>NW_021024798.1:1140155-1237902 GCF_004153795.1 Camellia sinensis | reverse complement strand
TCCCTTTCGTACCCAAGTTCCCGAGCTGAGGTAACTTTGGTGATGACGGACACGTGGCCTTTGGCACCGAGTCAGGGTTTCCTAAATTTCCCAAAATAAAATATTTAGGTGGCGACTTTGTATCTGACAAAGCAGTCCATGTTTGGCACTTCTTTCAAAAATCTGTTTTCTCAAAACGATTTGCCGGATTTGGACTCTTTGGTTCAGATGTAGAACCGTGACAATTGCAGAGTCCTGAGCTGTAGTGACCCCAAAATGAACAGAACGGGACTCGTTCCTCCCGGGGCGTTCGGGGACGTCTACACTAGCTGAGGATCACTAGTGTCTCCCAGGATCCATAGACTATTTCCAAACCACTTCCCCACAATTGGCGTTGTCTGTGGGAATACTCAAACACATCCATGGCAGGCGTGACTAAAGATCCTCCGCTAGCCACTGACGAGACCACACAGAGAGTTGACCTCATACCAGCAAACTCGCTTGGACAAAAAACCATCGCGGCAAGACTTGCCTCGGACCTCTGCTCACCTTCAAACCCAACGGAAATGACAATACAAGCGACCATGGGACAAGCTAGGCAAACCCAACAGAGGTTGGCCAACATCATTGCTGAGAACGAACGCCTTCGTCGTGATCTGGCCTCGAAAATAGCAAAATCCAAACAAACGGTGCCCAAGGCTTCTGAGAGACCCCTGAGGGCAGATCATCTCGAGGAGTTGGAAAAGGACGAATATCTCCACGAATGCGTCCGGAGGATTATGGTCGAAACACCTGCCCGTCCGGAGGATGCATCTCCGCTTGACACCGTCCACATTATATACAGCTTTCCAGCGGCCCCGGCCATGCATGCGATCCAATCACATCCAGGCCCCCAACAGCAACTCACGCCAGCAAAACGGCCCGAGAAACACCAAGTATCACCTTCGACGATTCTGACTTGATCGGTGTAACACTCGCCCACATCGATACGTTAGTTGTTGAGCTGCGCGTAAACTAGTTCACCATCGAACGCGTTCTTATCGACCAGGGCAGTACCTCAGAGGTTATGTATTATAAAACCTTCACCAAACTCGGATTCAACGAGTCAAACCTGACTCCGTCTCCTTATCCACTATTCGGCTTCAATGCCACTCCAGAGTACCCATTGGAAAAAATCAGCTTACCCGTTCGAGTAGGTTCCAGAACGGTGGACGTGGAATTCTTGGCCGTCAGGCTGCCATTGCCGTACAATCTCATCACGGGGCGATTGTGGTTGCATACCTTGCAGGCTATCCCAAGCACCTATCATCAACTGCTACGTTTCCCAACAGAACACGGCATTGAGCAAATCCGCGGATCCCAGAAATCGACACAAGCATGTTATCTCCTTGCCGCTAGAACGCCAAAGGAACTGCAAGTAAACTCCATTGAGGTGCCGAATCGAGAGATCCTGGACGATGTTGGGTGGTATCCAAATGAGAAGGCCACGGAAGATTTGGACCAAGTTGACATTGATGGCAGCCCAGAAAGTTCTTCATGATCGGTGCCTCTCTGAATCAGGCCGACAAACAGCAGCTGATCTCTTTCTTGCACGTGGACTCCGTATGAAATGCCAGGAATAGATCCGTCAGTTTCATAGCACCATTTGAATGTCGATCCGAAATGTAAGCCGATCATTCAGAAAGGCTGACGGTCAGCCGCAGAGCACACTCCCGCTGTTGTTGAGGAGGTAGACAGATTGCTTGACACCGGGGCAATTAGAGAAGTCACTTACCCTACGTGGCTCTCCAATACAGTGGTGGTGAAGAAGAAAAATGGGACTTGGCGAGTGTGCGTCGACTTCACGGACCTGAACAAAGCTTGCCCCAAAGACTGTTTTCCTCTACCCAGAATCGACTAGCTCGTCGATGCGATGGCACGCCACCAATGCATGAGCTTCCTCGATGCTTACAGAGGCTACCATCAAATCGCCATGCATCCAGATGACCATGATAAAACTGCCTTGCTCACCCCAAGAGGAACCTATTGCTACAAAGTTATGCTCTTTGGGCTGAAGAATGCAGGGGCAACCTACCAAAGATTGGTCACCGCCGTGTTTAAGGAGCAACTCGGCCACACTATGGAAGTATACATCGATGATATGGTGGTCAAGTCCAAAGAAGAACAGAGTCATAGAGCCGATCTAGAAAAGACATTTCGCATCTTACGCAAATACAGAATGAAACTGAACGCTTCCAAGTGTGCGTTCGAAATCGGCTCTGGAAAATTCCTGGGTTACATCGTCAATCACCGAGGAATCGAAGCCAACCCGAGGCAAGTCACATCAATCTTGGAACTCGGCTCCCCCCGCTCAGTGAAAGAAGTCCAAAAGTTGATGGGGCTAGTCGCTGCACTCAACAGGTTCATCAGCCGGCCTACAGATCGCTGCCGACAATTCTTTCAGACACCATGGCAGGATAAGGCTTTTGAATGGTCCGCCGAATGAGAAACATCTTTCAACGGACTCAAGACCTACCTCCGCTCAGTACCTCTCTTAACAATACCTGCCGCTGGTGACCCGCTCATCTTATATCTAGCAGTTTTCGATAGGGCCGTCAGCGCCGTACTGTTAAAAGAAGAGGAGGGGGAGCAACGGCCAGTGTATTATGTGAGCAAGGCAATGGTTGACGCCGAAACTCGCTACCTTCTGCTGGAAAAACTCATCTTAGCCCTAGTCGTGGCGACAAGAAAACTGATGTATTACTTCCAGGGACATGGCATTGGGGTGCTAACAGATTATCCCCTCCGATCAGTACTGCGGAGTGCAGAAGCATCAGGACGTGTTTCAAAATGGGCTCTTGAACTCGGCCAATACGACATTCAATTTTTACCTAAAACTACCATCAAGGGGCAGGTGTTGACCGACTTTGTTGCTGAATTCACCGGCGAGCTCGCCAACCTCAAACCTGATGAAGCTCGACCAAAGGCTGAAGTTCTACCAAAGCCAAACTGGAGAATTTATGTCGGGGATATTTGGCAATTGCACTGTGATGGATCATCTAACTAAAGGAGCAGTGGCGCCGGAGTTGTAATCATGTCTCCAGACGGCGTAGTAATTGAGTAGGCCGTCAAGCTTGGCTTCAAAGCATCAAATAACGAAGCCGAATACGAAGCCCTTCTAGCCGGTCTGAGGAATGTGCACCATCTCGGCGCTCGGCGTCTGCTTGTGTTTTGTGATTCAAAATTGGTAATCAATCAGCTAAAGGGGGAATACGCGGCAAGAAACGACCGTATGGCGGCCTACATGAAAACGGTCAATTCCTTGCTGGCAAAATTTGACCATCATGAACTGAACCAAATAACACGCGACCAGAACACACATGTGGATGCCTTGGCGTGCCTAGGCTCCGCCATCAATTCTGAGATCAAGCGGACCATTGAAGTAGGTTTCATCCCGGAGCCGGGCATTGGCCCTCCGCATGAAATCCATGTCAACATTATAGAATCCGCACCAAGCTGGATGGACCCCATTGCTGCATTCCTCTCCTCTGAACAACTCCGAGAGGACAAAAAAGAAGCACACAAGCTGCGAAATAAAGCCCTGCGATACTATCTAGATCCGCAAGGAGGACTTTACAAAAAGTCCCTCTCTGGTCCATATTTGGAATGTGTGCACCCCGACAAAGTGGAGGGGCTTTTGACAGAGATACATAAGGGCAGTTGTGGTGCCCATTCTGGCGGACGCTCCCTGGCCCATCGGGCTATAACGCAGGGATACTATTGGCTGACAATGAGAGCTGACGCGGAGAGTTATGTAAAAAAATGCAAACAGTGCCAAAAGTTCTCCCCATTAACCCATCTACCTGCCGAAGAGTTGAATTCTGTCACTAGCCCCTGACCGTTTGCTTAGTGGGGACTTGATATCGTAGGACCATTGCCCAGGGCCCCAGGGAACAAGCGATTCTTAATTGTCGTGACAGACTACTTCACAAAATGGGTCGAAGTGGAGGCTTTGACACATATATGAGATGCCGACATTAAACGCTTTATATGGAGAAACATCATAACACGATTCGGCATTTCGAGAGCTCTCATCTCAGACAATGGCACCCAGTTCGATTGTGGCGTATATCGAGAGCTATGCAGCAAATATGGCATTCGGCCTTACTTTTCGACATCGGCCTACACCCAAAGCAATGGTCAAGTCGAAGCCTCTAACAAATCCATCTTGGACGGCATCAAAAAGAGGCTGGAAAAAGCTAAAGGCAAATGGGCGGAAGAATTGCCGAGTGTATTGTGGGCTCATCGTACTATGCCGAGGAGATCCACTGGAGAAACGCCGTTTGCTTTATGCTTCGGAACCCAGGCAATCTTACCCCTGCAAATCGGCCTCCCAACTCTGAAATCGCAAGTTTTTGACACGGGCCAAAATGACATGATGCTTGCCCTGGATCTGATCCTCATTGAGGAACGAAGGGATCGCGCCCTAGCATCCATGGCACGGTACCAGCAGTAGCTCGCCAAGTCATATAATCAATGAGTTCCATTGCGCCGATACACGCCAGGAGAGCTTGTCCTGAAGAAGGTACTTCCAGCCGACCGGAGACCGGCTGATGGAAAATTGGGTCCAAACTGGGACGGCCCCTATCAGATAGAATCCATCGCAGGAACAGGGGCATATCGGCTCCCAGACATGTTAGGAAGAAGCCTACCACGGCCTTGAAATTCAACACATTTACGTAAATTCTATCATTGACCCGACTTGTGGGCTTGATACTTGTACATGTTCCACCTTTGCAATACAAAGTTTCTTGCTTTCGCCAGCCCGCACCCAAGCCTTGATTAATTAGGGCCGTAGGGCCGACCAAGCCTATTAAGGCCGATTAAGTCTCCGGATTCAGAGCCCCTTTTGGTGCATGACACCTTAGGGCCGATTAAAGTCTCCGGATTCAGAGCACCCTTCGTGGAAATCACGTTTGGCCAAATTAAAGTCTCCGGATTCGGAGCCCCTTTCAGTGCATGACAACTCAGGGCTGATTAAGTCTCTAGATTCGGAGCCCCTTTCGGTGCATGACACCTTAGGGCCGACTAAGTCTCCGGATTTGGAGCACCGTTCGTGGATATCACGATTGGCCAAATTAAAGTCTCCGGATTCGGCGCCCCTGTCGGTGCATAACACCGTAGGGCCGATTAAAGTCTCCAGATTCGGAGCGCCCTTTGTGGATATCTCGATTGGCCAAATTAAAGTCTCTGGATTCAGATCCCCTGTCGGTGCATGACACCTTAGGGCCGATTAAAGTCTCTGGATTCGGATTCCCTTTTCGGTGCAAGACACCTTAGGGCCGATTAAGTCTCCGGATTCGGAGCCCTTTTCGGTGCATGACACCTTAGGGCCGACTAAGTCTCCGGATTCGGAGTGCCCTTCATGGATATCACGATTGGCCAAATTAGTCTCCGTATTCGGAACCCCTTTTGGTGCATGACACCTTAGGGCCGACTAAGTCTCCGGATTCGGAGCGCCCTTCGTGGATATCACGATTGGCCAAATTAAAGTCTCCGGATTCGGAGCCCCTGTCGGTGCATGACACCTTAGGGCCGATTAAAGTCTCCGGATTCGGAGCCCCTTTCGGTGCATGACACCTTAGGGCCGATTAAAGTCTCTGGATTCGGAGCCCCTTTCGGTGCATGACACCATAGGGCCGATTAAGTCTCCGGATTCGGAGCCCCTTTCGGTGCATCATACCTTAGGCCCGACTAAGTCTCCGGATTCGAAACACCCTTCGTGGATATCACGATTGGCCAAATTAGTCCCCGTATTCGAAGCCCCTTTCGGTGCATGACACCTTAGGGCCGACTAAGTCTCTGAATTCGGAGCGCCCTTCGTGGAAATCACGATTGGCCAAATTAAAGTCTCCATATTCGGAGCCCCTTTCGATGCATGACACCTTAGGGCCGACTAAGTCTCCGGATTCGGAGCGCCTTTCGTGGATTTCACGATTGGCCAAATTAAAGTCTCCAGATTCGAAGCCCCTGTCGGTGCATGACACCTAAGGGCCAATTAAAGTCCCTGGATTCGGAGCCCCTTTCGGTGCATGACACCTTAGGGCCGACCAAGTCTCCGAATTTGGAGCCCCTTTCGGTGCATGACACCTTAGGGCCGAATACATATTCACAGAATCATTCTTAATTCAAGCCGGTCAATACATGTTTAAATATTTACGCCACACAACACAAACCTTGGCAGAAAGTTGAAATAAAACAATTAATTAAACACAACATTTCATGACCGAATACAAACGTTCAAAATAAAAGAAATTCTATTTATTCGATGCGAAGTCTATTCATTCGGCGCCCTCATCTTCGCTTTTCTCAATTTCGAAATCGAAATAAGGAAAGTAGTGGCGATGATACAGGGGCGAGGCCGAATCAATGCCCACGGCTTCGAGAGCTTCCTCGGTTTAAAGGGCCTTGATCCAGCCGTGCTTGAATCCACGATTTTCACATCGGCAGACCTCCTCGGCAAGGTCTCGTTTGGTCTTCTCTATCCTGACCTTCAGGCCGTCTTGAAACCCCTTTTCATAACCCGAGGTCCGTTGGGTCACTCTCTCAACGACCAATTTAGATTGACCGACCGCCCCCGACGCGCTCGTTTGAACATTCTTCAGCTCTCGAAGCTCACGCTTAGCCTTTTCTGCGTGAATCTCCAGACTGCGATTCCTTTCGTCCATTTTCTCACTCTCACGTCGCGCTTCCTGCAGATGCATGCCGACTTCATGAGCAGTATATAGTCCTTTCACGGCCCCATGAATGCCGTCTCGAAATACTTTGAAATCTTGACGTCCGACCATCGATTGTTGGACTTCCGGCAGGAAGATCTGTCGAGCGAACTCGACTGCTACACCTAGGTCTTTAATGATAGAATCCACCTCCGTCATTGGTCTATTCCTCACAAAAATCGCAAAACTCAACGGTTGTGGCGTCACATCAGGCTCGATTCTCGGTTGCGGACGCGGAGAATTTCCCCGTTGTTGCCTGTCCTTTCGGGGCGATACGCTTCGATGACTAAGGGGCTGCTGTGTTTCTCGATCCTTGGATGTTCTTCTTCCCGTATGCATAGGCTCGCTACTGCGACTCATTGCGGCGTCTAATTCAGCCAATCTTCGTCCCTCCCAAGTTGCCTGAATGGAAATAAGTAGGGCCTTTGGCGTGCACCCGCACCACTTATCCTTCCATGTATGCAGCTCTCCCGAGGCAATGTCAGTAATCCCAAACGTCAAAAGTCGGATGACAATTGTCCAGCCCACGAGTTACACCATTCGGCTTCTCAAGCTCACGCCCTGGCTAAGGCAAGGGCAGATTTACTAATCTGGTCCGCCACGTTTTCAAGCGCAAGCACCGTTCAATGTGTGCCTCAGCCCGCCCGCGAGTTCCACCATTTGGCTTCCCAACTCCAAAAGCTCGCGCCCGGGCTAAGGCGAGGGCAGATTCGCAAATCTGGTCGGCTATGTTTTCAAGTGCAAGCGCCAATCAATGTGTGCCTCAGTCAGCCCACGAGTTACGCCATTTGGCTTCTCAAGCTCGCATCCTGGCTCAAGCGAGGGCAGATTTACTAATCTGGTCCGCCATGTTTTCAAGCGCAAGCGCCGATCAATGTGTGCCTCAGCCAGCCCACGAGTTACGCCATTCGGCTTCCCAAACTCGCGCCCTGGCTAAGGCATGGGCAGATCTGATCGGCCAAATACCTAAGCTAAGCAGCCAATCTAACCATAACCAAAAGCAATAACATTCATCAACAACATCTTCCTTAGCCAGTTGAGCACAACTCTGGAAATTTTATATACTCAAGTTACCAAACAGAAAGCTACAAGATGAAAAATACTAAATTAAAACCGTAAAAATACATTCAAAAAACAAACACTGACTGTTGCAAAAGATGAAAAATACTAAATTAAAACTGTAAAAATACATGCGACATCCTAAAAACTGTCAGTCGGCCGGATCAGCCATCGGAATTAGACTCTAATGGCTCAGCATCCACTTGCTCATATGGTATTGGCACAATCAATGAAGCGTTAGCAGCAGCAAGGGCTTTGTGCCAGCCATGTTTGAATCCCCGTTTTTCAAACTTGGGGACTTGGTTCACGTACTCAACGAGCCCAGCATTTTTCCCAGCCTCGAATACTTTGGAAGACTCTGATTCGGCTGATTCCTTCGCCGTCTTCATTTCAGCCAACTTAGCCTCCAGTTTGGAGATCGCTTTCTGGGCCAACTTGAGTGCATCTTCGCTCACGACCGCCTTCCTCTCGGCATCCGACCTCAATTGATCCGCACAACGAGCCTTCTCAATGCTTCGACCTCGGCCCTTCTCCTCTGGCCTTCAACTTCCTCGCGTAAATGACCAATCTGTTTGACGGCATCGCGATGGCAACGGCCCATATCGGCTATCCATCCGACGGTCGGTAAAACAAGAATTTAGAACCATAACTTCAGCAGTATTTGGGTTAAGTGAAGCTAAGTTCGAATATGTACCCAAAGTGCCGATTGGGCGGCCAGTGCTGTCATATCTAGATCCGTTTCCACCCGGAAAGCCTCCTTGTCAAACGGCAAAGACACGGACGTAGCCAAGTTGAATGCGACTTCTAGATCTTTAAGCGCCGAAGCATCAGAAGAAATCAGCACGTTTTTTATCATCGGCTGAATGACAAAAGGAACGATCACGTCTGATCCCTCTAATCGAGGACGTTTGCCATGTTCTTCTACGCTGGCTTCAAACTCGGCGGAGCGTTTCTCTACCTTGATTTCTTGGCCGGCCTGCATGATCAAGGTAGATTTGGCATCCCGATTTTCTGCCGTCTCCACCTCAATAACGCGGAAGGACTCTGATTCGCTAGCAGGCAGGGAAAATTGAGATGTGGTGGCGGGTGGTGCTTCAGACGGAAGGGCCTCCGCTCTTCGCCGCGCGGCCAACCTTTCCGCATTCGCCTTCCTGGCAAGTTTTGTCAGGCTTAACCCGGTCATGTCTTCGAGGTTTGCAGCGGGAATATGCTTTAAACTGTGAAAAACGCCATCAAGCGAAAGATCCCCTCAGCCCGAAGCAGATGGGGGATCGGCTGAATTCAATACCGCGTCAGATTCGGTTTCGAACTGATCTAATTCGGTAACATTAGCTACACCCCGCTCCGAATCTAACCCTCCAAAACCAACCTGCCTCAAGTTTTTGAAGTCGGACAAAATGAGAGCGATGAGAGAATCTTCACCCTCCAGAACTGGGATACTTTCCGTCGCCGAGAAGGTCGTATATGTCGGTTCGTAACGAAGCAGAATGTGGGCCGCCCTGCCTTGTTTCTGAAGACTTCGACGGCCGAAATATTTGAGCGCGACGTCGATATCCGAAAGAATGGCGCCGTTAGCTAAAGAAAGAACTTTCTTCAAATTTCTCCCTACACAAGCCAAGCCCGACAAAGTGGAGGGGCTTTTGACAGAGATACATAAGGGCAGTTGTGGTGCCCATTCTGGCGGACGCTCCCTGGCCCATCGGGCTATAACGCAGGGATACTATTGGCTGACAATGAGAGCTGACGCGGAGAGTTATGTAAAAAAATGCAAACAGTGCCAAAAGTTCTCTATTTTTGATATTTGCTTCCGCTAGCTCTTTAAGGGTTTCACATAACTCACACATACACTTACACATGCCAATACAATGTCCCTAATTCTTTTCTAGGACATCCTATAACTCATATGAAGTCGTGTGTGTGGTATAACTCGTACTCTAATACCACTCTATCACGACCAAACCAACCCCTATAGGTTTAGTGTTGTAACTGGCCGGCAATCTTAAAATTACCAAAGGTCTCTGAGATAGATTAGTAAAATAAGGGGCTAGTGGAAGTAAATATCAAAAATATAATATCCATAGAACTGTGCAGACTTATATGAAATAGAAAATTTAAACTTATATTTACATATATTATGACGTTACTCTTGCGGCACCACATCGTCACAAGTGCAGATAGAACAAAAAGGAACTTGGACATATACACAAAATAAACAAAAAAAAAATTAAGAGCTTAAAATTTGTTCACAACACATTGATTACGGAACTCGTCCACAAAAGTAGGCGACGGTTGAGCGCTATAACCCCCATTATGATTCTAAAGAAATTCACATTAGGTTAGGAAGGGATTAAACCCCAATGGCGAAGCACAGCCCTAAGAAACGGGTGAAGGGGGAAACGGACTCCACCCTCTGCAATTGACAAAATAGGAAAGACAATCGTGGTTTCATCCTCCCTCTCCATATCAAGAGTGCCGTCTGCCACAAGCGACAAACGGACATTATCAGGAATGGAGAAATGGCGTTTAAAGCCAGCAATACGATCTGACGAGAGGAGGTCTTTTAAATGTTTCGCCATATCCTAGTCTATGAGAATATGCCGAGGAAGGAATAAATCAGAAAGAGTCCTCGAAGCATAGGAGGAGAGAACTTACAAAGGACGAAGAGGATATCGGAGGAGAGTTTCGGGACAATCCAGAAGGCAATCCAACAATGAGCATCATAAAATATATACTGGAAAGGACCTCAAAATTTTAAATCGCAATAAATAGACACGTACGAGGGGGCGGGGAGTCGATACGACAATCAAAAGGGGTGCGCTTAGATGTCCGCAGGAGGATGAGGCCAACCGCCGAATTTTGGCTCCGACTTTTAGGAATTCAAAACCAAGCACTCTAGCCAACTGTCGTCAGTGAAATGCTTGGGGGGGCAATTGTGGGAGCCGAATATATAGAAGAGTCGGAGGATGCGCGCTCTAGAAATTAGATACTATCCGGCTTCATATTGCGTGACCAGGATACGTGAGTAAAGCCGAATAGATGGAGATCAGTAGCTCCGAATGAAAGAAAGCGCAATGATCAAAAAGTAGGCCCTGGCCCCGAGGATCAAAAAGAACAGGTATAAATACAGGAACAACGGTTATAGAAAGGTATGTAAGAATCACTTCACAAAGACTTAGAAAGTAAGCTATCCTAAGTGTCTGAACTGACTTGTCCGTCGGAGTGCTAATTCCGGCACCCCCGACCGGAGTGCTTGTATCTTTTTAGGTGACTAGCTGAGGATCACTAGCGTCTCCCAGGATCCGAAGAGTATATCCAAACCACTTTCCCACAACCCATTATATCTGCATGCACCCACTTTATGTAATTCTTGCATCTGCATCAGATATACATACAGGCTGACGCATTCAAATTGTCCTTTTCAGGTCCCGCCTCTACGGACTGGGCCATCTAGGCCTTCTTGAGCAGCTAGGAGAGGAGTCTCAACACGCAGCCGAGGTGGATGCAGAGCACCTATCAGTCAGGATGACGAGGAGTCTAGCGAGGAGGAGGAGTGGGCACATCCTCAGTCTGAGACATCTGCAGGTAGGGACGATGACTCAGGTTCCGGTTCGAAGCACGGAGGTGACACCGAGGAGGCTTCCGAGGACAGTGACTTCGATTCAGATGATGGTGCCGGTGCCGGTGGTGTAGAGGCTGCTCAGCCGAAGAGGGTGAAGAGGGCCTCTCGGTCTTGAGCTTGATGGCACTGATGCAGATGTTGCTGCTTTATTTTTCTTTTTACATGTAGTTGTAGCACCTTGTACAGCTTAGACAATTTTATTTTTCTTCCAAAACTTGTACCCTTTTGTAAAATGTTGTAAAAAGAAGCTATGATGGAATGAAAATGGCTTTTCGTTCAAAGAGTGTTGTATTTGTATTCTGAGCATCGCATTGCACCATTTTGCACAAAAATGAAATTGGAAAGAAAATAGAACAACGTGTATTGCCAGGTCAGCTAGTGAACCGACGCGACAAACTAAACAACGCAACACAGAAACAATTCGTTAAATGAATTAATAACTCGATAAACAAATAAGCAACAACTCGATAAACAAAATGAGCAACAACTCGATAAATAAATGAGCAACAACTCGATGAACAAAGCGACAGAATGCATCCAAAACAGAGGTAAACTCGAACCTTTAGCAGTCCCAGCACACGGGGAAGTTAGAGACTCACTCCTGGAGGCAAGAAACAGGTGTAAACCACTTTCATGCTCATGGCCGACCACCAAAGGAGCCTGACGACCAGTTTTTTTGTCTGTAGCCCAAAAAAGTAGCTGGCCGACCAGAAAAAGTGGTCGGCCAACCACTTGATCTGGGAACCTCCAGTTTTCTGATACTTGTCCTCCAAACAGTGTCTTATCCTTTATAAAGGTTCCAGCTTCGTGGTTCTCTCATTCCAACTCAGTTTTGCAACAAAACGGAGGCGTTTCTCATCTAAAATTTCACGAACTGGATTGCTTCCTTGGATGGCTCGAAAAAGGTGAATTTCCGGGACTTTGGCATAAATGCACTATTCACACTGAGCCGCACCCTGCTGCGTTTTCCGTTTCTTCATGCCGCGGCAAGGTTTTGGAACCCGGTAACACACGTCATTAGCTTTGGCGAACAAGAGATGTGTCCCACATTTGAAGACTTCCAAGCTTTAATGGAATCCGAGCGCAAGGAGGAAATTTTTCCGCAATTCCGTTTCGGCCACGTGTAAGCCTTAGGATGGATGTGTGGGCTCACTTTGCATGACGCTCGGTCATTGATTCGCGATGGAGTGCTAGATATCACCAGCTTGATTCGTCAATTTTCTGATGCCGGTGACTGCGTCAATCATGACTGGCAGGGTTATCGGCAACATGCACTTTGCTTGTGCGTGTTGTCTTATTTCTTGCTTGCCCTAGGCTCTCATGGGTTTAGCACCCGTTTGATTGAAGTCGCGCAAGGCTTAAGGGAGGGCAAGAGCTGCATTGTCATGACATTAGCTGAGACATCGATAGGTTTGGATGCTTTTCATCGCCGGGAGACGGCTAGCTTGGCGGGGAGTCCACTACTATTGCAGGTAATGTTTCCCACCCCATCTCACTCGGCCCTCAGGCTCGGTTTTTCTCTCAAAAACCTTTTCTTACTTTTCTCTCGACGTACACCTCTCTATTCTTTAATCTCTCATTTTCAATCCCTCCCCAGATATGGTTGACGGACAAATTAAAGATTGTGGACTCCTGCCCCACATACTCAGCTCGCAGCTATTTCTTCCGACGATGTCTAGTCGATGCCCCTGACGAGGGATGGTGGTGCAACTGGAAGTGCAGTTTATCCGTAGAACGCATTGCTTGGCGTTGTCCTTGGCTCAATCTGCCGGCAATGAGCTATAGTATGACTCGCCAGCCAGGGATTCAGTTTATTGGCATGACACACTATGTGTTCTATTTTTTTTCCGGTTCCGGCGTCAGTTCGGACATGATCAGACTTGCCTGGTAGAAGGGATAGAGTACCCCGCTGCATTTCCGGTTTGAGGCACTCAGCTAGCTCGGTATGCCACGGCATGGAGGACTAGAGAGCTTCTGGGCCCTTCTCCCACTCTCAGTTGTACTCTCTCTCATGAGTGTATAGCTTAGCTTTTTGAGAAGGCGCAGACTGGGCCTACTTTAGCATCAAAGGCTTCGACCAGCTTTGGGAGGCGGCGCAGGAACACCTCACTTATCCATGCTCCCGAATTTATTGCTTTATTAGTACTTTCAAGTTTTTTTTATGAATGTAATAAAAACCAACTTCAATTTGTATTCATGAGTAGGAGAACTCCGCGTTGAAATCAATGAAATTGAAGGTTGTGGGTACTGAAAGTTTCCCGTTTTGTCCAAAAATGGTCTAAGTTGTAAAAAGATTAATTTGAACAAAATCAACTTTTATTAAAACTTTTCAAAACCATTTTCGATATGGATCAGAACTAGACACGCCTGAGATCTGTCACTGAGATGCACAATCTCGGATCCCAGCAACTGGAAAGTTGCCCCTAGTCTGAATAGCACTGCATTGGAGATCACAACCGAGCTCTTGAACGCAGAGTAGACAAGGATGAGCAAACACGATCACATGGACAAAGTTGATCGGGGAAGTGTTTATGGCTGGACTACAGAATGAAGTTGCCTACGTATCCCAAAGATGGGAATCAAACCTTACGTAGTTCGGCTCAGGTTCACTCGTGTATTAACACTCTCCTTTTGCACTCTAACTTTTGCCAAGGCCGCCCTTTGCGGGTTTTCAACCTTGCGAGCTCAGTTTTTATAGTTTCAAATTTTCTGTGTTCTAACTTTTGCCTAGGTTGCCCTTTCGGGTTTTCGGCCTAGCGAGCCACTCAAGGATAATATTTCTTCAACTTGTGAATGTTGATCGGTTGAGAGAACTCTAGGCCATCTAGGTTCATCAAAATGACAGCTCCGCCTGACCAGATAGACTTGATGATGTAAGGACCAGTCCAATTGGGTCTAAACTTGCCCCTCGGGTTGTGAATCAGAATTCTTCGGTTGTTTTGAGCACTAGACCCCCTTCCTTCAAATTCCTGGACTTAACCTTCTTGTTGAAAGCCCTGTCAATTCTTCGTTGATAACCCTGAACATGATACAGTGCTTTCAGCCTTCTCTCATCAAATAGCATGAGTTCTTCGAACCTGCTCTGTTGTCAATCCGCCTCAGCTATCTGGCACTCAGCCAATACCCGTAATGACGAAAGTTCAATTTCGATAGGCAAAACAACCTCCATCCCATAGACCAACGAATACTGAGTCACCCCAATAGAAGTTTGAATTGAAATCCAGTAGCTCCACAGAGCAAATAGCAACTTATCTGGCCAGTCCCAGTAGGTTTCCACCATCTTCTGTAAAATGTTCTTGATGTTCTTGTTGGCGGCCTCAACTGCTCCGTTGGTCTGCGGCCGATATGTAGATGACTTATGAAAAGCCACGTTGTACTTCTTCAACAAGTCGATCACCTCCTTCTCGAAGTGGGAACCATTATCTGAAATAATCTCGTTCGGAACCCCATAGCGACAGATGATGTTGTTCCTGATGAACTTCGCAACATGTGATGCCTTCAACACCACGTAAGATTGGGCCTCAACCGACTTCGTGAAGTGGTCTATCTCTACCAAAATGTACTCATGCCCATTGGACCCTTTCGGAGTGACAGCTCCAATCACATCAATCCCTCAGACTAAAAATGGCCATGGCGAAGTCATGTTGTATAGCTTCGATGGCGGAATGTTCATGCAGTTGGCATGGATCTGACATTTGTGGCATCGCCGGACAAAGCAAATACAATCCTCCTCCATGGTGAAGCTGTAATAACCCTGTCTAAGGATCTTCTGGGCTACCATTACCCCGTTCATGTGTCCTCCACACTCTCCTCCATGGATGGCCTCCATCAGGCGCTTTGATTCTTCGGCATCAACACACAGTTTATGCATCCAGAGATGACCTCTCTTGTATAGTTTACTCCCGCAGATGATAAACTGAGCAGCCATTCTTCGAATTGCCCTCTTATCTTTGGTGTTTGGTCCTGGTGGATACGCTTCCTTTTCCAAGAAGTTCCAGACATCGTAATACCAGGGGTTTTCATCTTGTACCCCTTCTATGGAAGCAAGCAGCTCATAGGCCAGCACAAATTTCGAGTCAATGATGATCGGTCGCATCCGAACTCCGAAAGGGATGTCTATCACAGAAGATAGAGTTGCTAGTGAATCTGTGAACCTATTGTTCTCTCTTAACAGATGAGCGAAATTCAGTTTCTCAAACCAAAGAATCAGCAAGTCCAAGGTCTGGTGGTAAATTCTCATATTTTCTTCTTTGACTTTCCAATCACCTTTAGCTTGAGACACAACAAGGTTCGAGTCCCTAATGACGTGCAACCATTTTGCCCCTAGTTCTAGGGCGGCTTCTAAACCAGCAATGCATGCCTCATACTCTACTTCGTTGTTTGAGGCTTTGAACCAGAGTTTGAATGCTAAAGGTATACGGGAATTGTCGGGTGCTATTAACAACATATTGATTTGACGCTCCGTCAAAGTACATTGTCCAGGTTTCATCTTCAATATGTAGAATGGCCTCATCTGGGAATAGGTACTCAACTGCTTCATCCCCTTCAACTGGGTGATCGGCTAGGAACTTCGCAACCGCTCTCCCTTTTACTGACTTGCGTGTCACATACTTCAGATCAAATTCGGAAAGCAAAAGCAACCAACGGGCTAGCCTACCCGTAAGTGCTGGTTTCTCGAAGAGATATTTGATGGGATCCGATCTCAAAACCAGTATTACAGAGTGAGCTAACAGGTAGGGCCGCAGCTTCCTGGTAGACCATACCAAGGCCAAACAAGCCTTCTCTAGCAGAGTGCAGCGGGTCTCATACTCCAGCATTTTCTTGCTCAGATAGTAGAAAGCCCTCTCCACTTCGTCCTCGGACTCTTGCGCGAGCATGCAGCCCATTGTAGTTTCAGTCACTAAAAGGTACAGAATCAACGGTTTCCCCGGCTCAGGCAGTGACAACACAGGTGGGTTCTGTAAATATTGTTTGATTTGTTCAAAAGCAGCTTGGCATCGACCGTCTCATTGGAATTTCTTTCCTTTCTTCAGGAGACCAAAGAGTGGTTCACAAGTCAAGGTTAATTTTGAAATAAATCGTCTCATGAATTGCACTTTACCCAGAAAGCCTCGCACCCCCTTTTCAGTCCTTGGTGGTGGCATTTCTAAGATGGTCTTGATTTTGGAAGGATCAACCTCGATACCTCTCTGTGTTATCAAGAACCCCAGCATTTTCCCTACTGTGACACCGAATGTACACTTCTGAGGATTCAGCCTCAGCCTATACTCTCTAATCCATTGAAAGAATTTTTGCAAGGCAGTGTAGTGGCCCTCTCTTTCTTTGGACTTGACAATCATGTCGTCCACGTACACCTTAACCTCCTTGTGGATCATGTCGTGCAATGTTGTGGTCACAGCCCATTGATACGTAGCTCCAGCGTTCTTTAGCCCAAACGGCATCACCCTATAACAATAGGTTTCCCACGGGGTGGTAAAAACAGTCTTCTCCTGGCCTTCAGGTGCCATCAATATCTGATTGTAGCCTGAAAACCCATCCATGAACGAGAGCAACGCATGCCCAGCAGTAAAATCCACTAATTCATCGATATGCGACAGAGGAAAGTCGTCCTTTGGACTGGCTTTGTTCAAATCCCCGAAATCCACACATACCCGAATTCTGCCGTCTTTCTTCGGCACTGGAACGATGTTGGCCAACCAAGTTGGGTATTCCGATACTAGCAGGGACCCTGTGTCAATTTGCTTAGTGACCTTTTCTTTGATCTTGAGAGCCCAATCTGGGTGGATCCTTCTGAGCTTCTGCTTAACAGGCCGGGCCTCTAGGTCAAGAGGGATCCGGTGCTGTACGATCTCAGGATCGATTCCAGGCATGTCTTCATAGGACCACACGAAAACATCGTTGAAATCTTTTAATAAAGCAACTAAGCGCTCACGCTCTTCTTAAGACAACGTGGACCCGATCTCGACCAGCCGCGGGTTCTTCTCAGTACCAAAATTAATTTGGGTGATTTCACTAGCCAAGGGTTTAACAAACCTCTCCTGCTCTTGATCAAGCAAAAATTGCAAAACCGGAGGAATTTCTTCCTCGTCGTTTTCATCAAAATTTTGAAAATCCTGATTCATGCAATAAATTAAGGGCATAAAAAAGTAATTGAAGGCCACAGCTGCACAATTCTCATTAAGTACTTCCAAGTCGCCTGGTTCCTCTGTTACAACATACTCAAAGGAAAAAGAAAAAGACGACCTGGATAGGACTGTGGCATCCGGGTTGTCACCCCCAGGAATACCAGACTCAGACTTAGACGAGCTGGAACCTGATTCCAACTCACAAGACTCAGTAGAATCAGATTATGGCTCACTACCTGACCTGGTGCTGCTCGATAAGAAGCCTTTCTCGTATTGCCAGACGTGGGAGGGTGCAATGGATGCATCCAAAATGTTTGAAGGTGGGCTCGCAGCCATTTTATTCCCAATCATGGACACTAAAAGGTCATCCCCCAAGCACTCATGTACGATCGGAGGATCTGATAGTAGACAAGCCAGTGCTACTCCCATTTCAATCTCGGTGCCCTCGAAAACCTCCTCTTTGTACTATTTAGCCTCAGCTAATAGGTCTATCTGCTTCTCAGCAACATCATCCCCGGACAATTGCAAGTCAAAGAAGATCTTGAACCCCGGCAAGCGTCTCCTCTCTACATTCAACCATGGCTCTGGAAAGCCGCAGAACAGGAAATGCTCCCCCTCCCAAACAAAGCGTCCATTCAGGGTACCCTAAATAGGTCGGTGCATTAACTCAAAATGCTTCCCCGCCTGCTTAGCTTTGGCCCTTCCGGCCATTTCTTTGCCTTTCCTCACCCAGTCCTCCTTGGTAGGCAGGTAACTTTCCTGCCGCTCTTGCCTAATCCCATCCCAGGGATGAGCTGGAGTTTGTTCATGAGGTACACCGATTGTGCGCTGACATATAACCCCTCGTCGATAGCTAAGATACTCTGTACAACCTGAGCCTCGGCTAAGGTAAAGCCTGACAGGAACACATCTTTTGCACCATGTTCAATTTCCAAAAACTATGGCCACCCGCTTCCCGTGGGGGTACTTTAACACCTGATGCAGAGTGGAAGAGACTGCCTTTACCTGGTGCAACGACAACTGCCCTAGGAGTAGATTGAAAGTCGCAGGAACGTTCAAGACATGAAAGTCAATATCGTGTTGTCCTGGACTGACCTTAGGCCGAATCTACACTGTCCCCATCACTTCTCTGCTAGTATTGTCATATGTCCGAATTACCTAGGCAGTAGGTACAAAGTCCACAGGTTTCAACCCGATTGTATATACCGTTCTCGACGGATATACGTTGATGGAGGATTCTGTATCGACAAGAACTACTAGGACCCACTTGTCTCTACACTCCACAGAGATGTAGAGTGGTTAATGAATGACATCATATTTGCTAATGTGAGTACTGACAAGGATCCTAGCTTGATCAAGATTGGTTCTACATTGTCTTCAGCGCAAGCGACTAGTCACTTTCTTAAAAGATTTCAAAAAATGTTTTTGCGTGGTCCTGCGAAGACATGCGTGGAATTGGTCTTGAGATTGTGCAGCATAGGATCGCTCTTAACCTCAAGACTCGACCCCTTTGCTTTCAAACCTTGAACTTTGATTCAGAATGTTCAACGATCAATTACAACATAAGGCTTGTATGGCCGGATCGGAAGCAACCCTTGGACTATGGGCAAGAAGTTCAGATCAAGAAGGTCAGATTTCATCAAAGGAGGCTTGCAAAGCTAGATCAGAAGTAACCCATGAACAAGGGGAAAAATGTCAGATGTGCTCAAAGATTCAAAAGATGGGTAATTCCGCAAACCAATGAAGAAAGTTTTCCGGAAGAACAACCGAGTTCCTATCCATAACATTAGGGCCTAAATTCAAACCCGATTGGATGGGCTCATACATCATCAACGAACAATAGTCATTCTACTGGATTCGAATAGCTTCGAGATCTCAAAATCGATCAACATGGACAAGTTAAACTTTTCTATCCTTGAGAGGCTCGCTGGGCCGAAAAACTGGAAGGACAACCCAAGCAAAAGTTAGAGCAGAGAAAAGAAGAAAAGAGCAAAAATGAAAAAATGGAAAAGAATAACAAATGAGAAATGAAAAGAAAAACAGAACTCGCAAGGTTGAAAACCCGGAAGGGTGGCCTTGGCAAAAGTTAGAGCGTAAAAGGAGAGTATCAACACCAGAGTCAACCTCAACTCGGAACTACGTACAGCCTGATTCCCATGTTTGGGATATGTAGGCAACTTCATCCTAAAGTCCGGCCCCAATCCTTTTCATCCTGCTTGGCTAATCCATGTTGATTGGTTTATCCTTGTTCAAACTCGGTTATCTTATCCATGTACAGATTGGCTCAGCTTCATTCAAAATCGGACTGTCCTATTCTATTAGGAAGATTCAACTGCAAGACAAATCAAATTCTGATCAGAGGTTGTGCATCTCGAGGGTAAATTCTATGTTGGTTGAGCAACGACCATTTGCAAAAACATTTTTTGAGAATTTTTGATGAGGTTGACTAATTTTCGCGAAAATTATTCTATTTTTCCAAAACTAGACCATTTCTTGGACCCCAAAAGGGAAAATTTTCAGTGCTCACAACCTGACTTGCATGATTTCAAATTAGAAAATCGAACAAGTATGTTAATCTAACTCTCATGTTGATCGAAATTGTTTTAGCAAAAAGCCAAAAATAAAAAATGGTCAAAATGATGAACTAGGGGCACAGTTAAGTCAGGTTTTCTGTCTTCTCCTCGTTGTTGCCATACTTTCTAGAAAGGACACTGTACTCGCCAGAAAGGGCACTATACTTGCTAGAAAAAGGCACATTTGAAGCTAATAGTAGAAGGCAAAAAACTCTTTGATCGGGCGAGCGGGGGTGCTCATTTCAGGAACTTCCCCTCTCGTACCTAAGTTCCTGAGCTGAGGCAACTTTGGTGATGACGGACATGTGGCCTTTGGCACGAGTCAAGGTTTCCTAAATTTCCCCAAAAATAAAATATTTAGGTGGCGACTCTATATCTCGAAAAACAGTCCAATTTTGGCATTATTTGACTTAAAATCAATTTTCCAGAAAGGTTTGCCGTATTTGGACTCTTTGGTGATTATCAGTTTCACATTGCACTTGTGAGACTAGATTCAGACCCACAGGTAGAGTCCAAACTGTGAGGCCTTCTTTTCAAACCCTTTCCGAAAGGTGGGGGCGCAGAAAAAGGCGCGTCCACACGCGACTGGATGTGCAGCAGATTTGCAACTGACATCAATTGACGACGCCCCTGGCTTAGCATGATCGAGGTGAATTACAACATGTCCCACTGGCCAGGTCTACAATTAATTGGTCTCATACATTGCATTTTCTACACCCCTATTCCGGGTCAAATGCCAATTTGGTTGTGATCATCCAGATGAGGGAATCGAATATCCAGCTCCATTTACAGTACATGCTTCGCACTTGTCTTGATACCTCGCTGCTTGGAGGATGAAAGATTTTTGGCATCCCTGCTGCTAACTTCAGTTGCGCCTTTTCTGGCAACTAGAGCGCCCTTTCTGGTGAGTATGGTGCCTTTTTCGACAAGTATGGTGCCCTTTCTGGCAAGTACGTTGATAATGGGAAAAAGATAGAAATCCTGACTCGACGGTGCACCTAGTTCATCATTTTGATCATTTTTTGTTTTTTTGGCTTTCTGTTAAAACAATTTTGACCAACATAAGAGTTAGATTAACATACTTGGTCGATTTTCTGATTTCAAATCATGTAAGTCAGGTTGCGAGCACTAAAAATTTTCCTTTTTTGGGTCTAAGAAATGGTCCAGTTTTGGAAAAACAGAATAATTTTCGAGAGAATTATCCAACCTCATTAAAAATCCTCAAAAATTGTTTTTGCAAACAGCCATTGCTCAACCAACGCGAAATCTACTCTCGAGATGCATAATCTCATATCTGAATTTGATTTGTCTTGCAGCTGAATCTTATAACAAAATAGGACAACCAAATTTGAACGAAGATGAACCAATTTGCACATGGATAAGATAGCCGAGTTGAACAAGGATAAGCCAATCAACATGAATGAGCTAAGCATGTTGAAAATAGTCGGGGGCGAACTTCAGGAGGCAGTTGCCTACGTATCCCAAAGATAAGAATTAGGTCGTACGAAGTTCCGGGGTTTAAGACGCACTCAGGTAATAACACTCTCCTTTTATGCTCTAACTTTTGCCAAGGTCACCCTTTCGGGTTTTTCTTTTCATTTCATTTCCTTTCCTTCTCTTTCTTTTCCTTCTTTCTTCTTTTTTCTATTTTTTGATTCTTGTTCTTTTTATTTTCTTTTTTCTTTTCTGTTCTTTTCTTTTTTTTCTTTTTCTTGCTCTAGCTTTTGCCTGGGTCGCCCTCCCAGGTTTTCGGCCCAGCGTGCCTCCCAAGGATAGAAAAGTTTAACTCGTCCATGTTGATCAGTCATAGGATCTCTAAGCCATCTAAATGCAGGAGAATGGCTGTTGTTTCTGACTAAATAGTCTTGATGATGTGAGAGCCTATCCAATTGGGGTCAGAATTTGTCCTTAGTGTCGTGGATAGGAACTCGATTGCCCTTCAGCAAAAACTTTCTTCTTTTAGAGTCTGCAATTTGGCTTTTTTGCCAATCTTCATTAGCTTGAGAAATGACTCATCTTTGACTCTTCGAGCACATCTGACATTTTTGTTGCCCCTAGTTCAAGGGCTACTTCTCATCCAGCTTTACAAGCGTCCTTTGTTAGCATTTGGCCATATTGCCCCTAGTTCAAGGGTTCTTTCCGATCTGACCATACAAGCCTTACATTGTGATTGGTCGTTGAATATTCTGAATCAAAGCTCAAGGTTTAAAAACAAAGGGGTCGAGTCTTGAGGCTGAGAGTGATCTTATGCTGCACAATCCCAAGATCAATTCCAAGCACGTTGTAGACATCCCATTTTTGACCGACCTTAAGACTCAGACGTCATCGATTGAGCACTCGATGATTACGCATGTTGTGCTCATTTTGAGGTTTCGGGGTTTTTGGCCAAGTGCCTTGCCTTCGGGCCTCTGAACTCTTTGTGCTTCTGCTCGATTTGCGGACCAAGCCTTGTTTTCCTTGCCTGAGGGAGTGAAAGGTCTTGAAGACCACTCTTTTGTGGTCGTAGACCACTTCTTGTGGTCGTGGACCGCTTTTCTCTCTCGGAGACTAGTTTTCGATTTTTGGAGCCTTCGGCCGTGCGCCTTGTCTCGGGACCGCTTAACGTTCTCCGTTTGGCGTGGTTTTTGAAGCACACCTTGTTTTCTTGGCCTAGAGGGCCACTGTGGTTTGGGAGACCACTTTTTTGGTCGTAAACCACTTTTGGTACTCGTCGGCTAGTTTTCGAGGCTCCCGGCTGCGCGCTTTGCCTCCCAAACTTTCGTCTTGTATCCATTTTGGTTTGTTTTTGGTACAAACCTTGTTTTCCTTGTTTGGGAGGTGGTACAAGGGTGGGAGACCAGTTTCTCTCCTTGCAAACCATTTTCCTTCCTACCAGCCAATTTTCTGGTCGGACAACTGGTCTCCCTTGTCGTTGGACCATCAAAAGTGGTCAGCCACCACACCATTTGCTTGTTTTCATGCTGCTGACCATCTCCCACCATGGCCGACCAGTTGTCTTCTTGGGAGACCACTTAAAGTGGTCGCCCGACCACTTAAAGTAGTCGGCAACTTTTTGTCACCTTTTTGGATATATTTTGGGCCAGTTGGCACAGCTGGAGAGCACAAGAACCATCCTCCGTACACGTGTATGGAGGGATGGCCTTGAGCCTTAGCTTCTTCAAGAAGCTTGTGCTTTTGCTCTCCATAAGAGGGAGGCTCCCCCTCCCACCTCCAGGTTCAGATTTTGGTGGTTTGAGAGATAGATACACTCTTGTCTCTATAATCCTCCATCCCTTTCATTTTTGTGTCTTAAAGAGCCCTTTTGTCATACTTTAACACACAAATACACAATCAAACACCATACTCTTGGAGTTGAGGTCCTTTGAAGTTGTTTTTGGAGTTCTTAGACTGGGTTGAGCTTAAAGAAGCTGCTGGAGTTGCAGCTTTGAAGGTGGTCTTCAAGGGTGAGCCTTTAACCTTTTAAACCCCCATTTTTCCTTAAGCTTTTGGCCTTACTTGCATGTTGTTTTAAGCTTAACTCTTAACTACAAAAAGTTATGTTTTTTAGTTCTTAAGATCTTTGTTTAGGGTCATTTTTTTGTTTGGGATTGTTTACCCCCTCTTAGGCCTTGTTTGATTTTGCTTTTGTGCCTTCATTGTGAGCTTTTGGGACCACCTTGTTTTGGCCTTCTTACCACTGAAATCCAGAGGAATTTCAATCATGGAAGTGGTGTTTTGAGGTCCCAAGCATGTTTGTTAAGTTGATGTTGGCCATATCTTAGCTTGTATTTAGGCTTATTTTGCTGAGGCATATCACTGTTTTTACTTGGTTTGGTCACTCCATGCATGGTTTATACACTTGTAGTGTAAATCACACAAACTAGCTTTGTATGCTTCATGAAGTAGCATGTCATTTTAGCTTGTTTTGTGGCCATTTCAACATGTTCTTGGGATTATTTTATCATGTCATACCTCTGTTAGGGTTTGGTTGGGTTGGCCTTTGCATGCTCCATGCACATGTAGTTAATTTCCGTGAATTAGCCTAACATGCATCATGCTTTAACATGTCATTCTAGCATGCTTTTGGCTTAACTTTAAGAAGCTTTTGTCCATGTTTTAACATGCTTTAGCTCTAATTTGTGTTGTTTTGGCCATGCATGACTTGCTTTGTATAACCATAGTGCATTTTAGCTTGTTAGCTTTGTGTATCAAGTCCACTAGCATGCATTACTTGGCCTATTTGAATGATTTGGCATCATTCCATATGTGATTTTAGTCTATGTTTCATGGTCATGCACTTGCATTTATCACTCATTCAATGCATTGGAGGGTTTGCCCCTTTATGCCTTAACATGAACCATTGCATATGCCTTCATGCCTAAGCTTGCGAGCCATCATTTCAAAGTGTTTTTGGGGTTATCTTGCCATGATATAACTCCAATTTTTATTGGTTAAGTCATCCCATGCTTGGTCTTAATAGGTGTAGTATAATCCACCTTATTTGCCTTGTATGCATCATGCCTTATGCCCTTCATGCTAGCTTGTTTTGGCTTCCTTCCATGCATGTTTTAGTATCATTTTGACTTGTTCTAGGACTATTTTGGGTTGCCTTTGCCATATCCTTCATGCTTTGTATAGTTGTAGTGCAATTGGCCTTGCTAGCTTTGTGTTTTGTTGACTCATGCATGCTATCTTTGAGCTATTTAGATGATTTGGCATCATTTAATACTTCAATTCAGAGTTTATAGCATTGCCATGTTTCCACTTCTTTCATGCGTTGAATGCCTTTAAGTGTTGTGCATTGTTGCCTTACTTGTGGCCTAGCATGTATGCCATCTTGCCTAGGCCTTTGAGCCCCTAACTTAGCATGTTTTGGTCCATGTTTAGACCTGCTTGAGCTCTGTTTGTGGTTGGTTCATGCATATTTTTCATGTATTGCATGCCTCCTTTATAGTCCTCTTTACTAGGTTCATGCTTTAAGGACCTTTGCATGCCATGCTTGCTTTGTTTGAATGATTTGGTATCATTTCTTACTTAATTTCAGTGCACTTGGTGCTGTTACACTTCCAAAGTTGTCACTCTTTGAGCACTCTTGAGAGTTGTGCTCTTAGGCCTACTTGTATGGCCAATGCATTGTGCATGCATGCCTTGCCTTTTGTGCCTTTGTTTCATCATTATGGCCTCTGTTTTGGCTTGGCTGAGGTCTACCCACATTTTGGTTTAAGTCCATTGAGCATTGTGTCTACCATGTAGTTCATCGCATTGAGTATGCCATGTTGTTTACATTTTGATTCATTGCATTGTGCATACCATGTTCATTGCATTATGTATGCTATTTGTCATTTAGCATTGTGTATGCTAGCTTTTACTTTCATGTTTGCATGCTATTCATATTGCATGTTTGCATGTTTAAGTCATGTTGCATATTTGCATGCTTGTGTTGCATTACATGTGTTGCATGCTTGAGTCGCATTGTGTATGCCATATTATGTGTTGCATTGTTGTTTGGAATAGGTGTTAGTCCAAACACGAGAAACGAGGGACGTTTCATACTTAAAGTGATGAAACATGCCTCAATTCTTGGTCACTGATGCTCTTGATCCTACTTGATAGAGTTTTAGGCCTTATGTGTTTACTTGTGCATTCATTTTACATTGAATTGTGCAACTTCGCCTCTTGGCCATCATGCATCGAGATGCATGATTGGTGGCCCGAGGGTCGAGAACCACACTCCCTTGAGCTTATGAAATGATAGGGAAGGTGGTTGTGCACACATATCTTGCAAACACATTGCCATGCCCTTTCTTGCTCTCTGTTGCAGTAAATTGGAAAAGTGCAGTAACAACTGGTCGGCCAGCCAAAAAAACTAGCTGGCTGACCACTTTTTTTTGTTTGCAGTAGCAAAAAGTGGTCGGCCAGTGGCTGGAGAGAGAAACAACTAGTCAGCCACCCTCCCACAGGTCCCCAAGGTGAGTTAGAAGCTTTCTGGAGCTTGGTGCAAGTTTCTGAGAGCAGTTGCAAACAGAGGCAAGTTGGGGCATCGCGACGGATTTCCAAACGAGGCGACCGGGCATGCATGCACTCTTCATCCGAGGATGTTGCTTTACTCTTTCCTTACTAGTTCTATGCTTTGTTCTTACCTAGTAGCTTCAAGCGCTTAGATGCTTATTGTATTTCGATTGAGCTAGTAGTTAACTTTCAAGTTATTCTTGATTTTACTAATTGTACTATGTTATTCATTTGTGATATAAAATTAGTTTAATTAGCTTAGATTAGCTAGTGTTTTTATTCGGACCCCGTCGGTGGCATTGTTGTAATAACGTGCGTGTGTGTGATCTTTTTCCACCCATTTTTTCATTTTACTTACCGTTATGATGTTAGTTAGGCATCTTCAATTAGCACCTATGCTCGCTGCATGCATCCATTCATTGTTTTGCATGCACCGGCTCGGCGCATCATTAACTCATTGTACTTCAATACATCTACTTGAATACTGTTTAATGATACTCGAATACCAAGTTGTCATTTCAATTCTGAATAACCGAGCCTATTTAGTTGCATGTCGCATGTGTTGTATTAGCCATCTTAACATAACTAGATCTGTATGATTCTAACCAGTTCTCTGTTTGGCTGAGTACATCTGAGTGTTTACGCTTTAGCATACGCATGTGTGTAATGACTGCCATGAAAGCTGCTGCATGAGTACTGCTTATGATATACTCTGAATGCTGTGGGTGACGTTGATTCTTGAATTTGAAACAATTCATCAAACCCCGTTTAGCCTCTGCGAGTACAAACTTCAAATCTTTTCACCAAGAAATATGCAATGTTTTTTCCAATTAAGGCGATCTATCTATATTATATGTTGTGCACATCACGTAGTAAGATTAACTAATAACCGAATAGAGACATGTTTTTTCAAAAAAAAATTCATGCTTAGGATAGGCCATCTTTGATCTGTAGTGGGGTCTCTTGCATGACTTCCCTTCTACCCAGTTCCCGAGCTGAGGCAACTTTGGTGATGACGGACACGTGGCCTTAGGCATGAGTCAGGGTTTCCTAAATTCTCCCAAAATAAAATATTTAGGTGGCGACTCTGTATCTGGCAAAATAGTCTATGTTTGGCACTTCTTTATAAAATCAGTTTTTCAAAACGATTTGTCGGATTTGGACACTTTGGTGATTTATCGATCTCACATTGCACTTTGTGAGATCAGATTCAGAACCGTGACATTGAGTTCGAACTGTAGTAGCTCAGAACAAAACGAGATTCGCGTGCCCATCTCATGCGTGCGGATATCGGAGGGTTCCCGGGAGCGCGTCTACAGTTTCTGGCGACTCTGCTGGGGACTTAGAGAACTTGACTCAAACTCATGATATCTTGTTTTGACTACACTTAAGTGTTTCTTTGCATTGCATTTGCATTGGTGCGCCTAAGTCACCATGTTCGCCGTCTACTATTCATGAACGGTTAGCCTGAGACTATGTGCCATAAGGTTGACCGGTTACGGATTCTGCCACGATGGGAACACAAACCCCGGTTGTTACCGGGGCACCCTTTTGACCATTCGACCTAGTGCATGTCAGAATCCAGAGTGACCATTCCACAGCTAGGACAGGTTGCTTATCCGGTTTTAGGTTGTTTGAAACCGCTGCGTGCGTAGTGAAACCTTAGCTCCTAACAAAATAGGATAGAGAAACCTTACCCCAACATAGGGGTGTTTTGGCTCTCATTTGCTTGTTATGTGCTTTTAGAGTGTGCCTCTACAGGAATGCATGTAACAGTTTGCAAGTCTAGGTATCAGGCCTGAGGGCATCAGTGTTTGGGAATCAGTTTTATCCGAGGATATTAGATTTGGGGCAACCATTTGGGCTTAGTAAACAGCGCTTGAGAACAGTGTATTTGGCTTACAAGTGCCAACTGCGTGTTATCATGTCAACTGTGTGTTGTCTTTATTTAAGCCGTTATGCTAGTTGTATGTTTCCTTATTATGCTTTATTTATCTTTTTGCAAGATAGGTTAGCACAATTGCATCCGACCAAGCAGATATTCCCCGAGCACTCTGGGTTAGAGGTCGAAGGCTTAATTGATCCAGGGATCTGGTAGACGGACAAGCAGTGTTTCTTTCTTTACCCCCGGTTGCTAGGCAGAGGTCAAGAAGGCGCAGTGTATCAGTACGGAGGTTGCCAGATCAGCGGTTCTTGAACAGTCAGGCAGAGGTCTCGGTTTCTACTGCAGAGTCAGATATACCGGTTGTCCAATTAGATCAAGACAATATGGCAGTTTGGAAGAGATGATGCGTTAGCTCCATGAATGTATGAAAGCCATATAGAAGGATGCTGCCTGCCAGGCAGAAGTGGCTACACGTCAAGCAGAAGTAGTAGCCCAACAGGCAGAGTTAATTGCCAGGCTACAGCAGCAAACTAGAGCATCTGCTTCGCACCCAGCTCCTCCCCCACCAAGAGTTCCAATACTCGGGGAAATAGCCAACGTCTAGGAAAATACGGACGTTCCAACGAAGCCAGCTCTGCCCCGAATCCGACCTCAGCTGTCTAAAGCGCCCACCAACCTAGTGGATTCACCGTTTGAGTTCGAGGTGGATCCAACGGCGTTAAAAGTGAGCAAGCTAGAAAAGCTTTTCAAGAAGTCTCAAGTTGTGAAATCCATTCCAAATATAGAGGATGGATATACCGACTCGGCCGTGACGCTGCCGGACCGGTTTAAAATGCTGCATATCGACCGCTTTGATGGGTCTAGAGATCCTATGGTGCACCTGTGGCTGTTTTCAGACATCTTAAGGCCAATGGGCCTCACCAGATTATAGAAGCTTTCCCTGTTTGGCCAGACCCTATCGGGAGTAGCGGCCATTTGGTATGCAAAATTGAAAGATTCCGTTAAGAGAAGTTGGGAGGAGATAGTTAAGGCTTTCATAGCTCAATACGCCTACAATACACAGATCGAGGTCACAACTCGTGATCTCGAGGCCAGTAGGCAAGAACCAAAGGAGAGCTTCTCCGATTTTGTGACCCGCTGGAGGGCTAAAGCCTCGATGATGACAATCAGGCCCGTTGACAAAGATCAGATTCAGATGGTTGTGCGCAACCTCCAGCCCAAGCTCATGCAAAAGATGATCGTTCTCCCCCTACCCACCTTTGCAGATCTACACGAGATTGGGGTGCAGATCGAGGACGCAATGAAACAAGGTCTGATTGACCATGAGAGAGAGCAACCCAAGAGGGCATTCAAACGCAATACGAATGCAGGCACAAGTAGTGCTGCAACTGCCAGATCTTCAGATATGGGAATGGTCACCACCACCCCTCCCAAAACCCTTGCAGCTACACCCTTTACAGGTGTGTCTAGAAGTAGCTCGCAAACAGCCAGATATGCCCCCAGAGGCCAAAGAACTTTCACCCCACTATGCATGCCTTTGTCGAAGGCTTTGGGAGTTTTGATCAAGAAAAGGCACTTGAAACCCCTAGAGCCGTGGCCCTTACTAGAAAAACTTCCTCCTTCCCATAACCCAGTGAAGTACTGCGCCTATCACCAACAGTATGGCCACGAAACCAACCAGTGCTTTCGATTGCGTCATGAGATTTAGGATCTCATTGACAACAGGGTAATCGTGCCTCCGGAGAAACCGAATGTCACAACCAACCCACTCCCATCACATAACTGTAACAGGTCCGTGAGGGGCCCCGCTACAGTTCGAACTCGATTTGTGTCACGGTTCTTAATCTGAACCAAAGAGTCCAAATCCAGCAAATCGTTTTGAGAAACAGATTTTTGAAAAGAAGTGCCAAACATGGACTGCTTTGTCAGATACAGAGTCGCCACCTAAATATTTTTTAAGGGGGAATTTAGGAAATCCTGACTCGGTGCCAAAGGCCACGTGCCCGTCATCACCAAAGTTGCCTCGGCTTGGGAACTTGGGTACGATTGGGGAAGGTCAGCTATGAGCACCTCCTCTCGCCCGATCCGAAGATCGGCCTCTACTAACCGTGATATCCATTTTTGAAAACATTATGTGTTCTTATCCCGATTATTAGCCTAGAATTACTATGTTATGCGCACAGCACAAAAGTATAGACTAGATTGCCTAATTTGGGAATAAGCATTGCATATCCGTTTGTTTTGGAAAAATATTTTGGAATTTGCTACTCGCAGGTAGGCTAAAACATAGATTTCAATGAGCTATTCCAACTCAGACAATCCAACCTTCACCCACAGGCATTCAAGCAGTTATATCACATAAGCAGCTAGCCTCATGGTAATCATGCTATCATGGCAACACTCACACGCATGCAAGGATGCTAAAGCATAAATACTTACATCGTACTCCGTGCCAAAACAAAGAACTCGTTAGCAATCAATGCATGATCTAAGTCCATGTTTAAATGTCTAATGCAACGCATACGGAATGTCACTAGAGTAGGCTCGGCTAGTCTACGACTGACATGTGAAAATGCACAAGTAGCATGTATTCAAGTTAGATTTGAAATACTAATGCAGTTAGCATGATGCGCCGATCCCGGTGCATGCAATACTGATGAATGATGCACGCATGCATAGCATAAGGTATGCTAAATTAAACATGACCTATTACTAACCATCAAAGCAGGTAAGTAAAAGGGAGAAAGAAGTGGGGGTTGGAAGACATGCACACACTCACCCATACTTATTACAAATTCGCCCTCGCTCGGAGGGACCGAAAGAATAGTACAAATTGACTAACTCGCAAGCTAATTAATTATTACAAATTACCTAATTAATTAACAAATTAACTAAGCTTAGAAAAGCAAGAAAAAGGGCCTCGGGAAGAGGGCTCAATGCACGCGTGCTCAGGTCTTGCTCGGAAGTCCACTGCCATGCGTAGGCTGCCTCTGTTTTCCCTGCTCTGCCTCTCTGAAGACTGCCAAAGTCTCAAGATGTGCTCACTGGATGTTGGGGAATGCCACCGACTGGAGGGACTTATCATCGGCTGTGATTTGGTGGTCATCGGCCACAAATGAAGCTATCGGCCACCGATGGATTGCCGGTCGGCACTCTGTTTAGTCGATCGGCAAAAATTTCCTACAGAATCTATTTGACAACAGCAGAGGACAGGGCTTTGCATGGCAATGCAATTCAAGCAATGTATGCACCAACCATATTCCTTAACATATTTATGATTCAAAGAGACATGGTCCTTGGTTCTCGGACCATCAATCGCCCATTTCAATGCGTGACGGTCCAAGAGACCAATTTATGCATGTTGATTTCAAATGCAATGCAAACCAAAAAACAAAGGCCCAACTCCCATCACTAAATCAAGGAGCAAGGCATGCATGCTAGATGGAGTGCAACCAAGGCATGTGAGCTAGCATGCAACATGGGCATACAATGCATTTATGCAAGTATGCAAGCAAACGTGCAAGGTAAGCATGAAAATGAGCAAAGGATGGACTTAAGCACGGTTTAGGTAGCCCTTACTAGGCCTAAAACAGTGGCCAAGGTGCTCAAAAATGAAGGACTAATAGGCCCACAAACATTCATGCAAATGATCTCCAACACTTCAAGCATTAAAGAGCAATTCTCAAGCGCACTCAAGAGGATGCAAACATGGACATATAGCATGCATTAAGCTGTAAATTCATGTTACAAGATGATGCCAAATCAATTTAAACAAGACAAGCAAAACATGCCACAATGGCCCAACTGCTTAAGACAAGCCAAGGAGGCTTAAACTAAGGTCAAGTCCACCAAACCTCACAAGGCTAAGGGGACTTAAAACAAGTTAAATGCAGACTTAAACAAAGCCAAGGGTGCACTTAGATGGCATCTAAGTGATCTAAAAGTGCAAGCATACTCCGAGGCCTAAACAAGGGGCATAAGGTAACAACCTTTAAACACATTGAAGGAGGATTAAATGCAAGCATATAAGCATGTCAAGTGGACTGAAATGACATGGAAAATAGTCCCAACTCACTAAATCAAAGCAAGTAATGCATGCTATACACTCACATACTTGAAGCCTGCAAGCCAAAATGCAAAGGGGCTATACAATGCATGCCAAAGTCGACCCAAAAAACTAAGGAAAGACCTTAAACATGGCAAAATAAACATGAAAGCTTCACAAAGCTAGGCCTAAAGCATGCTAGAACAATGGTTTACAACCTAAGGCATGTTAAGACAACAAAATGGCATTACAAGGCATGTATGCTAAGCAAGCATGGTGTACCAAAACCAACTTAAAACAATGCTATTTCATGGCAAAATAAGCATAAATAACAGCTAAGGCATGGTCAACAAGAGCCTAAGCTAGGTGCTCCCTTAAGAGGCAAAAATGGTCCCTTTCAAGGACAACAAGGAGAGGGGGTGGCCCTCTCCTTCTTGGGACCTCAAGGCACCATCCTTACCACTGAAATCCCTCAAGATTTCAGTGGTGAGGAGGCCCAAACACCAAAGTCCCGGAGCTCACACAAAATAGCACAAAACAAGGGACAAACAAGGCTTAAGAGGGGTCAAACAACCCCAAAGTTTAAAACACTCTGAACAAACAATTTAGAGGCCTTAAAAACAGAACTTTTATGTATTATATGCAAAGCCAAAAAATAGTTGTAAGATAGGTAAAACTGGTGTGCAAAAATGGGGTAAAAAGGGCTAGTTTCTTACCCTTGAAGTCCTCCTTCACAAATGATGATCTTGTTGCCTCCTTGAGCTCAAATCCAGTCAAGAACACCAAGAACAACCCTCTGGTCCCTCAACAACCAAGAGAAGGTGTAACACTATGTGTTTGTGTGCAATAGTATGGACAAACACACACTAGACACACACAAGAGAGAGATATAGAGATAGGGAATATCTATCAACCCTAACCCTAATCTAGAACTCCCTCTGAAATTTTTGTAACCCTAATGCCAAGAGAGGAGCCCTCTTCTTATTGGAAACTCCCTCTTGTAAGGCTTCCAAAACAAGCCATCCAAGAGGGAAATCCCTCCATACACGTGTATGGAGGGGAGCAGAGTGGGTGCCAGCTATCACAGCTAGCACAAAATATCTACTAAAAGTAGATGAACAGTGATCGGCCATTCAAAATTGCCATTTTGGCAAAATAAATGGCCAACCGGCAACAAAGAGTGCCGACCGGCAATATACATTGCCAATGGCACAAAATCACTGGCCGGTAGCCTCAATCCATGGCCGGTGATGTGTGGGGATGCCTCACAAGGCATTCCCTACCCCTCCAAGGCAAAACACAAGTGTTTGGTGCAAAACCAGACACAACACGGTCGAGTCGAGAGATCCTGAGGCACGACGCGCAACCGAGACCTCTGGGAACTCAAGACGAACACAAACATGGGTAATCACCAAGTGTTCCAATGGTGACGTCCAAGTCTTGAGGACGGTCAAAAATGGGGAGTCTACAATAACCAAGCTCCACCTCCCAAACGCATCAACTTCATCCAAACTGGGGTTGTGTCATATGACCCTAGCATATATATCACCCCTTCCAACCTACCCAAGCCGGAGGTGTTCATTCTTGACAGCACTGACTTGTGCATGTTGGACATCTCCCAAACCCAACCTGAACTCGTGGTGGTGACCATCGAAGATAAAATTGGGTCGACTTTTGAGGCAGATGGGAATGATCAGCCAGAGCCTGAGTGGTCTGCAAATTTTGTGTACAACCCGAGCGGTTACATTACTTCAACAGATCGGTCCAGACCAAGAGTAGAGCTCTCGGTTGGGGCAGAGATCTGTGTAGCTCGAGAGGATGGACCTAATCAAGGGCTAGATGACCTGGCAAAACTAGAGGAGGACATTACAAATCTGCAATTCTTTAAAGAACAGGATTGAGGGGACGTGACTGTCAACTGGTTTGACATAGAAGGGTCAGCAGAGGTTACTGGGTCGCTCAGCGATGAGCTGGATGTTGTTGAGCAGTCTCAGCCAGAACAAGGTCCGTCAGACACGGGGACATCAGTAATGGCCGGAATGGCCGGGGATCAGAATGGACCACCAGAGAGCACCAGTGTTAAGAATTTAGCTCAGGAGCAGAACAGTTTGAGTACAGAAGATGCTAAGCAACAGGCTGCACTAAAACAGTTTGAGTAGTAAAAGATCAAAGATCTGGAGAGGGCTAAAAAGGCCAAAGCCCCTGTCAGGACTGAATGTGCTGTGAGCATGGGAACGGAATGTGCTGTGCGCACATGAACAGTTGTAACAAAACCAGATAGCTGCTTGTCGATGGCCGACGGAATGTGGTGGGAAGATGACGACCTATGTCTTGCCCACACAGACGAAGACTAGTGGAACAACCAGCCGAATGATACCTGGTATATTAGAGAGGTGGACCACATGACCAGGAGTTGGCGGTACTTCAAGCCCCCACACCTAGATCAACTAGAGGTGTTCAGGAAGGACAAGGAGGCAGAGAGGCAAAAAGAAAAGTTACTCGAGGAGGAGGCTGTGCTGAAACAGCTTAAGAAGATACAAGCTGACATCTCCATTTGGGGACTGCTTATGGCCTCGAGAGTTCATAGACAGGCTATCCTTTTTGCAATGGACAGAGCCAAACTTTCAATCGACACCACGTCGAAACAGCTGGTAGGGTTGGTTTTTTCGGGAGGAGCTTCCCCGACGTTAACCTTCACTGACAAGGAGCTGCTACCTGAGGGTGCAAATCATAACAAACCACTCTACATCTCTGTGGAGTGTAGACATAAAAGGATACTAGTAGTTCTTGTTGACACAGGATCTACTATCAACGTGTGCCCATCAAGGACAGCATACACAATCGGGTTGAAGCTCGCAGACTTTGTACCTACTGCCCAGGTGATTCGGGCATATGAAAATACCAACAGAGAAGTGATGGTGACTGTGCAGGTTCAGACTCAGGTTCGTCCAGGATAACACGATGTTGACTTTCATGTCTTGGACATTCCCCTAACCTTCAATCTACTCTTGGGACGACCGTGGCTACACCACGTGAAGACAGTCTCTTCCACCCTGCACCAGATGATGAAATACCCCCATGGGAAGGGGGTGGCTATAGTGTTGAGGAATTCGTCAATCCATCCGCCGCCAGAGTTGTCTACACCGGTTCTGGAAATCGTGCATGGCACGGAGGATGTGTTCCTGTTAGGATTTGCCCTAGGAGAGGCCTGGGTCGTACAAAACATTTTGGCTATTGATGAGGGGTTATATGTCAGGGCACAGTCTGTGTACCTTATGAACAAACTCCAGCACATCCCCGGGATGGGATTAGGGAAAAGTAGCCCGAAAGGCCTTGCAGTATCCGCCGAAGTGCCGCATAACCCGCATACCTTTAGCTTAGGTTATCTGCCTAACAAAGAGGACTGGGTGAGGAAAGGCAAGGAGATACCCCGAAGGGCCAGAGCAAAGCAAGCCGGGAAGCCTTATGAGTTGGTGCACTGGGCTATCCAGGGTACCCTAAACGGACGTTTTGTCCGGGACGGGGAGGACTTCCCGTTCTGCAGCTTCCCAGAGCCATGGCTAAACGCAGAAAGGCTGCGGCTGTAGGGGTTTGAGATATTCTTTGACTTGCAATTGTCTGGGGATGATGTTGCTGAGGAGCAGACAGACCCGCCAGCCGAGGTTGTGCAATGCAAGGAGGAGGATTCTGAGAGTGCAGAGATTGAAATGGGGGTAGCACTGGCTTGTCTACTTTCAGATCCTCCGATCATACATTAGTGCTTGGGAGATAACTTCTCAGTGTCCATGATTCTGGATGCATCCATCGCACCCTCTCTCATCTGGCAATACGAGGAGGGATTCTTATCTAGCAGCACTGGGTTAGGTAGTGAGCTGAAATCTGATTCCATCGAGTCCGTAGAGTCGGAATCAGGTTCTAGCTCGTGTGAGTCTGAGTTCGGTATTCTTGGGGGTGACAACTCGGATGCCACAGTCCTGTCTAGGTCGTCTTTTTCTTTTTTCTTTGAGTCTGTTGTAACAGAGGGATTAGGCAACTTGGAAGTGACTAATGAGAATTGTGCGGCTATGGCCTTCGATTACTTTTCTGTGCCTTTGATTTATTGCATTAATTAGGACTTTCAAAATTTCAATGAAAACGACGAGGAAGAAATTCCTCCGGTTTTGAAGTATTTGCTTGATCAAGAGCAGGAGTGGTTTGTAAAACCCTTGATTGATGAAATCACCACAATTAATGTGAGTATTGAGAAGGATCCGCGGCTGGTCCAGATCGGGTCCACGCTGTCTTTAGAGGAGCGCGAGCGCTTAGTCGCTTTATTAAAAGATTTCAAAGATGTTTTCACGTGGTCCTACGAAGACATGCCTGGAATCGATCCTGAGATTGTACAGCACCGGATCCCTCTTGACCCAGAAACCCGACCTGTTAAGGAGAAGCTCAGAAGGATCCGCCCTGACTGGGATCTCAAGATCAAAGAAGAGGTCACCAAGCAAATTGATGTAGGGTTCCTGCTGGTATTTGAATACCCAACTTGGTTGGCCAACATAGTTCCAGTGCCGAAGAAAGACGACAGAATTCAGGTATGTGTGGACTTCAGAGATTTGAATAAAGCCAGTCCGAAGGACGACTTTCCTCTATCGCATATCGATGAGTTAGTGGACTTCATTGCAGGGCATGCGCTGTTCTCGTTCATGGATGGGTTTTCTGGCTACAATCAGATTCTGATGGCACCCAAAGACCAAGAGAAGACTACTTTCCCCACCCCGTGGGGGACCTATTGTTATAGGGTGATGCCGTTTGGGTTGAAAAACACTGGAGCAACATATCAGCGGCCTGCGACCACAATATTGCTTGACATTATCCATAAAGATGTGGAGGGGTACATGGACGACATGATTGTCAAGTCCAAGGAAAGAGAGGGCCACTACACCGCCTTGCAGAGATTTTTCCAAAGGATCAGAGAGTATCGGTTACGGCTGAATCCTCAGAAGTGTACGTTCGGTGTTACAGTAGGGAAAATGCTGGGGTTCTTGATCACACAAAGGGGCATCAAGGTCGAACATTCCAAAATCAGGGCCATCTTAGAAATGCCACCACCAAGGACTGAAAAGGAGGTGCGAGGCTTTCTGGGTAAAGTGCAATTCATAAGACAGTTTATTGCAAAATTAACCTTGACTTGTGAACCACTGTTTGGTCTCCTGAAGAAAGGAACGAAGTTCCAATGGGACGGCTGATGCCAAGCTGCTTTCGAACAGATCAAGCAATATCTACAGAACCCACCTGTGTTGTCACTGCCTGAGCTGGGAAAGCCATTGATTCTCTATCTTTCAGTGACTGAAACTAAAATGGGCTGCATGCTTGCACAGGAGTCTGAGGGAAAAGTGGAGAGAGCTATCTACTACCTGAGGAAGAAGATGCTGGATGACAAGACCCGCTACACTCCACTGGAAAAGGCTTGTTTGGCCTTGGTATGGGCTACCAGGAAGCTGCAACACTACCTGTTAGCTTCCTCCGTAATGCTGGTTTCGAGATTAGATCCCATCAAGTATCTCTCTGAGAAACTAGCGCTTACGGGTTGGCTAGCTCGTTGGTTGCTTCTGATTTTCGAATTTGATTTGAAGTATGTGATGCACAAGTCAGTAAATGGGAGAGTGGTAGCGGAGTTCTTAGCTGATCACCCAGTTGAAGGAGATGAAGCAGTTGAGTACCTGTTCCCAGATGAGGACATTCTACATGTCGAAGAAGAGACTTGGACAATGTACTTTATTGGAGCGTCAAACCAATACGGTTATGGGATTGGGGTGTTGCTCATAGCACTCGACAATTCTCGCATACCTCTAGCATTCAAACTTTGGTTCAGAGTATCGAACAATGAGGCAGAGTATGAAGCATGTATTGCTGGTTTAGAAGCTGCCCTAGAACTAAGGGCAAAACGATTGGACGTCATCGGGGACTCGAACCTTGTTATATCTCAAGCTAAAGGAGATTGGAAAGTTAAAGAAGAAAAGATAAGAATTTACCACCAGACCTTGGATGTGTGATTCCTCGGCTTGAGAAACTGAACCTCACGCATCTGTTAAGAGAGAACAGCAGGTTTGCAGATTCATTAGCAACTCTATCTTCTATGATAAACATTCCTTTCGGAGTTGGGATACGTCCGATCATCATTGAACAGAAATTTGTGCCAGCCTACGAGCTAATTGCTGCCATAGACGAGGTACAAGATGAAAATCCCTGGTATTACGATGTCTGGAACTTCTTGGAAAAAGAGGCGTATCCACCGGGGAAAAATGCCAAAGATAAGAGGGCAATTCGAAGAATGGCTGCTCAGTTCATCATCTGCAGAGGAAAACTGTACAAGAGAGGTCATCTCGGGATGCATAAGCTGTGTGTTGATGCTGAAGAGTCTAAGCGCCTGATGGAGGCCATCCATGGACGAGAGGGTGGAGCACACATGAACGGGGTGATGCTAGCTCGGAAGATCCTTAGACAAGGTTATTACAGGTCCACCATGGAGGAGGATTGTATTGGCTTTGTTCGGCGATGCCACAAATGTCAGATCCATGCGAACCGTATAAACATTCTGCCGTCGAAGCTGTACAACATGACTTCACCATGGCCATTCTCCGTTTGGGGGATTGATGTGATTGGGTCTGTTACTCCAAAGGGGTCCAATGGGCATGAATACATTCTGGTAGCAATAGACTACTTCACAAAGTGGGTTGAGGCCCAGTCTTATGCGGTGTTGAAGGCTCCACATGTCGCCAAGTTTATTAGGAACAACATCATCTGTCGTTTCGGGGTCCCGAACGAGATTATTTCGGATAATGGCTCTCACTTCAAGAAGGAGGTGATCGACTTGTTGGAAAAGTACAATGTGGCTTTTCATAAGCCATCCACATATAGGCCGCAAACTAATGGAGCAGTTGAGGTCGCCAACAAGAACATCAAGCACATTCTGCAAAAGATGGTGGAAACCTAGCGAGACTGGCCAGATAAGCTGCCATTCGCTCTGTGGGGCTACCGGAGTTCAATTCAAACTTCTACTGGGGAGACTCCGTATTCCTTGGTTTGTGGGATGGAGGCTGTTTTGCCTATCGAAGTTGAGGTTCCGTCATTATGGGTATTGGCTGAGTGTCAGATAGCTGAGGCAGATTGGCAGCAAAGCAGGTTTGAAGAACTTATGCTCTTTGACGAGAGAAGGCTGAAAAGACTGTACCATGTTCAGGGTTATCAATGAAGATTTGCCAGGGCTTTCAACAAGAAGGTTAAGTCTATGAATTTGAAGGAAGGGGATTTAGTGCTCAAAGACAATCGATCTCCCATCCTTGACCCTAGCGGCAAGCTCAGACCCAATTGGACTGGTCCTTACATCATCAAGTCTATCTAGTCGGGCAGAGCTGTAGTTCTGATGGACCTAGATGGCCTAGAATTTTCCCAACCGATCAACATGGACAAGTTGAAGAAATACTATCCCTGAGTGGCTCGCTAGGCCGAAAACCTGAAAGGGTGACCTAGGCAAAAGTTAGAGCGTAGAAAATTTGAAATAATAAAAACTGAGCTCGCAAGGTTGAAAACCCAGAAAGGGCAGCCTTGGCAAAAGTTAGAGTGCAAAAGGAGAGTGTTAATACACAAGTGAACCCGAGCCGCACTACATAAGGCTTGATTCCCATCTTTAAGATACGTAGGCAACTTCATTCTGAAGTCCAGCCATAAACACTTCCCTGATCAACTTTGTCCATGTGATCATGTTTGGTCATCTTTGTCTATTCCGCATTCAAGAGTTCAGTTGTGATCTCTAGTGCAGTACTATTCAGACTAGGGGCAACTTTCCAGTTGCTAGGATCCGAGGTTGTACATCTCAGTGATAGATCTCAAGTGTGTCCAGCTCTGATCCATATCAAAAATGGTTTTGACAAGTTTTAGTGAAAGTTGATTTTGCTCAAATTAATCTTTTTACAACTTAGACCATTTTTGGACCAAACGGAAAATTTTCAGTACCCACAACCTTCAATTACATTGATTTCAGTACAGAGTTCTCCTACTCTTGAATACAAATTGAAGTTGCTTTATATTACATTCATAAAGAAAACTTGAAAGTACAGAATAGAGCAAACAAATTCGGGGCATAGTCAGGTGTTCCTGCGTCCCCTCCCAGAGCTGGTCGAAGCCACTGATGCCAAAGTGAGCCCAATCTGTGCCTCCTCATCAAGCCAAGCTATGCACTCATCAGAGAGGGTGCAACTGAAAGTGGAAGCGGGGGCCAGAAGCTCTCTCGTCCTCCATGCCGTGGCATACCGAGCTAGCTGTGTGCCTCGGACCGAAAATGCAGCTGGGTACTCTATCCTCTCTTCCGGGCAAGTCTGATCATGTCCGAACTAGAGCCGGAATCGGAACGGAAAGTAAAAGGCACAGTGAGTCAGGCCGATCAACTGTATCCTGGGCTGGCGAGACATGCTGTAACTCATCAGCGGCAGATTGAGCCAAGGGCAGCGCCAAGCAATACTAGTAGCGGATAGATGGCACATCCATTCGCACCACCATCTCTCATCAAGGGCATCAACTAGACGTCGCCGAAAGAAATAGCCGCGAGCTGAATATGCTGGGCATGAGTCCACAACCTGCAGTTTATCCACTAACCATACTTGGGGAGGGATGAAAAATGGGAGATTAAAGAATAGAGAGGTGTATGTTGAGAGAAAAGTAAGGAAAGGGTTTTGTGAGAAAAATCGAGCCTGAGGGCCGAGTGATGTGAGCAATATATGTGAGATGGGGTGGGAAACATTACCTGTAGCAGTAGTGGACTCCCCGTGAATCTAGTCGTCTTTCGGCGATGAAAAGCATCCAAGCCCATCAATGTCTCAGTCAGTGTCATGGCAATGCATCTCTTGCCCTCTTTTAAGCCTTGGGCAACCTCAATCAAACGGACGCTAGATCCTCCGGAGCCTGAGGCAAGCAAGAAATGTGACAGCATGCATAAGCAAAGGGCGTGTCACCGAAAACCCTGCCAGTGATGATCGTCGCGATCACCAGCATCAGAAAATCGATAAACGAAGCTGAGGATGTCCAACTCTCCATCACGGATCAAAGACCGAGCGTCATGCATAGTGAGCCCGCACATCCGTCCTAAGGCCTGAATGTGGCCAAAGCGGAATTACGGCAAAATCTCTTCCTCGCATTCGGACTCCATCAAAGCTTGGAAGTCTTCGAAAGTGGGACACATCTCTTGTCTTCCAAAGCTAAAGACATGTGTTACCGGGTTCCAAAACCTTGTCGCGGCATGAAGGAACGGAAAACGCAGTGGGGTACGACTTAGTGTGAATAGTGCATTTATGCCGAAGCCCCAAAAATTCAACTATTCCGAGCCATCCAGGGTAGCAATCCAATTTGTTAGATTTTCAACAAGAAACGCCTCCATTTTGGTGCAAAACTGAGTTAGAATGAGGGAACCACGAAGCTGGAACCTTTATGGAGGATAAGGCATTGTTTGGAAGATAAGTTTCAAAAAACTGGAGGTTCCCAGGCTAAGTGGTCGGCCGACCACTTTTTCTGGTCGGCCAGCTACTTTTTTGGGTTGGAAACCAAAAAACTAGTCGGCAGGCTCCTGTGGTGGTAGGCCATAAGCAAAAAGGTAGTCTGCAGCTCTTTCTTGTCTCCAGAAGGGAGCCTCTAGTTTTCCTCTGTGCTGAGAGTACTGAAGGCCTGAGTTTACCTCTGTTTCGGGTGCATTTCGTCGCTTTGTTTGTCTCAAAATGCATTCGCTCTTCCAGTTGTTAGGCTCTGCTCATCGAGTTGTTAAGTTTTGCTTATCGAGTTGTTGCTCTTTTATTATCGAGTTGTTTTTTCTTTTTTTATCGAGTTGTTGCTTGTTGCTTATCGAGTTGTAAACTTGCTAAGGTTTTGTTGTTTCTTAGTGAGTTAAGTTGTTTAGTTTGTTACGTCAGTTCACTACCTGACTAGGCAATACACGAGGTTCAATTTCCATTCAATTCCATTTTTGTGCAAAATGATGCTATGCGATGCTAAGAATATGAATGCAACACTTTCCTTTTGAACAAAAGTTTTCATTCCATCATAGCTTCTTTTTACAACAGTTTACAATAGGGTACAAATTTTGAAGAAAATAAAAACTGCCTAAGCTGTACAATGTGCTATAACTACATGTTAAAAGGAAAATAAAGCAGGAACATCTATATCAGTGCTATCAAAACTCAAGACCGAGAGGCCCTCTTTGCCCTCTTCGGCTGAGCAGCCTCTACACCACCACCACCAGCGCTGTCATCTGAATCGGAGTCACCATTCTCGGAATCCTCCTCGGCGTCACCTCCATCCTCGAAACTGGAACCAGAGTCGTCATCCCTGCCTGCAGATGTCTCTGACTGTGGATGTGCTGCCTCCTCCTCCTCGCTAGACTCCTCGTCATAACTGACAGGTGCTCTATGCCTCCTCGGCTACGTGCTGAGACCCCTCTCCTAGCCGCTCGAGAAGGCCTAGATGGCCTAGTCTGCAGAGGTGGGACCTGAAAAGGACAGTTTGAATGCATCAGCCAGTATGTATATCAGATGCAGATCCAAGAAGGATACATAGAGTGGGTGCATGCAGATATAGTATGTGAATGTGATGTGTCAGATGTGCTCTACACATGCGATGAATCAATACAGTGAAATTTTCAGTTTCCATATGTCATCAGAAGTATGATAAATGCAAAGAAATTTAAAAGTACCCGAACGCCGGAGGTATATAGCAGTGTCTCCCTCTGCAGAACCATGCTCTTGAGTGAGGCCACCACTCCGAACAACCCCTCAGTAAACTCTCTAGGAGGCTGCAGATGCAAATTGAAGTCATCAGTGAATGAATGAATGTATGTCTAAATATCTGAGTGATAAATGAAAACTATAGAACATACCGGTGGTGAGTCAGGGTCACTGACGTATCGATGGTCAGGCATCAGAGGCTCCAGTGGAATTGGGTAAGAAGTCCTATACTGCCAGCCCGTCAACTCGGTCGGAAGATCTGGCCACCCAGCATAATGACAAGTCGAGGGCATCCCTCCAGCCCTACCGCTTGAACTGCTGGCCCTGCTAGTGGAAGGGATGTCTACAACTCAAGCGCAACTTGATGACAGCATGGCAGTACCCCTCCTCGTAGGAGTACGGATACCTGCTAGTGGAGGCATCAAGAATCTGCGGATGTATGTCGCGTACTCTCCCTCCTCCAAGAAAAGAACTGCGTCGGAGCCCAGCATAAGGTCGTTAACCTGCCGAGGCGTGAGGCTCTCTATGGACTGCATGTCCAGTGGAGGTGCTGAGGGGATCTCCTGAGTGGAATTGCCCATCGTCTGACGCATGAAGTGATCGCCGAGAAACCAAGCTCTGTCGACTGGTCCCTCAAACAAAACCCTGTATCGGGAGGCGCCCCATGCTCCGGCGAACTCAAATCGAGAATACCCAGGCATCGCCAGCCAAGCCTGCCAAGTGATCTGCGGATGCCAAGCGCATAAACTAATTAGATGTCATAAATATGCAAGATGAATCAAGGCCAAAAGCATGAAGAACTGAGAGTTCTAGTTTACCTCGGTCGCCCGCACCATGTCGAAATACTACCTCAGATATGACAGAGTCTACCGTGGCCTAGACCGGCACCAACCATCGAATCTGCGTGAATGAGGGATCCCGAGAGGTACCATGGCCTCGAGCTCAGGGATGAGTGTCGGGAAGTAGGCATAAACCCACAACTGTGAAAGACAAGATAGTGGCTGTCAGAATACAAAATATACAGAAAATGCAGAATGCTGAGTGCAGAATGAGAATACAGAATATATGGAAAATACAGAATGCTGAGTGTAGAATGCGAATACAGAATGTATAGAAAATGCAGGATGCTGAGTGCAGAATGTAGAGTACAGAATGTATTGTGTGCCGTGTGCAGTGTACAGATAATGAAAAACAAAAATGTAAATCAAGAGGACAGAATGTACCTCCCAGGCTCGCCAGTACCCACCTACTATGGTCCCCCCGCTCGCAGGAGGTCGCGCTCATGTAGCAACAAAGGGTAGCGAGGCCAGTACTGCCCCAATGAAAGTGCCGGACCTGTGATAGGTGTACCAGGGCACTGAGAAGATAAAGCCCAACTGTGTTCCCCCTGTCAAAGAACAGAGTGGTCCCAAGAAGGAACATAAAAAACCCCCGGGCGTACTGCTGTATGGCCTCAATAGTCTCGGGTGTAGTCCATCTGTACTGCTCCGTAAACCAGGCGTACCTAACCATGCCCGGTGATCTCCAGGGCGGCGGATGAGCTCTAAGCAGGTAAGTCCAAGCTGCCTCCCACTCCCCCATCTCCACGTCATATGGGACCGGCTGGCCTGCCACGTCGAGGCCCATTAGCATGGAGAAGTCATAGAAGGTCATCTTCATGTCCCCGGTGGTAGAAAAATGGAAGGAGTTGGTGGTGTCCCACCATCTCTCTACAAGTGCGCCCAAAAGGGTCTTGCTCGCCGGGTGACGCGACAGTCTCGCACAAAATGGGCCAAACCCTGCCTCGTCCACAATGTGTCGGACAGGATCTGGGAGCTCCATGTACTACTCCATGGCAATGATCAATCCGTATCCCTGAGTGAAACGGGAAGATACCTGCATGTGGAATGAACAGATGAATTCAGTTTCAGAATAAACATAATGTTATGTTGTGAGCCGTGTGCAAATTAAAAGAATGCTGTGTTATGGACTGTGTGTTTAGATCGTGCAGTGTTATGAGCAGTGTGCAAATTAAAAGAATGTTGTGTTATGGACTGTGTGTTCAGATCGAGCAGTGTTATGAGCCGTGTGCAAATTAAAAGAATGCTATGTTATGGACTGTGTGTTCAGATCGAGTAGTGTTATGAGCTATGTGCAAATTAAGAGAATGTTGTGTTATCGACTGTGTGTTCAGATTCAGCACTGTTGTGAGCCGTGTGCAAATTAAAAAGAAAACTGCGTTATGAACTGTGTGTTCAGATTGAGCAAAAATTGTGTTATGAACTGCGTGTTCAGATTGAGCAACAACTGCGTTATGGACTGTGTGTTCAGATTGAGCAAAAATTACGTTATGAACTGCGTGTTCAGATTGAGCGAAAACTGCGTTATGGACTGCGTGTTCAGACTTAGCAAAAACTACGTTATGGGCTGCGTGTTTAGATTGAGCAAAAACTTCGTTATGAACTGCGTGTTCAGATTGAGCAAAAAAAACTACGTTATGAACTGCATGTTCAGATTGAGCAAAAACTGCGTTATGAACTGCGTGTTCAAATTGAGCAAAAACTGCGTTATGAACTATGTGTTCTGATTGAGCAAAAACTGCATTTTGAACTGCGTGTTCTGATTGAGCAAAAACTACGTTCTAAACTGTGTGTTTAGATTGAGCAAAAAAATTACGTTATGGACTGCGTGTTCAGAGTGAGCAAAAATTGCGTTATGAACTGCGTGTTCAGATTGAGCAAAAAAACTGTGTTATGGACTGCGTGTTCATATTGAGCAAAAACTGCGTTATGAATTGCGTGTTCAGATTGAGCAAAAACTACGTTATGAACTGTGTGTTCAGATTGAGCAAAAACTACATTATGGACTGCGTGTTCAGATTGAGAAAAAACTGCGTTATGAACTGCGTGTTCAGATTGAGCAAAACTGCGTTATGGACTGTGTTCAGATTGAGCAAAAACTGCGTTATGTTTTGCTTGTTCAGATTGAGCAAAAACTACGTTATGAACTGTGTGTTTAGATTGAGCAAAAACTACATTAAGGACTGCGTGTTCAGATTGAGCAAAAACTGCGTTATGAACTGCGTGTTCAGATTGAGCAAAACTGCGTTATGGACTGCGTGTTCAGATTGAGCAAAAACTGCGTTATGGACTGCATGTTCAAATTGAGCAAAACTACATTATGAACTCTGTGTTCAGATTGAGCAATAACTGCGTTATGCACTGTGTGTTTAGATTGAGCAAAAACTGCATTGTGAACTGTGTGTTCTGGTTGAGCAAAAACTACGTTATGAACTGCGTGTTCAGCTTGAGCAAAAACTGCGTTGTGAATTATGTGTTTAGATTGAGCAAAAAAATTATGTTATGGGCTGCATGCTCGAATTGAGCAAAAACTGCGTTATGAACTGCGTTTCAGATTGAGCAAAAACTGCATTATGAACTGTGTTCTGATTGTGAAAAACTGCGTTATGAACTGCGTGCTCAAATTGAGCAAAAAACTGCGTTATGAACTGTGTGTTCATATTGAGCAAAAACTACGTTATGAATTGCGTGTTCAGATTGAGCAAAAACTACGTTCTGAACTGTGTGTTCAGATTGGGCAAAAACGGCGTTATGAACTGTGTGTTCAGATTGAGCAAAACTGCGTTAGGAACTGTGTGTTCAGATTGAGCAAAATACTGCATTATAAACTATGTGTTCAGATTGAGCAAAACTGTGTTATGAATTGCGTGTTCAGATTGAACTGTATGCTATGTTATAAGCTGCATGCCAACTAAACCAAATACTGTGTTATGAACTATGTGTTCAGATTGAACAATGTGCTATGTGTAGACACCCTATTTTTGACTGTCCGCAAGACTTGGTTGTGCTTGCAGATACATTCAACAACTAGTTCGATTGCTCATCGAGTACTCGAATTTCACGGCGGAACGTCACAGGTTTGAGCTTTCCAAACCCTGTATCCTTTCTGTCTTTTTTTTTGGACCATGTATTGGCCCTTCCATCTTGTTTTTCTTGGTGCATTACCGGCCCCATTTTGGCCCTGCCGGCCATGCCTTTGTTACTGCCGGCCATAGATGAAACCTGCTGGTCATCAATGAGCCACTACCGGCCACTATTGATGGCCGACTGAACCCTTGTCTCAGCAGGTTTCATGTCAGATCTTTTGAGCCAGCTGGTTTTCACTCATCTCTATGGAGCGATGGGCCCCTTTCCATGCTTGTTTAACAAGCTTTCCATTGTTTTTCTTCTCTATAAGGAGAGGCTCTCCCTCCCTACCAGAGGTCAGCCATTTTTAGAGAAATTGTATCTCTCTCTCTATATTTCTCATTCTCTCTCTCTCTCTCTATTGCATAGAATAGTGCTCTAAAGTCCATTTTTCTTGCACTTTTGCACTACAACACATAAAGGTACACCACCATCTTTGAGTTGAGGTTCTTGGGAGTGTCACTTGAGCTCTGAAACTTGGTTTTTAGCCTCAGAGCTTGTTGTTACCGAAGTTGAACTTTAAGGGTGAGTATATGCCCCTTTTTAGCATTTATTTTTACCTCACGTTGGCCATCCTTGCATATTGTTTTAGGTCTTCCTTTCAACTGAAAAAAGTTCTATTTTTGCATGCTTTAGACCTTTGTTTAAGGTCATTTTTTTTGTTGGGGGTGGTTTACCCCCTCTTAGGCCTTGTTAGGCCTTGTTTTGAGCCATCCCTTTAGGCTCTTGTTGAAGCCTTTGCATGACCTTTCTACCACTGAAAATCCAGAGGATTTTTACTGGTGGTAAGGTGGTTTTGGTGTCCTAAATAGGAGAGGGTCATCCCCTCTCCTTTGTGTCTTGTTTACTTGCTTTGAATGCCTCATGTGTGAGCACCTTTGGTAAGTTTATGTTGGCCATATCTTAGCTTGTACTTCGGCTTATTTTAGCATGGCATGCCACTTTTTTTACTTGGTTTTGTCACTCCATGCATGGTTAATACACTTGTAGTGCAAATCTCTTAAACTAGCTTTGTATGCTTCATGAAGTAACATGTCATTATAGCTGGGTTTGAGTCCATTTCAGCATGTTTTTGGTGATGTTTTGCCATAGAGCATTTCTATGAATTAGCCTGATGTGTCTCATGCTTTAAAATGTCATTTTAACATGCCTTTAGTTTAACATCAAGAAGACTTTGTTCATGTTTTAGCATGTTTAAGGTCTGATTTGTGTTGATTTGGCCATGCATGACTTGCTTTGTATAGCCATAGTGCAAGCTAACTTGTCAGCTTTATGCATTGAGCCCACTAGCATGTGTCACTCAGCATATTTCAATGATTTGACATCACTTGTTATGTTATTCCAGTCCATGTAATGTGGTCATACACTTGCATTTGACATGCTTTCAGTGCATTGGGGGGGTTGGTGTTTTATGCCTCATGAACGGATCATTGTGCATGCCTCTATGCTTAGGTCTTTGGGATGCCATCTCAATGGGTTTTTGGGCTTGTTTTATCATGCCATAAGTCTTATTTTTGTTGGTTGAATCATCCCATGCTTGGTCTTAATAGATGTAGTGTAATCCACCTTATTTGCCTTGTATGCATCATGCCTTATGCCCTCCATGCTAGCAAATTTTGGCTTCTTTCCATGCATGTTTTAGACTCATTTTAATATGTTCTAGGACTGTTTTGGGTTGCCTTAACCACGTGCTCCATGTTTTGTATACTTGTAGTATAAATGCTCTTGCTTGCCTCAAGCTTTGAGCACCATTGCATGCTTCATTTGTGTTGTGTACGTGATTTGGCATCACTTAACATGACATTTTAGAGCCTATAGCATTTCCGTATTCCCACTTCAATCATGCTTTAAGTACCTTTGAGTATTCTGCTTTGTTGCCTAGTTTATGGCTTAGCTTGTATGCTTGCATGCCTAGGTCTTTGGGCCCTCATCTTAGCATGTTTAGGTCCTTATTTTGACCTATTTGAGCTCTGTCCATGCTTAGTTTATGCATTTGTGCCATGTATTGCATTCCTCCTTTGTAGTCCTCTTTGATAGCTCCATGCTTTAAGGACCTTTGCATGCTTTACCTGTGTTGTTTAAATGATTTGGCATCATTTTTCACCCCTTTTCAGTGCACATAGTGTTGTTACACTTCCACACTTTTACTCTTTAGGTGTTCTTGAGTGATGCACCTTTATACCTTAATTGGTGAGCCAATGGGCATGCATGCTTGTATGTGTTTTCGGTGCCTTCATCTTACCATTTTGGCCACTGATTTGGGCATATCTGAGGTCTATCCGTTTCGGTTTAAATCCATTGAGCATGGTTTATTACATGTTGTTAGCATGCTTGCATTACATCGCATTGCCTATGCCTTATACTTTGCATTGTGTATGCTTAGGTTACATTGCATTGAGCATGCCATCGTTTGCATTGAGCATACCATCATTTGCATTGTGTATACTAAGTTGTTGTGTGCATTAGTATTGTGCATGCCATTAGCCTTGTTAGGCTGTTCATATTGCATTACATGTTTGCATGCTTGAGTCACAGTGTGTATGCCATGCTTGTGTTCCATTGTTGCTTGGATTAAGTGTTAATCTGAGCATGAGAAACGAGAGACGTTTCATACTTCAAGTGATGAAACATGTCTCAATTCTCATTCGCCGGTTGCCGACGCTCATGACGATCCATGATAGAATTTTAGGCTTTATATGTTTATTTGTGCATTCATTTTACATTGAATTGTACAAGTTGGATCTTTGGCCATCATGCATCGGGATGCGTGATTGATGGTCTTGGATCGACTATGCCTCTCCCTTGATGTTTTGAGGTGATATGGGGTGGCATAGTGCGTAGATACCCTTGGGAGGCCCTCCCTTTTCTCTATTTTGTGCTCTGCTGCAGTTTGGTATCACAGCACATCAGTGGCCGACAGTGCCTTGCAGATGGCTGGCAGTCCTTCATTCTTGGCCGGCAGTGCCCACTCTTGGTCGGCAGGGGGGTCGGCAGAAGTTCTCATAGCCAGCAGGCCACTGGTGCACTCCTCAGCTTGGTTTTGGTCAGATCCAATAGCTAGTTCTCAAGGACACCCTGTAAGCAGAGCCTCAAAGAGAGCAACCGGAAGGTGTTTCGAGGTGAGAAACCGAGTACGTGCATGCATGTTCAATATCTTCAAAACAGAGCTGGAGCAGCTTAGTTTAAACCTGAATTTGTTAATTAGCTTGAATTTGTAATTAATTAATTAATTTGTTCATTAATTAAGTTTTGTAATAATTAGTTGTAGCCAGTTATTCATTCGGTTATGTAATAATTAATTAGCTTGTTAGTTAGTTAATTAGTTGGTCTGTGTTATTCATTCAGACCCTCCGTCGAGAGGGCGAACTTTGTAATATGTGCGTACGTGTGTGCATGTCGTCCAACCCCACGTCTTTCTCCCTTTTACTTACCTGCTTTTGATGGTTAGTTTAAGGTCATTTTCAATTAGCATACTTATGCTCGCATGTTTGCATCCATTCATCTGTCTTGCATGCACTGGGCTCGGCGCATCATACTAACTGCATTGTATTTCAATTCCAAGTTGAATACATGACCTTATTAAGAAAAAAGGTCACATAGTAATTCTTGTTTGTTGTGCGCATCACATAGTAATTCTTGGTTTAATAACCGGAATAAGAACACACGTGTTTTCAGAAAAAAGATATCATGCTTAGTACAGGCCGATCTTTGATCGGGTGAGCGGGGGTGCTCATTGCATGACCTTCCCCTCTCGTACCCAAGTTCCCGAGCCGAGGCAACTTTGGTGATGACGGACACGTGGCCTTTGGCACCAGTCAGGGCTTCCTAAAGTTCCCCAAAATAAAATATTTAGGTGGCGACTTTGTATCTGGCAAAACTGTCCATGTTTGGCACTTCTTTATTAAAATCAGTTTTCCAAAACAATTTGCCAGATTTGGACTCTTTGGTGATTTATCGGTCTTGCATTGCACTTTGCGAGATTAGATTCAGAACCATGACATTTGAGTCCGAACTGTAGCAATAAGCTCGGAACAAAATGAGATTCGCGCCCCCCTCGCGAGCATGGACGTCGGAGAGTTCCCAGGAGCGAGTCTACAGTTTCTGGCGACTCTGCTGGGGAATTAGAGAACTTGACTCAAACTCATGATATCTTGTTTTGTTTGCACTTATCATTCTCTTTGCATTGCATTTGCATTGGTGCGCCTAGGACACTGTGTTTGCCGTATGCTATTCCTGAACGGTTTGCCGGAGGCTCGCTTTGAGAAGCGTGCCACAAGGTGGACCGGATGCGGGCTCTGCCACAACGGGAACACAAACCTCGATTTTACCAAGGCACCCTTTTTGACCATTCGACCTAGTGCATATCAGAATCCATAGTGACTATTCTGTACTAGGATAGGTTGCTTACCCGATTATACGTTGTTTGAAACCGCTTCGTGCGTAGTGAAACCCTAGCTCCTGACAAAATAGGACAGGGAAACCCTACCTCACCATAGGGGTGTTTTGGCTCTTACTTGCTTGATATGTGCTGCTAGGGTGTGTCTCTACAGGATGATTTGTATCAGTTTGCAAGTCTGGGTATCAGGCCTGAGGGCATCAGTATTTGGGAATTAGTTTTACCTGAGGGTATCAGTTTACAGGCAGAATTTTAGGCAGAATTCAGTAATGAGTACCGGCATTCAGCTATGTTCATGTCTGTATTGGTGAAATTAGGCTGAGATGCTGCCGGTTTTCTCTTTTGCAAGGTAGTCTTGGGAACCGTAGCTTCAGAAGGCTCCAATATCCCTCGAGGTTCATTAGATTTGTGCTGATAGACTTTGTCAGGTCAAAGATTCAGTTCAAGAGCAGTCAGTATTTTCCTTCACTGAGGCAAGGCAGAGAAGGGCCAATCAAGGCTCACTGGTTCATCTGATCCGTTAGTCACCGGTCGCATCAACTTTGTTCAGTTCAGCAGACTCGTGATGACGCAAAATTCAGAAGATATTATGGTCATGGCAACAACACTAAACTAGGGAATCGCCATGCAGGGTGAGACCGATGTTGAAATGCAACGCCCGCCCAAGTCACCTTCCGTACATCCAATCTGGGATCCTCAATTATTCCAAACCCGTGAGCCCACCACTTTTGAGCTAATGGGAATGATCGGCGATCTTCAGAGGTCTATGGTTGATCTACCCTTCGGAATGTCTACTTCGCCATCGATCATATCGCATACCGGGAACTTCATGCCGGGAGAGCCTCCATTATTAAGGCCAATTATAATTGAACTCAGTGAACCCGAAACCATTCCAAATTTGGGCATTGACATGTCGACAACAACAGGACTTCGCACTGATGTAGCAACCCAAACCTTCGACCAAGTTGAGGCGACTGGTAAGAACAAGGTGGGGGCAGACACTGATCCCTATGAACAACTTCTGCAAGCCATTGAGGCTTTGAAAGCCGGGGGACTGAACAAGCAACAAGTGCTCGCAGTTGCTGCAAAAAATGTGGATGACACTTTCGTCACTCAGAATGAGGGCAGTTCACGGCAAGAAGAAAATTGGGATAAGGGCCATCGTACCCGAACCGTTCCTTCCAATTCTAATTCTACACCGGGAAAGATCAGCGGACCAAGCCAGCACCCGCTGACCCCTTTGCCAGTGCATCTAGCAAAAATCCACAAACCTCGAAGTATCTACCCCGAGGTCGCAGGGTCTTCCACGCCCTCTATATGCCTTTGTCCAAGGCTCTTCAAATCCTTGCTGAAAAGGGGCTGTAGACGTCCCCGAACGCCCCGGGAGGGTGAGCTCCCGTTCTGTTCATTTTGGGGTCACTACAGCTCAGGACTCTCCAAATTTGTCATGGTTCTAAGTCTGAACCAAAGAGTCCAAATCCGGCAAATCGTTTTGAGAAAACAGATTTTTTTGAAAGAAGTGCCAAACATGGACTGCTTTGCCAGATACAGATTCGCCACCTAAATGTTTTATTTTGGGAAATTTAGGAAACCTTGACTCGGTGCCAAAGGCCACGTGTTCGTCATCACCAAAGTTGCCTCGGCTCGGGAACTTGGGTACGATTGGGGAAGGTCACTTCGTGAGCACCCCCGCTCGCCCGGTCAGAGACCGGCCTCTACTAACCATGATATCCTTTTTTTGAAAACATTATATGCTCTTATTTTGGTTATTAGCCTAGGTTACTATGTGATGCGCACAGCATATAAGTATAGACTGAGTCGCCTGAATCGGAACAAAATATTTCATGTTCGTTTTTGAAAGATGGTTTGCTACTCGCAAGTAGTCTTTAAAACATTTGATGATTTATTCCAATTTAAACAACCCAACCTTCACCCACAGGCATTCAGGCAGTTATATCATATAAGCAATTAGCCTCATGGTAAGCATGCTATCATGGCATTCACTCACACGCATGCAAAGATGCTAAAGCATAAAGCTCACCGGGTACTCCAAGCCAAAAAAAAATAGATTATGTTAGAAATCATGCATGATCCTAAGTATACAGAAGTGCCTAATGCAACACATGCAAGAATGCAAACTATAGCAGGCTCGGCTATCCTAAACATGGCATATGAAATGCTACAACTAACATGTATTCAATTTGGAATTGAAAGTACGATGCAGTTACGTATGGATGCGCCGACCCCGGTGCATGCGAAACAGATGAATGAAATGCAAACATGCTATCATACTGTATGCTAATTGAAATATGCCCTAATCTAAACATCATAAGCGGATAAATAAAGGGAGAAAACGTGGGGTTGGAAAGACATACAACACACACACGCACACTTATTACAGTTGTGCCCTCGCGCAGAGGGTCCGAATAAATATACAGTCCGAATTTAAAAGAATATTACAACCCAAATGTTACAGTCCAAATAATGTACAAATTCCTAATTAATTAATCAAATTAACTAAGAAAAATAAGTAAAACTGGCATGCAGCCAGGGATCCTTGCTTCTGATGGATGATGCGTGTCCGGGTTGTCTTGCGCGGAAAATCCACCGGATGCCCCAATTAGCCTCTGTTTAGCAGTTATTCTTGAAACGCGTGCCAAGTCCTGAAAAGTTGTTGATTCTTCATTTGCTGCAACAGAGAGCAGGAAAGGGGCCATAGCAATGTTTTTTCACAAATATAAGCATGCCTCGATCCTCGTGCCACCAATCACGCATACCGAGCAGATGGCCGAGGAGTCGAATTGCACAACTCAATATAGGATGAATGCACATGAAAACACAAACAAGACCTAACTCCATCATGGATGATCCGGAGTGTCGGTGACTGGGATTGAGACACGTTCCGTCACTCGGAGTACGAAACGTACCTCGTTTCCTTGTGCCCGGGCTAACTCCTATCACCGAACACGATGCAATATGCATAGATATGCATGAAATGCAACTAAGATACAGTCCTAACATACACAATGTTATGAAAATGGGAGCCTCGAAATGCTGTGCACAGGGGCACGCAAACCGGGAAAATGGACAAAATGCGATCTAAGATACAACCTAGTATACATAATGCTGTAAAATGAGATGCCTCGAAATGCGTGCACGGCACGCAAACCGAGGAAAATGACATACGCAATGTACAATGACATGGAAATGTGATATGGGCTTACACTAACATGAGAGAGCCTCAGCCACACTCACAATAAGAGGCCGATGGATGAAAATGGAGTGCCTCGAAATGCGTGCCACACGGGCACGCAAACCGAGGAAATGGCAAATAGCGCAATGCAAATGACATGGAAATGGCATATAGAATGCAACATGGACTTATACTAAACATGAGAGAACTCAGCCACACTCACATAAGAGGCCGGTGGATGAAAATGGAGTGCCTCGAAATCGAGCACACGGGCACGCAAACCGAGGCAATGCAAAAATGCGAACTATGGCATGGGAAATGATATGCAAACATGGTAATAGAATTTAAGCCTGACATGTGGGGGAAAACAGCCCTGAAATGAGGCGAAAACACACCCGATGCATGGAATAGTCCCGAAGCATGAATTTTGGGACCCGAAATGGCCTATAGCTATACCAAACATGCACAATATGGATATGCAATGAATAGACAGAAGCAAGGCAGCCCCAAAATTAGCATTTTACTAGTACAATGCATGGCCAAACATCAAGCAAAGATAGGGCAACAATGGCATGCAAAAATGGCCCTAAACATGGGATTAAGCAGCAACTCATAGCTTCTGTCCTCAAACAGGTTAGGACCCTTCAACAACATTGAAGAGGGGAAAAAAATAAGCACTTTCACAGAACTGTAAAAACCTCAAAAACAAAAGCATGGTAGGCTAACAAAACATGCAAGAAAATGGACCAAAAAGTGGCCAAAGAGGCAAGTGGTATATGCAAAGCCCAAAATGAAAAATTCCCTTCTACAACATTTAAGAGGGACCAAAAATAAGCATATTTTCAGAACTGTAAAATGGCCAAAACAGTATACAACCATGCTAGAAATGCAATGCAAAATAAGGCTCAAAAGAGGCTATAACATGAGGTATGCAAAATATTCCACAAACGGCCAAAGACCCTTAATGAAACATGAATAATGGGCCAAAATAAGACTATTTTCAGAACTGTAGAATGGCCAAAAACAAAAGCATGGTAGGCTAACAAAACATGCAAGAATGGGGACCAAAAGAGAGATATAACATGAAGTGGCATATCGAGGTCCCAAACCATGAAAGGACCTAAATGAAACATGAATAATGGACCAAAATGAGACTATTTTAAGTGCTGTAAAATGGCCAAAAACCAAAGCACAATAGGCTGCCATAGCATGCAAAAATGGGACCAAAAAGGGAGTATAAAGGCAAGTATAACATGGAGGTCCCAAACAGTGTTGATCCCTTCTTCAATATTGAAGAGGGGCTCAAAATGAGCCTATTTACAGTTCATGTCATGCTCCAAAACAGATTACACACGAGCTAAAAATATCATGCAAAAAAACGGTATTTAAGAAGGGTATTGAAGCAAGTGCAATATGGACGGCTCAAACAGGGTTGAGCCCTTAATGACACATGAAAATGAGCTCAAAATAAGGCCACTTTCAGTTATGGTCGGAGCTCAAACCAAAAAGCATAGATGGCTTACAAAAGATACAAGAAATGGGCCAAAAAGGGAAAGATGCAACTCACCCTTGAAGACCAATTCTTTTGTTGCTTCTTGGACCAAATTTGTTGCCTCTTAGCTGCTGGAATCCCCTCCCTTGCTGCTGGAATGGAGTGGTGGTGGTAGAGCTTGGTGGTGATGAAGAAAATGAGGTGTAGCTTAGGACTTTTCAAGGAAAATGAGAGAGATGGAGTGAGATAAGTGTATCAAGGCTTGAAGAGCAAATTTTCTAACCCTTGTATGCAATGTTTCCAGCTGATTATATGGACCAAAAGGGGGAGTAAAGGAGGGGCAAAAGGTGGGGGAAAATAGGCAAGTTTTCCCCCACAAAATATCCCCCGGATTGGGATATTTTCTAGGGGAAACAGCTATATAGCTGTAAAGTTGATGTTGTAAGGAACATGGCCGGCCCCTTATTTTTGCTGCAGATGGCCGGCCGGCCACCACCCCTAGCCGGCCGGCTAGGGATCAAAACGGTCAAGTTAAAATAGTGGCCGGCCACCACTTTTTAAGGTCCTCCCAAGTGTGTACATCACAAATATGTGGTTCAAAGTTCAAGAAAGTGGGTCCAGGTTGTTCAACATTAGCCCGGAAGGAGGGATTCAAAAGGGTTAGGAAACATTACTGGCCGGCCACCAACTTTTAGGATCCTCCCAAGTGTGTACATCACAAATATGTGGTTCAAAGTTCAAGAAAGTAGCCCCAAGGTGTTCAACATTAGCCCGGAAGTGTGAAAAACGGGCGTCAGAGGGCGTCGGAGGATATATAACTGGTTACTGCAATAATTACTGGCCTCCCACCCTTCTACGGCCTTCCCGGTGATAAAACAGAGGTACCTGCCAAAAATGAACGAAAACCGATGCAAAACGAATGCTCGGGGGCTAAAACACGCAGTTCGGGGTCCCGAAAATGGGCTGTTGAGCACCGAAAGTGGCATTCGGCCACGAAGTGGGTTTCTCAGACCCCAGTGTCCCTCAAAAGGGAGTAAATAGGAGGTATGCCAAAAACCGGGGCAAACGGAGATGGTTAGGCGGTCCCGAACCGAGGCACACGGCCAACGATTCCGAAAATCGGGAACCGGGCTCCGAAATGGGAAAAATGGCCTATAGCCACAAAATGTAGCCCACGGCCACTGAGAGATGGTCCATGGGACCTCTCCCTTCCCTCAGGGAAAAGAAACAGCGAAACCCGAGCCTGGTTCGCAAACCGAGGCAAATCACAAAAGAGGGTTCGGAAGTCCGGAGACAGGGCTCACGGCCGCGACTCTGAAACTTCTGAACGAGGACATTATGCAATATCACCAAGTGCTCAATCGGTGACGTCTGAGTCTTAAGGTCGGTCAAAAATGGGGTGTCTACAGGGGCGTCTCAAACCCCTCGAGCCTCGACCTCTCCCTAGTCGTCTTCCACCTAGTCATGATGCCACCCAATACTGCGCGTACCATCAACAGACCGGCCATACCACCGATAATTACTTCCGTCTTCGCCACGAAGTACAGGATTTGTTTGACAACGGGGTAGTCCTCCCACCAAGCTCAACAAAGTCTATCGTCACTAGGTCGGTGAACCTTGAGGATAATGTGATGTGATCAGAGGATGAACCACCTGCGGGTGGCGCTCAGTTTACTCTGGATGTGGCATATGGCACGCACTGTTTTGAGCATTTGCGAATGCTAGTTTTTTGTATTATCTGACTTGGGTATTCAGTCAGTTTTGTTGTCTTGCATATAGTCAGTCTTTTTGTACTAAGTCAGTTGGGTCTGTCTTGTTGTATCGAGTTAGTCCTGTTTTGTTAGAGTTGTGTGATTTCGGGGGTGTTACCTCGGACATCACTTGCTTGTTTTTGTGTTTGTCTTTTCGCTTTCTTTTGAGTCTGTTTCTGCCATGGAGCCAGTTACACCAGAAGATCTGAATGAAACAGTAGTAAATTTTCACTCTCTTGTGTTTGCTTCTGCTTTGTGCTAGTTGTGCCAGAAGTTTGAATGAAACAACAGTGCTTTTCACCTATTTTCATGTGCCTTTAAATCATTGCATTGACCTAAGCTTTTTAAAACTTTTTGAACATTGTGATGAAAACAAAGAGGAAGGAATTCCTCGGGATTTGCAAAAATTTCATCAACTAAGAGAAAAGAAAGGCATGCTGAGCCCTTGATGAATGAGATCATGCTTGTTAATGTGAGTTCTGAGAAAGAACCTGGCTTGATCTAGATAGGTTCCGCACTGTCTTCAGCGCGAGAGATTTGTCACTTTCTTAAAAGATTTCAAAAAATGTTTTGCGCGGTCCTGCGAAGACCTGTGTGGAATCACTCTTGAGATTGTGTAGCTTAGGATCGCTCTCAGCCTCGAGACTCGTCCCCTTTTGCTTTCAAACCATGAAGTAAGATTCAGAATGTTCAAAGGTCAACCACAATGTGAGGCCTGTGTGGCCAGATTTGAAGCAACCCACGAACTAGGGGCAAGAAAGTCAGATCAAGAAGGTCAGACGTCGTCAAAAGAAAGCTTGTAAAGCTAGATCAGAAGCATCCCTTGAACTAGGGGAAAAAATGTCAAATGTGCTCGAAGAGTGAAAGAGGGGTCATTCTGCAAACCAATGAAGACTGGAAAGAAAGCCAAATCCCAGAAGGGAAGAAAGAAGAAAGTATTGCTGTAGGACAATTGAGTTCCTATCCACAACACTAGGGGCAAATTTAGCCCCCATTGGATGGACTTCTACATCATCAGCGAACAACAGCCACTCTCCTAGATCCAGATGGCATCGAGATCTCAAAACCATTTGACATGGACAAAGCTACACTTTTACCCTTAAGAGGCTCGCTGGGCCGAAAATCCGGAAGGGCGACCCAGGAAAAAGTTAAAGCAAGAAAAAGAATAAAAAGAACAAAAAAGAAAAAATGCAAAGAATGAAAAAAGAAAAGATGAAAAAGGAAGAGAAAAAGAAATGAAAAGAATGAAAAGAAATGAATAGAAAAGAAAAACAAAGCTCGCAAGGTTGAAAACCCAGAAGGGCGGCCTTGAGAAAAGTTAGAGCGTAAAAGGAGAGGTTAATACCCGAGTGTACCTTAACCCGAACTACGTAAGGCTTGATTCCCATGTTTGGGATACGTAGGCAACTTCATTCTGAAGTCCAGCCATAAACACTTCCAAATCGATTGTGTCCATGTAATGGTTTTGATCATCTTTTCTTCTCTGTATCTGAGAGTTTGGTTGTGATCGCCACCATGAGAACTGATTACAATGTACTGCGATGCTATTCAAACCAGGGGTAACTTTCCATTACCATTCGGTGCGCTGCGGCGCTATTCAAACAAGGAGCAAATTTCCGTTGCCATACAGTACCGTTCAGACAAGGGGAAATTTTCCTTTGTTATGGATCCGAGGTAATGCATCTCAAGAGTAGGTTCCATGCTCGTTGAGTGGTGGTCGTCTGCAAAAACAGTTTTTGAGAATTTTTACTGAGGTTGACTGATTTTCTCAAAAATTATTCCATTTTTCCAAAACTGGACCATTTCTTGGACCCCAAAAAGGAAAATTTTCAGTGCTCACAACCTAACTTGCATGATTTTAAATCAAAAAATTGAACAAGCATGTTAATCTAACTCTCATGTTGGTCAAAATTGTTTTAGTAGAAAGCCAAAACCAAAAATGGTCAAAATGATGAACTAGGGGCACAATCGAGCCAGATGTTCTGTCTTTTCCCCATCGTCAACCAACTTGCCAGAAAAGAGCACGACTGAAGCCAACAACGAAGGGCTGAAAGCTCTCTCATCCTCCGAGTAACAAGGTATCAAGCCAAGTGCGAAGCACAAACTGGAATTGATCAAGATATTCTACTCCCTCATCTGGACGGGTTTGATCACTTCTAAACTCCCCAAAAGCGCATCGTCAACCGATGTTAGCTCCAGATTGGCTGCACACCCAGTTGTAGCGCAACCCCTCTGTGAGAAAGTTTACTGTTGTGAGCAAAAAAAAGAGAATCTAGCAGAATGCTAGGGGCAAGAGCCCGTAACTTCCTGTTTATCCATTAACCACCCAAGGGAGGGATAAAAAATGAGAGATTGAAGAATAGAGAGATGTGCGCTGAGAGAAAAAGTGAGAAAAGGGCTTTTTAAGAAAAAAAAAAAAACAAAGCCTAAGGGCCGACTGATGTGAGAATCACAAATGAGAAAGGGTGGGAAATAATACCCAGAGAAACAGGCTCCCTGTGCACGTCTGAGTGTCGTGTCTTTTTGTTTTGTTTCAATTCTTGTTTTGAGTCGTTTTGAGTGTTTCTCGATGTGTTTAGGTTGTTTAGCTTTCTGTTTTCCTTTGTTGAGTCGTAGTGCACTGTGTTCAGTTGTAGACTCAATACCTCGGTCAAGAACTCATCTCTCAATTTCAAAAATAAATCGTTTTGTGCTTAGAGTGCTGTGCCATTCTCCACATTTGTGCAAAACAGAATTTGTTCTTTCATAAAATGGCAGGGTTTGACCCAGTATATGTGAGAACAGTAGAACCAAGACCTATCTGAAGGTACATGGGTTCCGGGCTACGAAGCAAAAGAAAAGAGGGAAAATTTGGAGCATCCGAATTTGTTTCAACTTCTGCATGTCCAGTTATTGCGTTATGTATGTTCAGATTGAACTGTGTGTTCAAAATGAGCCGTGTTCAGAATAAACTGAGTACTGTGTTGTGAGATGCGTGTTTAGAATAAGCAATGTGTTGTACAAGCTGTGTGTTCAAAAGTGAACAGAATATTGTGCCAGCTACTTCAACGCCAGAATGGCAATCAGATGTGCTCTCCCTGAGTACCATTCCCTGTCAGAGTTACCTTGGCTTTGCAATGAGAGAAAATTATGAGTATGATCAGGAAGAAAATCAGCATCCGTGGTTTCTCCAGCAGACGTTGCTCCTTGTCAGCATTTCAGAACCTTTATACTGTAAGTTCAAGGTAAGTGTTCGAAGAACACAACGGGAGATCCCCATCAGAGTAGAGCGATTCATCGCCACTCATCCCACGAGGTGCTTTCTAAAGCGCCGCTTTGTTTGTTTATTGCATTCCCTACACATCATGCTCTACATTGCTTGTAACATGTATCATATCATCACACATATTGCATAAATGCATCTTGTACTATACTTATTCTTGTTGTCGCATAGAATATACATGTTACATTGGATGTACGTCATTGATCTTTTTGCATAGAGTATGTGCATTACGTGGAGCACGTTTTAACCTTGCTTGCATAGAATGTGCACTTTTCACCCGCATTGTTATGCACACTTCACTTGCGTTGTCACGCACGTTTCACCCGCATTGTTATGCACGTTACACTTGCATTGTTATGCACGTTTCAGTTGCATTATTATGGACACTCTAGTTGCATTGTTATACATCGTTTTATTTGCATTGTTTTGCATATCTGTCTTGCGCTTTCACGCACTTTACTTGCATTGTTTTGCATATCTATCTTGTGCTGTCACGCACGTTTTACTTGCATTGTTTTGCATATCTATCTTGCCCTGTCATTCACTTTACTTGCATTGTTTTGCACATCTATCTTGCGCTTTTACGCACGTTTTACTTGCATTATTTTGCATATCTATCTTGCGTTGTCACGCACGTTACTTGCGTTGTTTTGCCCATCTATCTTGCGCTGTCACGCACGTTACTGGCATTGTTTTGCACACTCTTTACTTGCGTTGTCACTCACGTTTACTTGTATTGTTATGAGCCGTTCCACCGGCATTGTTATGCACGTTTCACTTGCATGGTTGTGTGCTCTCCACTTGCATTGTTATGCACACTTCACTTGCGCTGTCACGCATGTTATTTGCATTGTATTGCATTGTACCTATCAAGTTTCTTTCTCATTCATGCATGGTATTCTATGTACTATTCATTTAGACCAGTTTCGGTTCAGCTCGACTGATTTCTTTCCTCTCGCGCGTGTGATACGCTGAGAGGTTTACCTTTCCTCTCTCACGTGTGATACGCTGAGAGGTTTACCTTTCTTCTCTTGCATGTGATACACTGAGAAATTTACCTTTCCCCTCTCACGTATGATAAACTGAGAGGTTTACCTTTCTTCTCTTGCGTATGATACGTTGAGAAATTTTCCTTCTCTCTCTTGCGTGTGATATACTGAGAGGTGTGCCTTTTCTCTTGTTGCACTGTTATGCACACCCTCTTTTCTTTCGGGAAACGCGGGGATATGTCCCTATGTTTCTCTTTCTTTCGGGAAACACGGGGATATGTCCCTATGTTTCTCTTCCTTTCGGGAAACACGGGGATACGTCCCTCCCTATGTTTCTCTTTCCTTCGGGAAGCACGAGGATATGTCCCTATGTTTCTCTTTCTTTCGGGAAACACGGGGATATGTCCCTATGTTTCTCTTCCTTTTGGGAAACACGAGGATACATCCCTATGTTTCTCTTTCCTTCAGGAAACACGGGAAACACGGGGATATGTCCCTATGTTTCTCTTTCCTTCGGGAAACATAGGGATACGTCCTTATGTTTCTCTTTCCTTTCCGAAACACGTGGATACGTCCCTATGTTTCTCTTTCCTTTTCGAAACACGAGGATACGTCCCTATGTTTCTCTTTCCTTTGGGAAACACGGGGATATGTCCCTATGTTTCTCCTTTTGCTCCTTCCTCACACCATCTTCTCACGATTTTAGCGTGGTTAGAGTTTGTTCCATCCTCACACGATTTCAGCGTGTTTGGAATTGTTTACCTCTTCTCACGATTTCAGCGTGGTTAGAGTTTGTTCTTTCCTCACACAATTTCAGTGTGTTTGGAATTGTTTACCTCTTCTCACGATTTCAGTGTGGTTAGAGTTTGTTCCTTCCTCACACGATTTTTTGCGTGTTTGGAATTTATCTCAGGTTGCGTTGTGTGTGCGCTTGATTGTTTGTTTTACCTCTTCTCATGATTTCAGCGTGGTCAGAGTTTGTTCCTTCCTCACACGATTTTCGACCTGTTTGGAATTCATCTCGGATTGCATTGTGTACGCGCCTGATTGTTTGTATTTCCTCTTCTTATGATTCCAGCACGGTTGGGGTATGTCGCCCCCTTTGTATCTACTGTAAGTGCATTGTTCGCGCTATTTTGCGCACCTTACCTGCACCTGTTAGTGCATTGTTCGCGCTATTTTGCGCACCTCACCAGCACCTGTTAGTGCATTGTTCGTGCTATTTTGCGCGCCTCACCTGCACCTGTTAGTGCATTGTTCGCGCTATTCTGCGCATTACGCTATCTTGCTCACCACATCGCACTGTCTTATGCACTCGCGTTGTTTAGTGCATTGCGCGGTTTAGCGCATCGTATTGTTTTGTGCATTGCATAGCATCATTCGCGCTATCCTGTGCACCTTATCTGCACTTGTTAGTGCACCGCATTGTTATGCGTCACACACTTAGGTTGCATTGTCGTGCATCCCTTCCCGCATTGTTATGCATCACACTTAGGTTGCATTGTCTTGCACCCTTCCACCCGCGTTGTCTCGCACCCTCAGGATTGCATTGTCTTGCAACCCTCCACTTGCGTTGTCACGCACTTTTCACTTGCATTGCTATGCATATTTCTAACGATATCGTACCTGTTGAGTTTCTTTCTTTTGCAGGCACGATATTGTATGTACGGTTCATTTGAAGCTGGGGCGACCAGACGAACCGGACGGTATTGCATTTACTCCACGTGAGACATGGTGAGAATGGCATAATTCTCTTACATGCTTTCTGTTGAAATGTGTGAGATTTCTACAACTTGTCAGTTTGCTTAAATGTCGCATTTTACTTTGCATGTTATGCTTCATTACAGCTCTCTTTGCATAATCATAAGTTATGCTCTTGCATCGTGCATGTCATTTGCATTTTGCCCCATCCTAAGGGCGCATCTCTGCATGGCTATTTTGAATGTTTGCCTGTGTCTTCGGCCTTGTCAAAAATGGGTCGTCTCCGGACTTTGACATTCACTCCCGTCACTTTGTGACTTTCGAGTTCTATCAAAGAGGGGCAACTGTAGACACCCTATTTTTGACCGTCCTTAAGACTTGGTTGTGCTTGTAGGTACATTCAACAACTAGTTCGATTGCTCATCGAGTACCACAGTAGAACGCCACAGGTTTGAGCTTTCCAAACCCTGTATCCGTTCTGCCTTTTTTTTTGGACCATGTATTGGCCCTTCCATCTTGTTTTTCTTGGTGCATTGCCAGCCTCATTTTGGCCCTACCGGCCATGCCTCTGTTACTGCCGGCCATTGATGAAGCCTGCCGGCCATCAATGAGCCACTGCCGGCCACCACTGATGGCCGGCAGAACCCTTGTCTCAGCAGGTTTCACGTTAGATCTTTTGAGCCCGCTGGTTTTCACTCATCTCTCATCCATACACGTGTATGGAGGGATGGGTCCCTTTCCAAGCTTGTTTAACAAGCTTTGCATTGTTTTTCTTCTATATAAGGAGAGGCTCTCCCTCTCTACTAGAGGTCAGCCATTTTTAGAGAAGTTGTATCTCTCTCTCTCTCTCTATATATATATATATATTTCTCATTCTCTCTCTCTCTCTCTCTCTCTCTCTCTCTCTCTCTCTCTATTTCTCATTCTCTCTCTCTATATTGCACAGAATAGTGCTCTAAAGTCCATTTTTCTTGCACTTTTATACTACAACACATAGAGCTACACCACCATCTTTTAGTTGAGGTTCTTGGGAGTGTTACTTGGGCTCCAAAACTTGGTTTTTAGCCTTAGAGCTTGCTGTTTTCGAAGTTGAACTTCAAGGGTGAGTATATTCCCCTTTTTAGCATTTATTTATCCTTTCTTTCAATTGAAAAAAGTTCTGCTTTTGCATGTTTTAGACCTTTGTTTAAGGTCATTTTTTTGATGGGGGTGGTTTACCCCTCTTAGGCCTTGTTAGCCCTTGTTTTGAGTCATCCCTTTAGGCTCTTGTTAAAGCCTTTGCATGACCTTTCTACCACTGAAATCCAGAGGATTTTCAATGGTGGTAAGGTGGTTTTGGTGTCCTAAATAGGAGAGGGTCATCCCCTCTCCTTTGTGTCTTGTTTACTTGCTTTGAATGCCTCATGTGTGAGCACCTTTGGTAAGTTTATGTTGGCCATATCTTAGCTTGTACTTGGGCTTATTTTAGCATGGCATGCCACTTTTTTTACTTGGTTTTGTCACTCCGTGCATGGTTAATACACTAGTAGTGTAAATCTCTTAAACTAGCTTTTCTATGCTTCATGAAGTAACATGCCATTATAGCTGGGTTTGAGTCCATTTCAGCATGTTTTGGGTGATGTTTTGCCACGTCAGGATTGTGCTTCGGTTTGGTTGGCCTTTGCATGCTCCATGCACTTGTAGAGCATTTCTAGAATTAGCCTAATGTGTCTTATGCTTTAAAATGTCATTTTAGCATGCTTTTGGCTTAACTTCAAGAAGACTTTGTTCATGCATTGAGTATGCCATCGTTTGCATTGAGCATGCCATCATTTGCATTGTGTATACTTAGTTGTTGCGTGCATTAGCATTGTGCATGCCATTACCCTTGTTAGGTTGTTCATATTGCTTTACATGTTTGCATGCTTGAGTCGCATTGTGTATGCCATGCTTGTATTCCATTGTTATTTGGATTAAGTGTTAATCCAAGCAGGAGAAACGAGAGACGTGTCATACTTCAAGTGATGAAACGTGTCTCAATTCTCGGTCACCGACCCTCTTGATCATCACATGATAGAGTTTTAGGCTTTAATATGTTTATTTGTGCATTCATTTTACATTGAGTTGCACAAGTTGGATCTTTTGCCATCATGCATCGAGATGCGTGATTGATGGTCTTGGATCCGACTATGCCTCTCCCTTGATGTTTTGAGGTGATATGGGGTGGCATAGTGCGTACATACCCTTGGGAGATCCTCAATTTTCTCTATTTTGTGCTCTGCTGCAGCTTGGTGTCAGAGCACATCAGTGGCCGGCAGTACCTTGCAGATGGCCAGTAGTCCTTCATTCTTGGCCGGCAGTGCCCACTCTTGGTCGGCAGGGGGGACGACAAAAGCTCCTCATGGCCGGCAGGCCACTGGTGCACTCCTCAGCATGGTTTTTGTAAGATGCAGCAGTTAGTTCTCAAGGACACCCTGCAAGCAGAGCCTCAAAGAGAGCAACCAGAAGGTGTTTCGAGGCGAGAAACCGAGTACGTGCATGCATGTTCAATATCTTCAAAACAGAGCTGGAGCATCTTAGTTTAAAGCTTAATTTGTTAATTAGCTTGAATTTGTAATTAATTAATTAATTAATTTGTTGATTAATTAAGTTTTGTAATAATTAGTTGCAGCTAGTTATTCATTCGGTTATGTAATAATTAATTAGCTTGTTAGTTAGTTAATTAGTTGGTCTGTATTATTCATTCAGATCCTCCGTCGAGAGGGCAAACTTTGTAATAAGTGTGCGTGCGTGTGTGCATGTCTTCCAACCCCACGTCTTTCTCCCTTTCACTTACCTGCTTTTGATGGTTAGTTTAGGGTCATTTTCAATTAGCATACTTATGCTCGCATGTTTGCATCCATTCATCTGTCTTGTATGCACCAGCCTCGGCGCATCATACTAACTGCAATGTATTTTAATTCCAAGTTGAATACATGTATCAATTGTTGCACTTCATATGACATCTTAGAATAGCTGAGCCTATCTAGTTGCATTTTTTCATGTGTTGCATTTGCCATCTTAACATGAACTAGGATCATGCATTGATTACTAGCTAGTTGTTGTTTTGGCTCGGAGTACACTGTGAGTGTTTACGCTTTAGCATACTGCATGTGTGTTATTGATTGCCATGAAAGCATGCTTGCCATGAGGCTAATTGCTTATCTACTATAACTGCCTAAAAGCCTGTGGGTGAAGGTTGGGTTACTTGAATTGGAACAATTCATTAAAATCCGCAATTTAGCCTACTTACGAGTAGCAAACTTCAAACCGTTTTCAAACAAACGGATATGCAATGTTTTGTTCCAACTTAGGCGATCAAGTCTATACTTGTTTGTTATGCGCATCACATAGTAATTCTAGGTTTAATAACCGGAATAAGAACACGTGTTTTCAAAAACAAGATATCATGCTTAGTACAGACCGATCTTTGATCGGGCGAGCAGGGGTGCTAATTGCATGACCTTCCCCTCTCGTACCCAACTTCCCAAGCCGAGGCAACTTTGGTGATGACGGACACGTGGCCTTAGGCACGAGTCAGGGTTTTCTAAATTTTTCCAAAATAAAATATTTAGGTGGCGACTCTGTATCTGGCTAAGCAGTCCATGTTTGACACTTTTTTTATTAAAATTAGTTTTCCAAAACGATTTGCTAGATTTGGACTCTTTGGTGATTTATCGGTGTTGCATTGTACTTTGCGAGAATAGATTCAGAACCGTGACATTTGAGTCCGAACTGTAGCAGTAAGCTCGAAACAAAATGAGATTCGCGCCGCCCTCGCGAGCGCGGATGTCGGAGAGTTCCCGGGAGCACCTTTACACTATGTTATGAGCTGTATGTCAAAAATGAGCTGTGTGCGCAAAATGAGCTGTATGCCAAATCAACAGGATATTGTGTTGTGAGCTGTGTGCCAGATGAACAAAGTGTTATGTTGAAAGCTGTGTGCCAAGTAGACAAAATGCTGTGTGCAAGTTGTGTTCAAGAATGAGCAGAAATGCTGTATATGTAAATGTGTTCAGAACGAGTAGACATGATACATAGCGAAAGCATGGAAATGCAAAAGTGAAGTACGTAGCTCTCACGCATGATGAGATAGATGAGACTCAGGCTCCCGTAGCAGTAAGTCTGCAGGCGCCCGTCGCGCGAAGTCGGTAAAATGATGGAAGGTACTGGGGGGTAAGATGTGCTCCCTCGGGCGGTACCTCTCCAGGTCGAACGGCCGTATCCTCGAAGGCAACGGCATAATGTCAGGCTCATCCTCTACCCTCGGGGAGCCTCCGCCATACGGAATATCGTCGGCCATTTGAAGAAATCTGCAAAAATAAGCAAAATGAGCCAAAATTGCAAAAAGTCAACAAAAGTCAACTCTCAGGAATAAAAAAAGTCAACAAAAGTCAACGCCCGAGAAAATGTGCTAAACATTGAGACAAACATACCTCAAGTGGTGGAAATGGAGAAAGAAGCTCCGAAAACAAATTCTAATCAGTTCAAACGAAGAGAATCGAAAGTTTTCACGAAACAACTTCACGTGGGGCATTGGAAAACGTGTATAAAGTGCAGATCTGAGAGAGAAAAGGGTCTAGAGATGTAGAGAAATGTATTTTGGCCTTGGAGGTGTGAGCAAAAGTGATTTGGAGCTATCCATTTAAAGATCCGGCCTTGAAAAGACAAAACTGCCCCGGATTCTGTAAACTGGTCGGCCAGCCAGTTTTTCGGGTCAGCCGACCACTTTGATGGTCAACAACTGGTCGGCCACTGAAATAACTGGTCGGCCAGCCTCCTGGGTGACCTTTAGAGCTCTTTTGTTCTCTCTATGTGTTTTGGTGGTGATTGGAGTCCTCGGCTCTCGGGAAAGTTCAAGAAAGGTACACTTTTCGGCGCGAATCGTCCCTGCGGGAACTTCAATTCAAGTCTTCGATGCATGGCTCATCCTCACTCGTCAAAGAGTGAGGTGTATCCTTTTTAATATGTTGTGACCCCTCCGAGAGGTAAATCGGAGGTTATGGTTGATTTGCTCGTGTTAATGCTTGTATTTCTTTAACCGGCATTTTGTTTCAAGGCATGCTATCGAAGTTATACCACTCTCGTATTGTTATGCGCACTTTTCTCTCTTGCATTTGTTATGCACACCACTTGTTGCTTTGTTATGCATTCAATACTTGTGTTGTTATGCTCGTTTTACTTACATTTCTATGCACACTTCCGTTGCATTGTTACGCACCCGGACTTTTCACCTGCATTGTTATGCATTCTTCACTTGCGTTGTCGCGCACGTTTCGCTTGTATTGTTATGCACTCTTTTAGTGGCATTATTATGCACACTTCACTCGCATTGTTATGCTTGTTTTACCCGCATTGCTATGCATCACACTTAGGTTGCATTGTTATGCACCCCCTTGCATTGTTATGCGTCACACTTAGGTTGCATTGTCCCTTTTCGCATTGTTATGCGTCACACTTAGGTTGCATTGTCATGCACTCCTCCACTTGCGTTGTCACGCACTTTTCACTTGCATTGCTATGCATATTTCTAACGATATTGTACCTGTTGAGTTTCTCTCTTATACAGGAACGATATTGTATGTACGGTTCATTTGAAGCTGGCGCGACCAGACGAACCAAACAGTATTGTATTCTGCACGTGAGATGTAGCGAGAATTGTATAATTCTCTTACATCCTTTCTATATGTAATGTAGCTTGGTTTGAATTTGTTTGCATAAACTGTTGCATTTATTTTGCATATTTGCTTCATTACAGCTTTCTTTGCATGATCATAAGTTGTGTTCGGCTTTGTGCATATCACTTGCAACTTGCCCCTGCCTGCGAGCACATCTCTTTGTTATCTTGCCTGTTTGTCTAAGTCTTCGGCCTTGTCAAAAATGGGTCGTCTCTGGGCTTTGACATTCACTCCCATCACTTATGACTTTCGAGTTCTGTCAAAGAGGGGCAACTGTAGACACCCCATTTTTGACCGACCTTAAGACTCAGACGTCATCGATTGAGCGCTCAGTGATTACGCATGTTGTGCTCGTTTCGAGGTGTCGGGGTTTTTGGCCAAATGCCTTGCCTCCGGGCCTCTGAACTCTTTGTGCTTTCGTTTGGTTTGTGGACCAAGCCTTGTTTTCCTTGGGTGAGGGAGGGAGAGGTCTTGAAGACTACTCTTTTGTGGTCATAGATCACTTCTTGTGCTCGTAGACTGCTTTTCTCGCTTGGATACTCTTTTTTGGTTTTTGGAGCCTTCGGCCGCGCGCCTTGTCTCGAGACAGGTTAACGTTCTCCGTTTGGCGTGGTTTTTGAACCACACCTTGTTTTCTTGGCCTAGAGGGCCACTGTGGTTTGGGAGACTACTTTTGTGGTCGTAAAACCACTTTTGGTACTCGTCGGCCAGTTTTCGAGGCTCCCAGCTGCGCACTTTGCCTCCCCAACTTTCGTCTTGCATCCATTTTGGGCATCCATTTTGGTTTGTTTTTGGTACAAATCTTGTTTTCCTTGTTTGGAAGGTGGTACAAGGGTGGGAGACCAGTTTCTCTCCATGCAAACCACTTTCCCTCCTGCCAACCAGTTTTCTAGTCTGACAACTGGTATCCCTGGTCTTTGGACCATCAAAAGTGGTCGACCACCACACCATTTGCTTGTTTTCATGCTGTTGACCATCTCCTACCATGGCCGACCAGTTGTCTTCTTGAGAACCACTTAAAGTGGTCGGCTGACCACTTAAAGTAGCTGGCCGACCACTTTAAATGGTCGGCTGCTTTTTGTCACCTTTTTGGAGATATTTTGGGCCAGCTGGCACAGCTGGAGAGCATAAGAACCATCCTCCATACACGTGTATGGAGGGATGGCCTTGAGCCTCAGCTTTTTCAAGAAGCTTGTGCTTTTTCTCTCTATAAGAGGGAGGCTCCCCCTCCCTCCTCCAGGTTTAGATTTTAGTGGTTTGAGAGATAGATACACTCTTGTCTCTATAATCCTCCATCCCTTTCATTTTTGTGTCTTAAAGTGCCCTTTTGTCATACTTTAACACACAAACACACACTCAAACACCATACTTTTGGAGTTGAGGTCCCTTGAAGTTGTTTTTGGAGTTCATGGACTGGTTTGAGCTTAAAGAAGCTGCTGGAGTTGCAGCTTTGAAGGTGGTCTTCAAGGGTGAGCCTTTAACCTTTTAAACCCCCATTTTTGCTTAAGCTTTTAGCCCTACTTGCATGTTGTTTTAAGCTTAACTCTTAACTACAAAAGCTTATGTTTTTTAGTCCTTAAGATCTTTGTTTAAAGTCATTTTTGTGTTTGGGATTGTTTACCCCCTCTTAGCCCTTGTTTGGCCTTGCTTTTGTGCCTTCTTTGTGAGCTTTTGGGACCACCTTGTTTTGGCCTTCTCACCACTGAAATCTAGAGGAATTTTAGTGGTGGAAGTGGTGTTTTGAGGTCCCAAAAAGGAGAGGTTCATCCCCTCTCCTTGTGTCTTCAATACTTGTCTTGAATGCCTCATGTGTGAGCATGTTTGTTAAGTTTATGTTGGCCATATCTTAGCTTGTATTTAGGCTTATTTTGCTGAGGCATATCACTATTTTTACTTGGTTTGGCCACTCCATGCATGGTTTATACACTTGTAGTGTAAATCACAAAAACTAGCTTTGTATGCTTCATGAAGTAGCATGTCATTCTAGCTTGTTTTGTTTCCATTTTAGCATGTTCTTGGGCTTATTTTATCATGTCACACCTCTATTAGGGTTTTGTTTGGTTGGCCTTTGCATGCTCCATACGCTTGTAGTGCATTTCCATGAATTAGCCTAACATGCATCATGCTTTAACATGTCATTCTAGCATGCTTTTGGATTATCTTTAATAAGCTTTTGTCCATGTTTTAACATGCTTTAGCCCTGATTTATGTTTTTTTGGCCATGCATGACTTGTTTTGTATAGACATAGTGCATTTTAGCTTGTTAGCTTTGTGTATCAAGTCCACTAGCATGCATTTCTTGGCCTATTTGAATGATTTGGGATCATTCCATATGTGATTTCAGTCCATGTTTCATGGTCATGCACTTGCATTTATCACTCATTCAATGCGTTGGAGGGTTTGCCCCTTTAGGCCTTAACATGAACCATTGCGTATGCCTTCATGCCTAAGCTTGCGAGCCATCATTTGAATGTGTTTTTGGGGTTATCTTGCCATGATATAACTCTGATTTTTATTGGTTAAGTCATCCCATGCTTGGTCTTAATAGGTGTAGTGTAATCCACCTTATTTGCCTTGTATGCATCATGCCTTATGCCTTTCATGCTAGCTTTTTTGGCTTCCTTCCATGCATGTTTTAGTATCATTTTGACATGTTCTAGGACTGTTTTGGGCTGCCTTTGCCATATCCTTCATGCTTTGTATAGCTGTAGTGCAATTGGCCTTGCTAGCTTTGTGTTTTGTTGACTCATGCATGCTATCTTTGAGCTATTTAGATGATTTGACATCATTTAATACTTCATTTCAGAGTTTATAGCATTGCCATGTTTCCACTTCTTTCATGCGTCGAATGCCTTTAAGTGTTGTGCATTGTTGCCTTGTGGCCTAGCATGTATGCCATCTTGCCTAGACCTTTGAGCCCCTAAATTAGCATATTTTGATCCATGTTTAGACCTGCTTGAGCTCTGTTTCTGGTTGGTTCATGCATATTTGCCATGTATTGCTTGCCTCCTTTATAGTCCTCTTTACTGGCTTCATGCTTTAAGGACCTTTGCATACCATGCTTGCTTTATTTGAATGATTTGGTATCATTTCTTACATAATTTTAGTGCACTTGGTGTTGTTACACTTCCACATTTGTCACTCTTTGAGCACTCTTGAGAGTTGTGCTCTTAGGCCTACTTGTATGGCCAATGCATTGTGTCACGCCCTAAAATTTGGACAATTAAATATTGCATTAGGACTAAACCCCAATCAATATTCCATCATCCAAACCCTAGGGCAGAAATAAAAAAATAAAAAAAACTAAATGCCAATCAAACTATCCACCATAATTTCATAACTAACCAATACCTCCAACATTAAAGTAACAATACATAGTCAAAATAACTTAAACAATGCACGGTTACAAACCATTCTAAATTATTCCAATATTAAAGTCATAAAGAGAATAATAAATACATAGACTAATATCAATCCTAAGCTCAATAAAACAAAAGAAGTCCGAACGACAGGTCCAACACTATCGTAAATCCACGTCACCATCGTAGCCCCAACTAATCCTGCAAAGGAAGCTCAGCTGCGCTCAAACAGAACGCACCTGAGTTGCCAAGAGACAAAACGGGTCAGTATACAGGTATACTGGTATGAGTACAAGATGTAACACCCATGTGTCTACCAGACGCAAACCAAAATACATTAAATTCTTACTACGACACAAGACAAGTAGTTCCAACCGCACCGAGACAAATGGGTAGTTTCCTGAGATACGGTGGCATTTAGTTTCTTGTCTGTACACAACGAAATATAAAGTGATTATAAAATAGACCAAATAGAAATAAAAATATGGTGGGTTAGCCCTGCATAAAAAGTTAGTAATAAGACCCACCATCCTGCAAAATAAATAAAGTTACTATAATTTAATCATAAATAACTTGTTGAAAAAAAATATAAACTTACACCGTTTCATACTTAAATAATTTGAATTGATCAAAACTCAAAGAACGAAAGTTGTACATAATTAAATTTCCTAAAAGACAAAGCGAACGAATTTAACATAAACTAAACAAGTTGAGAGAAAAACTTGATATAAAAACCTAGACAGATTTCAACCAAAAAATATGAAACTGAAAACGAGCAGAAACTATCCTAAGATGATTTTTTTCGGAAACGTTCAAAACATGAAAAGTGTGCAGAATAATGTTTTACTTCAGTTTACGCGAAACCAATAAAAAGGAGCTCGTTTCATGGGTTAAAACAGCCTATAAAATCTGCATTACCAAAATGAATCAAACCGACAATAACCAAGGTCATCCGATTATAAGTTCTAATCAATCTTTTTAATAAAAAGCTACAACACAAAAGTTGTCCAAAATCACGTATACATGCCTCTCCTCAAATTTCATAATTTATCAAGATCGTTTACTATTTTTTTTCTCATGTACATAACAGTACCCTACACACTATACTAATAAATTCATAATTAAATTCTTTGTTCCTTAACTCCACCACTTCGGCTCTCTCCTTCCGGCCTACACATATATCCCATGTGTCTCCCACATACCTAACACCGCTTTGAAGCCAAACTTGCACGGGGATATCGTCCCGAGTTTGACTCACACTTCCCGGATGGTTAGCATATACGTACGCGCGCAAATCAAAGCACTCGTCTACTCATGAGAACGAGGCAACTATATATATATACACAACATCTCACACATGAGAATAAACATAACAATGCTGAGCCTAAGGCATTCAAATAAATCTCATAATCCTCACTTTTTTTTTTATATACTCTTTCTCACCATCACTCAAATAAAACAACAATCCGTGGAGTCATGGTGGAGTATAAGGAATTTATCTATGGGTTCTTAATTAATTTTAATGTCATATAACCATATTAATTTCAGTTTCATATAACCATAAAAGTTATTACAACCATAAAATAAATCCATATAAAAACCCTAAATCTGACATAACAACTAATCAAAATAATTAAATTCAATCAGTAAAAACCCTAAACGTTACATACACAACTAAACAAAATAATTAAAATCAGTCAATTATCTAAGAACCCTAAACTTTACATACACCACTACTCAAAATAATTAAAATTAATCTATCATCTTTATGTAAACACAAAATCAAACTAATATCAAACAAATAGATAAAAACAAGAATTTAACATAAATCAAGGGAAGTGGGTTTTGTACTCACAATACTTTATTGAAGATCAAGAATATTTAGAAAACTACCAGAGTCACCAAAACAAAACCCTAATCTTTCCTTTTCTTCCATCTCCTCTTTTTTCCTTGCTGCCGCCCCTTTCTTTGTCTTCTTTGATTTCTCTCTCTCTCTCTCAACTTGGTCTCTCTCTTTTCCTTTTGATCTCCTAAACCTAGTTGAAATACTTCTATATTATTATATATATAATAACCTAAGAGCTAGTATAACCTAATAATATTATACTATAAACCTAAATCTCAATATATAATAGCTTAATAAACTATAATATGCAGTAAATTTATTAATTACAACATTAAATGCCATAGATATCACATTAAACCTTATGTAACCACCTAATTAATAATTACAACATTAAATCCATTAAATATCACATTAAATCTCATGTAACCACCCAATTAATAATTACAACATCCATTAAATATCACATTAACTCTCATGTGACCACACAATTAATAAAGTCAAAAATAAAATAAGATAATAATAACCATAATAATAATAAATAATGACTAAAGAAAATTAGGGTCGCTACAATATACACACCTCAAAAGAATCTCGTCCCGAGATTCGATAGAAAAGAGTACTAAACAAAAAGTTCCGGATGCATATGCCGAACTTTCTCTTCTAACTCCCAGGTAATATCGTTCTCATCTTCGCTTCATTGCACTTTCACCAAGTTCACTTTCTTGCGCCGCAACTGCTTTACATCCCGATCTAGAATAGTAACCGGTCGCACCACATACGTTAGATCATCACCAAACTCCAACACTTCTGGTGATACTACTTGGAAAGGGTCTTGTATACACTTCCGCAATAAGGATACATGGAACACATTGTGAATCAAAGCTAAAGCAGGTGGTAGAGCTAATTTGTAAGCCAAATTACCAATCCTCGCAATGATCTCATATGGTCCCACAAATCTAGGTGCTAACTTTCCCTTCTTTCCAAACTGCATAATACCCTTCATCGGTGAGACCTTCAAAAACACAAAATCTCCAACATTCAACTCAACCCCCTTACGTTTTCTATCAGCGTAACTCTTCTGACGACTCTGTGCAGTTTTAATACGTTCCCGAATAATATTTACCTTCTCCGTAGTCTCCCTCACCAATTCTGGCCCTAACAACGGCGCATCTCCTACCTCCATCCAACAAGCAGGTGATCGACATGGCCTCTCATACAAAGCCTCAAAAGGTGCCATCCCGATACTGGAGTGATAGCTATTATTATAAGCAAACTCCACCAATGGCAAGTGTTCTTCCCAACCACCACCAAGATCGAGGACACAAGCTCTCAACATATCCTCCAAGATCTGATTTACCCGCTCAGTTTGCCCATCTGTCTGGGGATGATAAGCTGTGCTCAAGTCTAACCTAGCACCCAAAGTATGTTGAAAACTCTCCCAAAACTCTGCCACAAACAACGGATCACGATCCGAAACTATAGAAACGGGTGCGCCATGAAGTCGCACCACTTCTCGAATATATAGCCTAGCCAGTTTATCTGCAGTTCGATGAACACTGATAGGAATAAAATGAGCAAACTTTGTGAGTCGATCCACTATCACCCAAATAGATTCATTGCCTCGCTTAGACTACAGCAATCCATCCACGAAATCCATAGAGATGCACTCTCATTTCCAAGTAGGGATCTCAAGAGGCTACAACAGTCCAAACGGTCGTTGATGTTCTGCCTTAACCTGTTGGCACAAATAACATCGAGAAACATACTCTCCTACGTCCTTCTTCATACCTTCCCACCAAAACGTTTTCTTCAGGCCATGATACATCTTAGTCCTACCAGGGTGAATGGTATATCGGGACCTATGGGCATCATCCATAATCTCTTTCCTCAATTCAACAATATTAGGTACACATAACCTGCCCTTGAATCGTAATCCCCCATTTGAGTCCACATACCAATCAGTAGGACAATCATCGATCAAATCCACTACAAGGTCATCGAGCTTGCTGACGAGAAACCCATCTAAATTCTGCATCTGACGAATTTTACCCAGTAACGTCGGCTGTATGGTCAAACTACCAATATATGCCCTTTCAGCACTCTCTATTGGTTGAACATCATGCATCGCAATTAACTCCAAGGACTTCCATTCTTGAATCATCAAAGAAGTTATAATCTCATGTTGTCGACTAAGTGCATCAGCGACTACATTTCCTTTCCCTGGGTGATAAAGGATCTCGAAATCATAACTACTGAGAAATTCAACCCACCTTTGTTGCCTCATGTTCAACTCTTTTTGAGAAAAAAGATATTTGAGGCTCTTGTTATCTATGTACAACTCAAAGTGCTCCCCAAACAAGTAGTGTCGCCACACTTTCAATGCAAAAACAACTGCTGCGAACTCTAGGTCATGAGTAGGGTATCGTCTCTCATGAGGTTTTAACTATCGAGAAGCATAAGATACAACCTTTTGATGCTGCATCAACACACATCCCAACCCAGTTCCACTGGCATCAGTAAACACTACTAACTTTTGCCCTTGTACCGGTATAGTTAACACTGGTGCTGTAGTCAACCGTTGCTTTAACTCCTGGAAAGCTTTCTCACAATCATCTGTCCATACAAACTTCACATTCTTGCGGGTCAACTTGGTCATGGGTGCTGCGATAGTAGAAAACTTCTCTATAAATCTCCTGTAATAACCAACTAGTCCTAAAAAACTTCTCACCTTTGTAGGGTTCGTGGGTTGCTTCCATTCTTTGACCGCAACAACTTTTTCAGGATCCACTGCTATCCCCTAATTGGATACAACATGTCCCAAAAATTGAACTTTTTTCTTCCAAAAGTGACACTTACTGCTGAACTTAGCGTATAACTGTTGCTCTCTCAAAGTTTGCAACACGACTTTCAAGTGTTCTCTGTGTTCCTCCTCATTCTTAGAATACACCAGGATATCATCTATAAAGATAATCACAAACTTATCTAGATACGGTTGAAAAATTATGTTCATCAAGTCCATGAAGTAGGCAGGAGCATTGGTCAAACCAAAAAGCATTACAGGAAATTCGTACAACCCATACATGGTCCGAAAAGCAGTAAGCAGTATACTTTCCTCTTACACACCCATCTGATGGTAACCCGTTCTGAGATCAAACTGAGGGAAAATGGCTGCACCTTCAACTGATCAAACAAGTCATTAATTCTAGGTAGCGGATACTTGTTCTTAATAGTCACCTTGTTTAGCTCCCTGTTGTCTATGCACATGCGAAGAGTGCCATCTTTCTTGGAGACAAAGATTGCAGGTGCTCCCCACAGGGAGTTATTTGAACAAATGAACCCTTTCTGAAGCATCTCTTCCAGTTGCTTCTTCATTTCCACAAGCTCTTTAGGCGCCATTCTGTATGCCGCCTTAGAAATTGGTGCAGTTCACGACACTAGGTCAACGCAAAATTTTACTACCCGTCAAGGTGGAGGTCCAGGTATCTCCTGAAATACATCCTCAAACTCACGCACCACATCTACGTCACTGATATCCGACTAAGGGATTTCTACCGAGCATAGAAAACTCGTCATCACCGACTCTTCTCTATCGCTAGAAGTGTGGGTAAGCCGTGGCATACCGGGAATATCTATATTTATAGTCCTTCCAGCACAATCTAGAGTTACAAAGTATTTTTGCAGCCAATCCATACCCAAAATAATTGTGAACCCTTCAAACCATAACACAATTAGGTCTGCATACAAGACTTTGCCCGCAAAGTCAATCTCAAAATCTTTACACATGATAAAGAGTAACTGCCCCTCCTAAAGGGGTCTCAACACGAATAAGTCTAGACAATGAGGTAGTTACAATACGTTCTCTTTCTACAAACTGCCTAGATATGATCAAAAAGTACTCTAATGGGTTCTTGAAAAAAAAATTAAAGATACCTTCCAGCCATCACCTTCAAGTTAAACACACAAAAAGAATTCGTTCAAAACTACTTAGAATAAACTCAACCACCAAACTAAACCAGCTAACCCATATTTCCACAATCCGCAGATCACCTAAACTCTCACAAGTCTAGAGTAACCTAGAGCTCTAATACCAAACTGTCATGCCCCAAAATTTGGACAATTAAATATTGCATTAGGACTAAACCCCAGTCAATATTCCATCATCCAAACCCTAGGGGTGAAATAAAAAAAAAACTAAACGCCAATCAAACCATCCACCATAATTTCATAACTAACCAATACCTCCAACATTAAAGTAACAATACATAGTCAAAATAACTTAAACAATGTACGGTTACAAACCATTCTAAATTATACCAATATTAAAGTCATAAAGAGAATAATAAATACATAGACTAATATCAAACAAATAGATAAAAACAAGAATTTAACATAAATCAAGGGAAGTGGGTTTTGTACTCACAATACTTTATTGAAGATCAAGAATATTTAGAAAACTACTAAAGTCACCAAAACAAAACCCTAATCTTTCCTTTTCTTCCTTCTCCTCTTTTTTCCTTGTTGCCGCCCCTTTCTTTGTCTTCTTTGATTTCTCTCTCTCTCTCTCTCTCTCTCACAACTTGGTCTCTCCCTTTTCCTTTTGATCTCCTAGACCTAGTTGAAATAGGTCTATGTTATTATATATATAATAACCTAAGAGCTAGTATAGCGTAATAATATTATACTATAAACCTAAATCTCAATATATAATAGCTTAATAAACTATAATATGCAGTAAATTTATTAATTACAACATTAAATGCCTTAGATATCACATTAAACCTTATGTAACCACCCAATTAATAATTACAACATTAAATCCATTAAATATCACATTAACTCTCATGTGACCACACAATTAATAAAGTCAAAAATAAAATAAGATAATAATAACCATAATAATAATAAATAATGACTAAAGAAAATTAGGGTCGCTACACATTGTGCATATCTATTTTGGCATGGCTGAGGTCTACCCACATTTTGGTTTAAGTCCATTGAGCATTGTGTTTGCCATGTAGTTCATCGCATTGAATATGCCATGTTGTTTACATTTTGATTCATTGCAATGTGCATGCCATGTTCATTGCATTGTGTATGCTATTTGTCATTTAGCATTGTGTATGCTAGCTTTTATTTTCATGTTTGCATGCTATTCATATTGCCTGTTTGCATGTTTAAGCCATGTTGCATATTTGCATGCTTGTGTTGCATTGCATGTTTGCATGCTTGAGTCGCATTGTGTATGCCATGTTATATGTTACATTGTTGTTTGGAATAAGTGTTAGTCCAAACATGAGAAACGAGGGATGTTTCATATTTAAAGTGATGAAACGTGCCTCAATTCTCGGTCGTCGATGCTCTTGATCCTACTTGATAGAGTTTTAGGCCTTATGTGTTTACTTGTGAATTCATTTTATATTGAATTATGCAACTTTGCCTCCCGGCCATCATGCATCGAGATGCGTGATTGGTGGCCCGAGGGTCGAGAACCACACTCCCTTGAGCTTATGAAATGATAAGGAAGGTGGTTGTGCACACATATCTTGCAAATACATTATCATGCCCTTTCTTGCTCTCTGTTGTAGCAAATTGGAAAAGTGCAGCAACAACTGGTCGGCCAGCCAGAAAAACTAGTTAGCCGACCACTTTTTCTGGTTTACAGTAGCAAAAAGTGGTTGGCCAGTGGTTGGAGAGAGCAACAACTGGTCGGCCACCCTCCCAAAGGTCCCTAAGGTGAGTTAGAAGCTTTCTGGAGCTTGGTACAAGTTTCTGAGAGCAGTTGCAAACAGAGGCAAGTTGGAGCATCGCGACGGATTTCCGAATGAGGCGATCGGGCATTCATGCACTCCTCATCCCGAGGACCTTGCTTTATTGCTTTCCTTAGCTAGTTTATGTTTTGGTTCTATACCTAAGTAGTTAATGTGTTTAGCTGCTTATTTGTATTTGATTAGCTAGTTAGTTAACTTGTTAGTTAATTAGTTTGATTTGTAATAATTAGTTGTAGCTAGTTATTCAGTTCTTGTGATGTAAAAATTAGTTTAATTAGCTTAGATTAGCTAGTTAGCTTTTTATTCGATCCCTCCGTCGAGAGGGCCAATTGTTGTAATAAGCGTGCGTGTGTGTGATACATGTCTTCCAACCCCCATTTCTTTCTCTCTTTTACTTAACCGCTTATGATGGTTAGTTTTAGGGCATACTTCAATTAGCATACCTTATGCTCGCATGCGTGCATCCATTCATCTGTGTTGCATGCACTGGGCTCAGTGCGTCATACTAACTACATTGTACTTTAATACATCTACTTGAATACGTGTTTAACAGCATGTTACCAAGTTGCATTTCACATGACATTCTAGAATAGACGAGCCTATTTTAGTTGCATGTCTGCATCTGTTGCATTAGCCATCTTAACATGAACTAGGATCATGCATGATTTCTAACCAGTTCTCTGTTTTGGCTTGGAGTACGCTGTGAGTGTTTACGCTTTAGCATACTGTATGTGTGTTACTGACTGCCATGAAAGCATGCTTGCCATGAGGCAAACTGCTTATGTGATATAACAGCCTAAATGCCTGTGGGTGAAGGTTGGACTGCTTGAATTGAAACAATTCATCAAATCCCCGATTTAGCCTACTTGCGAGTAGCAAACTTCAAATCATTTTCACAAACGAATATGTAATGTTTTGTTCCAAATTAGGCAATCTAGTCTATACTTGTATGCTGTGCGCATCACATAGTAAGATTAGCTAATTAACCAGAATAAGAGCACATGTGTTTTCAAAAACAAAATATCATGCTTAGTACAGGCCGATCTTTGATCGGGCGAGCGGGGGTGCTCGTTGCATGACCTTCCCCTCTCGTACCCAAGTTCCGAGACCGAGGCAACTTGGTGATGACGGATACTGTAGACACCCCATTTTTGACCGTCCTCAAGACTTGGACGTCATGTTTGAACACGCGGTGATCTTCCATGTTTGTGTTTGTTTGGAGTTCCCGGAGGTTTTGGCTCGCGCCCCTACCTCAGAATCTCCGAACTTGACCCGTTTAGTGTCCGGTTTTGCACCAACACTTGTGTTTTGCCTTGGAAGGGCAGGGTAGGGCTTGTAGACCATCCCCACCCACTCACCGGCAGTTGGCTAGATGCACCGGCTGGTTTTTGCGCTGCCAGCAATATAGTTTGCCGGCCGGCACTATTGTTGCCGACCAGCACTATTGTGCGACCGGCACTCTCTTTGGCCAAGATGGCATTTTTTGCCGGCCGATTGCTGTTCATCTGCTTTTGCAGATATTTTAGACAGCTGTATTGCTTTTGCCCCTCCATACACGTGTATGGAGGGATCTCCCTCTTGCAAAGCTTGTCTTGTAAGCTTTACAAGAGGCATATAGAGAAGAGCCTCTCTAAGTCAAAAAAGGAGAGCCTTTAGACATTTTTGAGGAGAGAAGACAGAGGAGAGCTCTGTTTTTCTAGGGTTAGGGTTAGATACACTCACCTATCTCTCTTTCCCTCTCATTTTGCACACTAGGTGTTTTGTGTCTTACTATTGCACACAAACACCTACGTGTTTCACCTTCCTCTTGAGATTAGGGTTCTAAGGCTGTTCTTGAGTTTCTTGACTGGTTTGGAGCCAAAGGAGGCCATTGAAGCATCCTTTGTAAGAAGGCATCAAGGGTGAGATTTTAGCCCCTTTTTTCCCCATTCTTGCATTAATTTTCTACTAGTCTTAGAGCTATTTTTGTGATTTATGTATAACATAAAAAAGTTCTGTTTTTAAGCCCTCTTTATTGTTTATAGAGTGTTTGGTTGTTGAGGGTTGTTGACCACCTTTAGCCTTGAAAGGCCTCATTTTGAGCCATTTTGTGCTAGCTTCCGGGATTTTGGTGTTGAGGTTTCTTCACCACTGAAATCTTGAGGGATTTCAGTGGGAAGATGTCTTTAAAGTCAAGAAGCGAGAGGGCACCCCCTCTCCTTGTTGTCCTGAAAAGGACATATTTGGCCTCTTAGGAAGCCTATGCTTGAGTGTGTGTTGAGCATTTTGGTTTGTTTTTCATGTTTATAATCCATAATATAACATTGATTTCAAGTTGGTTTTGGAACCCCATGCATGTTTAGCATAGTTGCCATGTAATGCCTTACTTGTGCCTAACATGGTTCTAGGTTGTTAGCCTTTTTTTGAGTATGTTTTAGGCTTGTATTTGTGAAGATTATGTGCTTATTTTGCCATGTTTTAGCTCTGTCCATAGTCGTTGGGTTGATCTTTGCATGCATTATATAGCTCCTTTGTATTTAGGCTTGCTGGCCTTGAGTATGTGCATGTGTAGCATGCCATCTTTGCATTGTTTTGAGATTTGGAATCATCCTACATGCCATTTCAGTCCCATTTCCATGCTTGTTTGATTGCCTTACATGTCTCTTATGCTTTGAAAGCATGTGTTGCAATGCTCCATGTTTTGGCCATGGTGTATGCCTTTTGATTTGGGCCATTTAGATGCCATCTAAGTAGTCCTTTAGGTTGTTTTTAACATGCTAAACCTCTGATTTTGGTCCCTCTTTGCATGCCTTGTTTGGTCTTGCTTAGTGTAGTCCAATGCTCATTGATTTGTTTTGAGCATTTAGGCCCATTTGGTGCATGCTTGGCTTGATTTGTTGCTTGTTTGGCACATGTATTAGCATGTTTTTAGAGCTATAATGCATGCTAATTGCTCTTGTTTATCCTTTCAAGTATGCTTGAATGTTGCTTGATTTGTGCCAAGTGTAGGCCTTCCATCATGTGTATGTGTGCATGTGTTTTGGTTCTTGTTTCGGTCGTTATGGCCACGTGTTTAGCCTATTAGAGTTGCCTAATTCATGTATACAGCCACCTTCCATCTATTTGCATTGCCCACATCTATGCTTGTATGCTTGCATAAGTGCCTGTGCCATGCCATGTTGCATCCTTAGCTCGTATGCCTAGTTGCATTGCATCTTGCATGCATTCCTTGTCCCTTGACTTGGTGATAGGGATGGGAGTTTTCTGTGATCGGTTGCATGCATTTGAAATCGAAGTTGCATACTTGGTTCTTTGGGCCATCATGCATGGAAATGTGTGATTGTGGTCCGAGAAACCGGACACATGTCCCTTTGAGTCATTACAATGATAAGAGACATGGTTGTGCATACATGCCTTGAATGTGTGCTGGCCATGCTTTGTTTTGCCTCTGTTGCTGTGAGTTGCAGGTTCTGCAGGAATACTCTGCCGACCGCAGTGTAATGTGCCGACCGGCACAATTTTCTCTGCCGACAAATTCAATTTTGTTGCGATGGCCATACCACCACTGCCGTGGCAACTTCAATCAGCCGGTGGTGATCCTCTCTGTCCAAGAGACCAGTCTTGAGCTTTGACAGCCTCCAGAGGAGGAAAGGAAGAAAACAGAGGCAACTTGTGCATGGTGGCGCGCTTCCCGAGGCATTTTCCTATTAAATTAATTGATTTAATTGTTAATTAAATATTTAATTTGTAATATTAATTAGCTTGTGTAGTTAATTAATTTGTAATATTTATTCGTCCCTCCGAGCGAGGGCAAATCTGTAATAAGTGTGTGGGTGTGGTGAATGTCTTCCACCCACTTCTTTCTCCCTTTCACTTACCTGCTTTGATGGTAGTATTAGGGCACATTTAATTTAGCATACCTTATGCTGTGCATGTGTGCATCCATGCATTTGTACTACATGCATTAGCTCGGTACATCACGCTAACTGCATTGTATTTCAAACAAGTGAATACGTGATAATTGTTGCATTTCACATGACATGTTGATAGCCGAGCCTGATCTAGCAACATTTGTAGCGCACACCCTATCTGCATTAGCACATCAACATACTTTGGATCATGCATGTTTGCTAACAAGTTCGTTGTTTTGGCATGGCACTACTTATGACAGCATTTCCCGCTTTAGCATATCGCATGAGTGTGAATGTTGCCATGACAGCTATGCTTACAGTGGCTAGATGCATTAGCTGTTAAACTATTTTGAATGCCTGTGGGTGAAGTTGGATTGTTTGCAAGTTGGAAAAGACTCGTTGAATATCGCATTTAGCCTACTGCGATATGCAAATTTCCAAAGCATTTCAAACCGAACGGATATGCCAATGTTTATTTCCAAATTACGCAATCTAGTCTATACTTGTTTGCTGTGCGCATAACATAGTAATTCTAGGCTGATAATGGAATAAGAACACGTAAAGTTTTCAAAAACGGATATCACGGTTAGTAGGCCGTCTTCGAGCCGGGCGAAAGGGGGTGCTCATAGCTGACCTTCCCCGATCGTACCAATCTCCCGAACCGAGACAACTCCGGTGATGACGGACATGTAGGCCTTCTAGACCGAGTCAGGGCTTCCTAAATTCCCCCATTTTTAAATATTTGAGTGGCGACTCTGTATCTGGCCAAAGCAAGTCCATGTTTGGCACTACTTTTCAAAAATCTGTTTCTTTCAAAACGTTTGCCAGATTTGGACTCTTTGCGTTCAGATTAAGAACCGTACACGAGAACTCGAGTCCGAAAACTGTAGCATGAGGCCCGCGGACGCGTCTACAGATACGTCCTTAGGCACGAGTCAGGGTTTCCTAAAATTCCTCCAAAATAAAATATTTAGGTGGCGACTCTGTATCTGGCAAGCATTCCATGTTTACACTTCTTTTAAAATCAATTTCCAAAACGATTTGTCAGATTTGACTCTTTGGTGATTTATATCTCACATTGCACTTTGTGAGATCAGATTCAGAACCATAACCATTAAGTCCAACTGTAGTAGCTCAGAACAAAACGAGAATTCGCTTGCCCATCTCACGCACGCGGATTATTGGACGGTTCCCAGGAGCGCGTCTACACACGTCTCTGCAGAACCACGCAAAACATTTTTTGAAATATTTTAGAAAGTGACTAGTCGCTCACCTGAAAGACAATGTAGAAACCAATTCTGGATCAAGCTAGGATATTTCTCATACTCACATTAGCAAAAAATGATCTCATTCATTAAGGGCTTGGCATGCCTCTCTTCCTCTCAGTTGATCAACATTTTTGCAAATCCCGAAGATTCTTTCCTCTTTGTTTCATCATAGTATTCGAAAAGTTTTGAAACACTTAGGTCAATGCAATGATTTGAAGGCACAGAAAAAGTAAATGGAAAATCTCTGCCGTTTCATTCAAAACTTCTGGTGTAACTGGCTCAACGCAGAAATAGACGCAAAAGTAAGAGGTGTAAAAGACAAACACAAAACAAAATAGTGATGTCTGAGGTAACACTCCCGAAATCACCAACTACGACATAACAAGATAGACTCCATACAAAATGACTGACTTAAACAAAAAGATTGACTCAGTACAACACAACAACACTGACCCAATACCCGAGTCAGAAAGTGAAGTAACCAACATTTGCACATTACTCGAAACAGTATTGTGAAATACACACACTGGAGTAAAAAATGAGCGCCATCTGCAAGTTGGTTCATCCCCCGATTACATAATCATATTATCCCAATTCATCGATCCAGTACCAATAGACTTCGTAGGACTGGTGTGATAATACCCTCGTTGTCAATCAGATTTGGATTCATGGCGAAAGACAAAATAACTATCAGTGTCAGTGACACGTATTTGTTGATGAGGCACCGTACTGAGCATTATGCTTGGCTGGAAAGGGGATCGGGATGAGTCGAGGCTCAAGGGGCTTGAGATGGCTTGTCCAACGATGATTTGGAGAGCTTTGCGATAAACCATGAAAGCGGTTTTAGCCTTTGTTGGAGCATGTTTTAGGCTTGTATTTGTGAAGTTTGTGTGCTTATTTTGCCATGTTTTAGCTCTGTCCATAATCGTTTGGGTTGATCTTTGCATGCATTATATGGCTCCTTTGCATTTGGGCTTGTTGGCCTTGAGTGTGTGCATGTGTAGCATGCCATCTTTGCATTGTTTTGGTGATTTGGGACCATCCTATATGCCGTTTCAGTCCCATTTCCATGCTTGTTGGATTGCCTTGCATGTCTCTTTAATGCTTTGAAAGTATGTGTTGCAATGCTCCATGTTTTGGCCATGGTGTATGCCTTTGTATTTGGGCCATTTAGATGCCATCTAAGTAGTCCTTTAGCCTTGTTTTAATGTGCTATAAACCTGTTTTTGGTCCTTCTTTGCATGCCATGTTTGGTCATGTTAAGTGTAGTTCAATGCCTTATTGATTTGCCTTGAACACTTGGACTACTCTTTGCATGTTTTGGCTTGATTTTGTTGCTTGGTTTGGCACCATGTATTAGCATGTTTTTAGAGCTTATAATGCATGCTAATTGCTCTTGTTTATCCCTTTCAAGTATGCTTGAATGTTGCTTGATTTGTGCCCAAGTGTAGGCCTTCCATCATGTGTATGTGTGCATGTGTTTTGGCTTCTTGTTTCGGTCGTTATGGCCACTGTTTTAGGCCTTATTAGAGTTGCCTAATTCATGTATAAGACCACCTTTCCATCTATTTGCATTGCCATATGTATGCTTGTATGATTGCATAAGTTCATTGCCATGCCATGTTGCATCCTTAGCTTGTATGCCTAGGTTGCATTGCATCTTGCATGCATTCCTTGTCCCTTGACTTGGGTGATAGGGATTGGGAGTTTTGTTTGATCGGTTTGCATGCATTTGAAATCGAAGTTGCATACTTGGTTCTTTGGGCCATCATGCATGGAAATGTGTGATTGGTGGTCCGAGAACCGGGACACATGTCCCTTTGAGTCATTACAATGATAAGAGACATGGTTGGTGCATACATGCCTTGAATTGTGCTGCCATGCTTTGTTTTGCCCTCTGTTGCTGTGAGTTGCAGGTTCTGCAGGAATACTCTGCCGACCGGCAGTGTAATGTGCCGACCGGCACAATTTTCTCTGCCGACAAATTCAATTTTGTGCCGATGGCCATACCACACTGCCGGTGGCAACTTCAATCAGCCGGTGGTGATCCTCTCTGTCCAAGAGACCAGTCTTGAGGCTTTGACAGCCTCCAGAGGAGGAAAGGAAGGAAAACAGAGGCAACTTGTGCATGGTGGCGCGCTTCCCGAGGCATTTTCCCATTTTAAATTAATTGATTTAATTTGTTAATTAAATAGTTAATTTGTAATATTAATTAGCTTGTGTAGTTAATTAATTTGTAATATTTATTCGGTCCCTCCGAGCGAGGGCAAATCTGTAATAAGTGTGTGTGGGTGCGTGAATGTCTTCCAACCCCACTTCTTTCTTCCCTTTTACTTACCTGCTTTGATGGTTAGTATTAGGGCACGTTTAATTTAGCATACCTTATGCTGTGCATGTGTGCATCCATGCATTTGTACTACATGCATTAGGCTCGGTACATCACGCTAACTGCATTTGTATTTCAAAACAAAAAGTGAATACGTGATAATTGTGCATTTTCACATGACATGTTTAGGATAGCCGAGCCTATTCTAGCAACATTTTGTATGCGATGCATTAGACACTCAACATGGACTTGGATCATGCATGTTTGCTAACAAGTTCGTTGTTTTGGCATGGAGTACTATGTAAGTATTTCCGCTTTAGCATATCGCATGAGTGTGAATGTTGCCATGACAGCATGCTTAACATGTGGCTAGATGCTTATGTGTTAAAAGATAATGTATTCAACAAATTCTAAAATATGAATTGTTCAGATTATTAAAAATGAGCCCAAAAGTGGACCCAATGGGCCAGACTGGACCCTCCAGTCCACGACTGGAGGCAAGCCCCAGCAAGCAAGGCCCAAAATCAAACCAAACAGCCCTTAAACCATAGCAAGAGAGAGAGAGAGAGAGAGAGAGAGAGAGAGAGATGGCAGGGTATAGAGCTGAAGATGAATATGATTACTTGTTCAAGTTGAAGGGGGTGCTCATAGCTGACCTTCCCCGATCGTACCCAAGCTCCCGAGCCGAGACAACTCCGGTGATGACGGACATGTGGCCTTCGGCACCGAGTCAGGATTTTCTAAATTCCCCCATAAAAAAAATATTTAGGTGGCGACTCTGCATCTGGCAAAGCAGTCCATGTTTGGCACTTCTTTTCGAAAAATCTGTTTCTCAAAATGATTTGCCAGATTTGGACTCTTTGGTTCAGATTAAGAACCGTGACACAAATCGAGTCCGAACTGTAGCATGAGGCCCCGCGGGCGCGTCTACAGATACGTGGCCTTAGGCACGAGTCAGGGTTTCCTAAATTCCTCCAAAATAAAATATTTAGGTGGCGACTCTGTATCTGGCAAAGCATTCCATGTTTGACACTTCTTTATAAAATCAATTTTCCAAAACGATTTGTCAGATTTGGACTCTTTGGTGATTTATCGATCTCACATTGCACTTTGTGAGATCAGATTCAGAACCATAACATTAAGTCCGAACTGTAGTAGCTCAGAACAAAACGAGATTCGCTTGCCCATCTCACGCACGCGGATATTGGACGGTTCCCAGGAGCGCGTCTACACACGTCTCTGCAGAACCACGCAAAACATTTTTTGAAATATTTTAAGAAAGTGACTAGTCGCTCACGCTGAAGACAATGTAGAACCAATCTGGATCAAGCTAGGATATTTCTCAGTACTCACATTAGCAAACATGATCTCATTCATTAAGGGCTTGGCATGCCTCTCTTCCTCTCAGTTGATCAACATTTTTTGCAAATCCCGAAGAATTCTTTCCTCTTTGTTTTCATCATAGTATTCGAAAAGTTTTGAAACACTTAGGTCAATGCAATGATTTAAAGGCACAGAAAAAGTAAATGAAAATCTCTGCCGTTTCATTCAAAACTTCTGGTGTAACTGGCTCAACGGCAGAAATAGACGCAAAAGTAAGAGTGTAAAAGACAAACACAAAACAAAATAGTGATGTCTGAGGTAACACTCCCGAAATCACCAACCTACGACATAACAAGATAGACTCCATACAAAATGACTGACTTAATACAAAAAGATTGACTCAGTACAACACAACAACACTGACCCAATACCCGAGTCAGAAAGTGAAGTAACCAACATTTGCACATTACTCAAAACAGTATGTGAAATACACCACATCTGGAGTAAAAATGAGCGCCATCTGCAAGTGGTTCATCCCCCGATTACATAATCATATTATCCCCAAGTTCATCGATCCAGTACCAATAGACTTCGTAGGACCTGGTGTGATAATGACCTCGTTGTCAATCAGATCTTGTATTTCATGGCGAAGACAAAAATAACTATCAGTGTCATGACCGATTTGTTGATGGAAGGCACCGTACTTGGCAGCATTATGCTTGGCTGGAAGGGGATCCGGGAGAGGTCGAGGCTCAAGGGGCTTGAGATGGCCTTGTCCAACGATGATTTGGAGAGCTTTGGATAAAGCCATGTAAAGCGGGGCGAAGATCCTTTGGCGTCGGGGTTGGTGCTTCGAGGTTTGTGAGGTTGTATCGAATGTACCGGCAAAGGGATTGGCAGGTGTTGACTGGGTTTGATGATCGCTTCCGAGTGTAGGATTGGAGCTGAAAGGGGCATTTTTGGTATGACATCCCTTCTCCCAGCTTGCCCCTTGATTCAGAATGCCCCGAACCTGAGTGGCAAAAGTGCTATCCACAGTCTTTGCAACAATTGTGAGCACTTGCTGTTTGTTCAGCCCTTCGGCTTTCAAAGTCTTAATAGCCCATAGAAGGTGTTCATGGGGACCAATGCCTGCCCCTACCTTGTTCTTGCCATTTGCCTCCATTTTGCCAAGGGATTGGCCTTCTTCCAATGCAGCATCTCCCAAAATTGGGGAGCCTTTTGACATAAAATTCCCGGTATGTGATGTGGGCGATGACGGAGCCAATATCCCAAAGGCCAGATCTGCCACAGTTCTCTAAAGATCTTCAATCATTCTCATTAGCTCAGAAGTAATGGGTTCATGGGTTTGAGATGATTGGGGTTCAAATGCATGCATCATGCATAAGTCCATGCTTTTTGGAATAAACACCTCAGGCTTAGGTAGATGAGCTGGGGTGATGTATATGCTGGGGTTGTAGGTAGGAAGTAGTGTATGGATGACGTTAAGATGTGGATGAGGTACTTGGTCATTGGGGTCTTGAGGTGGAGCTATCATCTAATTGTCGATGAGATTCTGAACCTCATGACGAAGGCGGTAGCAACGATCGGTGCCATGACTGCGCTACTGATTATACACCCAGTATTTGGTGGGGTTATGTCTGGGAGGGAGTGGGTCAGGCAGATGTTGAGGATCAAGGGGTTTGAGATACCCTCTTTCCATCACGACTTTTTGTGCGTTGGTTAGGCTCATATAGAGGGGGGTGAAAGTTCTGCCTTGAGCTCGGGTTGGGCTGGCTGTTTGTGGGCTTGTTTTGGCAAAAGGGTCGGCTATGGCCACTGTATTGATTTCAGCAGGTTTGGGAATAATGCTATTGCCAGCATTGGTACTCTGGGAAATCACCCTCCTTGTTAGTTCGCTTGTTCTGGGAATAATCCCTCTATTGAACGCACTCTCAATCTAAACCCCTAATTCGTGCAAACTTTTGAAAGTGAACAGTGGAGCCACTATTAACTTTTGCAACATACTAGGCTCAAGGTTCTGCACCACTATCCGGACATGGTTCCTCTTAGAAGGGCGATTTATCATCTGTGTTGCCTTTGCTCTCCACCTTGCAACAAATTCCACAAAAGACTCTGTAGGGTTCTGGTGGGTTGCTGCAAGCTCTTGCGTGGTCATTTCAACTTGGGTATTGTAGGAATACTGATCGACAAATGCCTCAGCCAATTCTTCCCAGTTCTGCTTGACAGTATCCTCTAACTCGGCGTACCAAGTGGCTGCTATACCCAACAGGGTTCTTCCATATAGAGAGAGTTTTTGAGGCTTAGTCAAACCTATCGGTTTCAGAACATCCAAGAAAAGCCGGATATGTACCATAGGATCTCTAGACCCGTCAAAATGGTCAATGTATGGCATTTTGAATCTGTCTGGGAGCCTTACAGCAGCCTCGATGTACCCATCCTCAATGTTGGGAATGGAGTTAAGGCCCTATGCCGTTTTGAATTACTTCTCAAGGTTCATAATTTTCACCGAGGTCAGATCAAGATCATTAATATCAAGGGGAAAAAGCCCCTCATTAGGCTGCACCAAGGGTCTGAAAACCTAAGCTTGAGCCAACCCTTCTCGAGGATCCGAACCATGCGAATATTCAGCAGGCGGAAGTGGGTCCAAGTTCGGCCGGGGTTCCCAGACTGGATGTGTGGCAGATGCCCCTGATGGGGATTGCATTTCAGCATTGGTCTCATCTTGCATGGGGATTCCCTGGTTTAATGTCGCTATCATGGCCACAACTTCTTCCGGACTCTGTGGCATCGCAGATCTGCTGAGTTGAACAAAGGTGATCTAACTGGTGGCTGTCGAATTAGTAGAACTAGTGAGCCCTATTTGGCCCTTCTTTGCCTTGCCGCTAACCAAGGAAACACTAGTTGCTGTTTTGAACTGAATCTCCAACCTGACAAAGTCTATCAACAAAAGTCCAATGTACCCGGGAGATATTGGAGCCTTCTGAAGCTATGGTTCCAGGACTACCTAGCAAAAGAGAAAACATACAGCACCTCAGCTTGATTTCACTAGAACAGATATGAGCATAGCTGAATGACTATACTCTTTACTGAATTTTACCCCAAAATAGATACCAACTTCGCAACTGATTTGCACATCCCTGTACAGTTTCACCATAAAGCAAATACCAGTTAAGTGAGAACCAAAACACCCCGATGATGGGGTAGGGTTACCCTGTCCTAGTTTCATCAGGAGCTAGGGTTTTCACTATGCACAATAAATGGTTTCATATAATTCCTGCATTCAGGTGAGCAACCTGTCCTAGTTTGGAACAGTCTCTATGGCTTCCGATATGCAATTAGGCTGATTGGTCAAAAAGGGTACCTCAGCAAGACTACCTAATATACCTCTCACACCTAACACCGAGAAGTGAAATGAGGGTCACACAGTACAGAGGTAGTCCAGATCCAAGGGTTGTGTTCCCATCATGGCAGAGCTTGTAATTGGTCAGCCTTTTGGCAAGCTTTTCTAAGCAAGCCTCCAGTAAACCGTTCAGGAGTAGTAGATGGCAAACACTGTGACTTAGGCGCACCAATGCAAATGCAAATGTAAAGAAACACATAAGTGTAGGCAAAATGCTATATCATGAGTTTGAGTCAAGTTCTCTAAATCCCTAGCAGAGTGTGGACTCGCCTTTTTCCGCGTCCCCGCCTTTCAAAAAGGGTTTGAAAAGAAAACCTCACAATTCGGACTCTACCTGTGGTTCTGAATCCAGTCTCACAAGTGCAATGTGAAACTGATAAACACCAAAGAGTCCAAATGCGGCAAACCTTTTTGGAAAATCAATTTTAAATCAAATAATGCCAAAATTGGACTGTTTTGCCAGATACATAGTCGCCACCTAAATATTTTATTTTTGGAAAAATTTAGGAAACCTTGACTCGTGCCAAAAGCCACGTATCCGTCATCACCAAAGTTGCCTCGGCTCGGGAACTTGGACGAGGGGGGAAGGTCATGAAATGAGCACCCCCGCTCGCCCGATCAAAAGATCGGCCTCTACTAACCATGATATGATGTTTTTATAAACCTCATGTGTTCTTATTTCGGTTATTAGCTAAAATTACTATGTGACGCACACAAGCAAGTATAGACTAAAATTGCAAGAATTAGAACAACTCAACTCATGTTTGTTTTCATTCAGGTGAGCAACCTGTCCTAGTTTGGAACAGTCTCTATGGCTTCTGATATGCAACTAGGCCGATTGGTCAAAAAGGGTACCTCAGCAAGACTACCTAATATACCTCTCACACCTAACACCGAGAAGTGAAATGAGGGTCAAACGGTACAGAGGTAGTCCAGATCCAAGGGTTGTGTTCCCATCATGGCAGAGCTTGGAATTGGTCAGCCTTTTGGCAAGCTTTTCCAAGCAAGCCTCCGGTAAACCGTTCAGGAATAGTAGATGGCAAACACTGTGACTTAGGTGCACTAATGCAAATGCAAATGTAAAGAAACACATAAGTGTAGATAAAATGCTATATCATGAGTTTGAGTCAAGTTCTCTAAATCCCCAGCAGAGTATGGACTAGCCTTTTTCCGCGCCCCCGCCTTTCAAAAAGGGTTTGAAAAGAAAGCCTCACAATTCGGACTATACCTGTGGTTCTGAATCCAGTCTCACAAGTGTAATGTGAAACTGATAAACACCAAAGAGTCCAAATCCGGCAAACCTTTTTGAAAAATTGATTTTAAATCAAATAATGCCAAAATTGGACTATTTTGCCAGATATAAAGTCGCCATCTAAATATTTTATTTTTGGAAAAATTTAAGAAACCTTGACTCGTGCCAAAAGCCATGTGTCCGTCATCAGCAAAGTTACCTCGGCTCGAGAACTTGGGTACGAGGGGGGAAGGTCATGAAATGAGCACCCCCGCTCGCCCGATCAAAAAATCGGCCTCTACTAACCATGATATGATGTTTTATAAACCTCATGTGTTCTTTTTCCGGTTATTAGCTAAAATTACTATGTGACGCACACAAGCAAGTATAGACTAAAATTGCAAGAATTAGAACAACTCAACTCATGTTTGTTTTCGAAAATGGTTTGAATTTGCCACCCTTAAGTGGGCTTAAAGAACGCGGATTTGCCACTAAGTATAGTGGGCTTACAACATGATTTGCCACAACAAAGTGGGCTTAAAACATACATTCGTTGAACTGTACCAATTCAAACAACAAAGCCTTCGTCCATAGGCATTCATGCAGTTTAGCATTTAAGCACATAGCCTCAAGGCAAGCATACAAAACATGGCAATATGGCAATCACACTCATGCAAGTATGCTAAAGCATAAAAACTCACCGAGTACTCCAAACCAAAACAAAAACTAGTTAGAAAGATGCATGATCCTAACTATACAAGATGACTAAGGCAACACATGTGATATGTAATTAATAGGCTCAGCTACTAATATGGCATATGAATTGATTTGAACAACATGCGATAAACACGTATTCAAATAAGTATTGAAATTGCGATGCACTTTGAGGGATTGTAGACACCCCATTTTTGACCGTCCTCAAGACTTGGACGTCACCGTTTGAACACTCGGTGATTATCCATGTTTGTGTTTGTTTGGAGTTCCCGGAGGTCTCGGCTCGCGCGCCTTGCCTCAGGATCCCCGAACTCGACCGTCTAGTGTCTGGTTTCACACCAAACACTTGTGTTTTGCCTTGGAGGGGCAGGGAATGCCTTGTGAGGCATCCCCACTCACCACCGGCAGTGGCTAGAGGCCACCGGCTGGTTTTTGCTTCCACCGGCAATGTATATTGCTGGCCGGCACTATTTATTGCCGGTCAGCACTATTTTCTGCCGGTCGGCACTCTTTTTGGCCAAAATGACATTTTTGGCTGGCCAATTACTGTGCATCTGCTTTTGCAGATATTTTAAGACAGCTGTCTTGCTTTTGCTCCCCTCCATACACGTGTATGGAGGGATCTCCCTCTTATGAAGCTTGTCTTGTAAGCTTTACAAGACAAGGAGTGCCATATAGAGAGAGAGGGGTCTCAAACCTGCTTTGCTGCCAATCTGCCTCAACTATCTGACGATATTTTGGAGAGCTTAGACAGCCATTGTTAAGCTCTGGTTTTAGGGTTAGGGTTAGATACACATCCTATCTCCCTTTCCCTCTCTTTTGTGCTCTAGGCGTTTTGTGTCTTACTATTGCACATAAACACCTTGTGTTTCACCTTTGTCTAGCAACTGAGGTTCTAAGGGACTGATTTTGAAGTTTGGGTGTTGGATTCAAGCCAAGGAAGGCCATTGGAGCATCACTTGTGAAGGGGTCTTCAAGGGTAAGAATCTCACCCCTTTATTCCCCATTTTGCACCTTATTTCTACCTGTCTTAAATTCGTTTTTGAGCTTGGTATATAATACAAAAAAGTTCTGTTTTTAGGCCCTCTTTTTTTTTTATTAAGAGTGTTTTTTGGTGTGGGGGTGCTTGACCCCTCTTAGGCCTTGAAAGGCCTCATTTTGTGCTATTTTGTGCTAGTTTCGGGACTTTGGTGTTTGGGCCTCTTCACCACTGAAATCTTGAGAGATTTCAGTGGTGGAGATGATGCCTTGAAGTCTCCAAAAGGAGAGGGTCATCCCCTCTCCTTGTTGTCCTTGAAAAGGGCATGTTTTGGCCTCTAAAGGGAGCCTATGTTTGAATGTGTGTTGAGCATGTATAGACTGTTTTTCATGCTTATATTTCCATAATATAACATGATTTTGAATTGGTTTTGGTACTCCATGCATGCTTAGCATAGTTGCCATGTAATGCCTTGTGATCCCTTAATATGTTTTAGGTTGTGTGCCTTTGTTTCTGGCATGTTTTAGGCTTACATTTGTGAAGATTTTGTGCTTATCTTGACATGTTTTAGGTCTGTCCATAAGTGTTTGGGTTGATTTTGGCATGCTTGGTATAGCCCCTTTGCATTCCGGCTTGTTGGCCTTAAGTATGTGCATGTATAGCATGACGTCTTTGGATTGATTTGGTGATTTAAGGCCACCCTACATGTTATTTCAGTCCCATTTTCATGCTTGCGTTACTGTCTTGCATGCCACTTTAATGCTTTGGAAGCATGTGTTGCATGCTCCATATTTTGACCATTGTGCATGCCTCTGAATTTTGAGTCACTTAGATGCCATCTAAGTAGTCCTTTAGCCTTGTCTTAACATGCTAAAAATCTGTTTTTAGTTGTTTAATGCATGCCATGATTGTTGTGCTAAATGTGCTTCAAAGCTTCATGACTTGCCTCAAGTGTTTGGACCATGCTTGCATGCATTTGCTTATCTTGTTTAACATGATTTGGCATCATTTTATAGCATGATTTTAGAGCTCATGTTGCATACTAATTGTCCATGAAATCTCTTTTCAAGTGTGCTTGAATGTTGCTTGTTTGATGCTTGAGGCTTGGACCATAACATGTGTATGTGTGCATGTGTGTTTAGTCTCCATTTTTGGGCATTTTAGCCACTGTTTTAGGACTATTTAGGGCTGCCTAATTCATGCTTAAGACCACCTCTATTTGGTTTGCATGCTTACCTTGCATGTTTGCTTGTATGCTTTGCATAAGTACATTGCATTGTTCATGTTGCATGAATGATAACATGCTTAGGTTGCATTACATCAATATGCATTCCTTGCCCCTTGATTTGGCGATAGGGATTAGGACTTTGGTTTGATTTGGTTTGCATGCATTTGAAATCAAAGTTGCATACTTGATCACTTGGGCCATCATGCATGGAAATGTGTGATTGGTGGTCCGAGAATCGAGACACATGCCCCTTTGAGTCACGAACATGATAAGGGACATGAATGGTGCATATATGCCTTGAATTGTGCTGCCATGCTTTGCCTTGCCCTCTGTTGCTGTCATTTGCAGACTCTGCAGGAACACTCTGCCGACCGGCAGTGTGAAGTGCCGACCGGCAATAATTTCTCTGCCGACAACCTAACTTTGTGCCGGTGGCAATTCCATATAGCCGGTGGTGATCCTCAATGTCCAGAGAAGCAGTCCTGAGGTTTTGACAACCTCCAAAGGAGTGAAGAAAGGAAAACAGAGGCAGCTCGTGCATGGTGACGCATTTCCCGAGGCAGTTTTACTGCTTTTCTTAGCTTATTTAATTTGTTAATTAATTAGGCAATTTGTAATATTTAATTAGCTTGTGTAGTTAATTAATTTGTAATATTTATTTGGTCTCTCCGAGTGAGGGCAAATCTGTAATAAGTGTGTGTGAGTGGTGTGTATGTCTTCCAATCCCCACTTCCTTCTTCCCCTTTATTTACCTGCTTATGATGGTAGATTAGGGCATCTTTAAAATTAGCATACCTTATGCTATGCATGCGTGCATCCATACATTTGTATTACATACATTAGGCTCGGTACATCACGCTAACTGCATTTGTACTTCAATTCAAAAATTGACTATGTGATAGTTGATCGCATTTCATATGCCATGCTTACAAAAAAATACGAAAATAAAAAACTCAATTGGATTTGGAGGTGTTTGATCAAGTAGGCGTATTGAAATTGCCTACTTATGTGGAAGTTTTAGATAGATCCATAATGGCGGAAGCCACACTAGCCGCTATGAAACAAAGTAAGGCCCCAGCAGTTATACAAACGGATTGGAAAGGAAAGAGGTCTAGGTTTGGTTTTAGAAGAGGCCGGTCTTATGCTAGTAAGAAGCAGAACACGGGGTCTACAAGCAGCTCGAGTCAGAGT
>NW_021024798.1:1056257-1140105 GCF_004153795.1 Camellia sinensis | reverse complement strand
TCTTATGCTATGCATGCGTGACATCGCATTTGTATTCATAGCATTAGGCTCGGTACATCAACGCTAATGCATTTGTACTCAAATTCCAAACTGAATATGTGATAATTGTGCATTTTCATAATGACATGTTTAGGTTAGCCGAGCCTATCTAGCAACATTTTGTATGCGATGCATTAGGGCACTTAACATGGACTGACAATGCATGTTTGCTAACGAGTTCTTTTGTTTTGGCACGGAAGTACGATGTAAGTATGTTTAATGCTTTAGCATATTCAATGCGTGTGAATGCTACCATAGACAGTAATGTTTACCATGTGGCCAGAATGCTTATGTGTAAAGTGTTTGAATGCCTGTGGGTGAAGGTGGATTGTTTGAGTTGGAAAAACTCGTTGAAATCCGTATTTTCGCACTATTCGCGGGTAGCAAATTCCAAAGCACTTTTAAAACAAACGGATATGCAATGTTTATTTCCAAATTAGGCAATCTATAGTCTTATACTTGTTTGCTGCGCGCATAACATAGTATTCTAGGCTAATAAATGGAATAAGAACACATAATGTATTCAAAAATCGGATATCATGGTTAGTAGAGCCGTCTTCGACCGGGCGAAAGGGGTCTCATAGCTGACCTTCCCCGACGTACCCAAGCTCCCGAGCCGAGACAACTCCGGTGATGATGGACATGTGGCCTTCGGCACCGAGTCAGGGTTTCCTAAATTTCCCCATTTTAAAAAATATTTAGGTGGCGACTCTGTATCTGGCAAAGCAGTCCATGTTTGGCACTACTTTTTCAAAAATCTGTTTCTCAAAACGGTTTGCCAGATTTGGACTCTTTGGTTCAAGATTAAGAACCGCGACAACAAAATCGCGAGTCTGAACTGTAGTAGCATAAGGCCTCCCTCGCGGGGCGCGTCTGCAGTTTCTGGCGACTCTGCTGGGGATTTTAGAGAGCTTGACTCGAACTCGTGATATCCCGTTTTGATTTCATTTATGTGTTTCTTTGCATTGCATGTGCATTGGTGCGCCTAGGAACACAGTGTTTGCCATTTGCCATTCCTGAACGGTTTGCCGGAGACTTGTCTTGTCAAGGCATGACCATAAGGCTGACCGGTTATGGGCTCTGACAGCATGGGAACACAAACCCCGGCTTACCGGGGCACCCTTTTCGACCATTCGGCCTACTGCATATTCGGATCCATAGTGACCATTCCAAACTAAGACAGGTTGCTTACCCGATGTAAGGTTGTTTGAGAACTGCTGTGTGCATAGTGAAACCCTAGCTCCTGACAAAATAGGACAGGGAAACCCTACCCCAACATAGGGGTGTTTTGGTTCTCTTTACTTGCTATGTGCTTTTTAGAATGTATTTCTACAGGGAAAGTACATATCAGTTTGCAAGTTTGAGTATCATACCTGAGGACACCAGTATCAGTGTCAGTTATGAGAATCAGTAAGCTGCGGGTATCAGGTTCAGTTTTTGGGAACAGTGATGTCTGGGGAACAGTGATCAGCAGTAGAGTACAGTTGTTCACCTGCATTAGTGTTTGATCTGTTTAGGCTGAAATGCTGTTTGCTTCTCCTTTCAGTTCAGAGTACCCAGAGCCGGTACAGAATAGCCAGTATCCCCCTTTGCCGCGGCAGGGCTCGTAATGACGCAGAATTCAAAAGAGATTGTAATTATGACGACTGCATTAGAGCAAGGGATCACCCCGCAAGGTGAGGCCAGTGTTGATATGTCACATCCACCTAGGTCGCCTGTTGTGCACCCGAGTTGGGCTCCCCAGTTATACCAGGCTCGCGAGCCTACTACTTTTGAACTGATGGGGATGATTGGTGATCTCCAAAGGTCGGTGCCGGATCTCGCCTACGGAATGTCAGCTTCACCCCCAGCGGCACCGTATGCCGGGAATTTCATACCACAGGAGCCCCCGCTGTTGGGGCGGATTGTGATAGAGCTCAGCCAACCAGAGGTGGTTTCCAGCTACAGCCACGACATGTCAGCAACAACCGGGCTTCGTTCTGAAGTAGCAACCCAAACCCTTGACCAGGCTGAGGCCGGAAGAAAAGACAAAATAAAGGCAGATGCCGATCCCATTGAACAGCTGCTGTGGGCAGTCCAGGCTTTGAAAGCCGGGGGGATGAACAAGCAACAGGTATCCGCAGTTGTGGCAAAGACTGTGGAGGATGCTTTCCCCACTCCACTTGAGGGTAGTTCAAGCCAGCCAGAAAATCGGGATAGGCCCCGTCATGCCAAGACAGTTCCTCCTGCTCCCGCTCCTGCACCCGGGAAAGATTCGAAAGCTAAGGTGGCGCCTGCCGACCCCTTCGCCAGTGCGGCTAGTAAGGGCGCTCAAAAGTACCTGCCCCGGGGGCGCAGGACCTTTCACGCTCTCTATATGCCTTTGTCCAAGGCACTTCAGATCCTTGCCGAGAGGGGGCACCTCAAACCCTTGGAGCCTCGGCCTCTCCCGAAGAATCTCCCTACCACACATGACGCTGCTCAGTACTGCGTGTACCACCAGCAGACGGGCCATGCGACCGACAATTGCTTCCGCCTCCGTCATGAGGTCCAAGATTTGATTGATAACGAGGTTATCCTCTCGCCTACCTCCGCCAAGTCCGTTACTACCCAGCTACTGGACTTTGAGGACACAGATACTGCGAGTATGTAATCAGAAGGTGAACCACCTGCGGGCGGCATCTGGATGTATTTTGAATGTAGCGTGTGGCACACATTTTTGAGTAGCTGTGAACGCTAACTTTGTAAATCCCGGCTTGGGTATCGAGTCAGTCTTTTGTTTTGAGTCTATCTCTTTGTCTTGAGTCAGTCTTTTTGCTTAAGGGTCTGTCTTATTATAGTGAGTCAATCCCCCTGTTGTATATAATACTAGGTGATTCTGGGGTTGTTGCCTCGAACAGTGTTTTGTCTTGTAATTACCTGTTGTTGTTTTTTAGTCTGTTTCTGCCGAGGGGCTAGTCATACCAACAAATCTGAATGAAACAGCTGTTGCTATCTCACTTTCATGCTTGCTTTCAGCATAAGTGCCAGAGGATTTGAATGGGTTGACAGTACATCTCACCTGCTCTCCTGCGCGCCAAACTCATTGCATTAACCTAAGTTTTTCAAAAAACCTCTTTTGAGCACTGCGGTGATCAAAATGAAGAGGAAGGAATTCCTCGGGTTTTGCAAAACTTTGATCATTTTGAGAGAGAGAGGCGTGCTAAGCCTTTTAATGAATGAAACCATGCTTGTCAGCGTGAGTACTGAGAAGGACCCTGGCTTGATCCAGATTGGTTCCACACTATCTTCGGCGCGAGCGATTTGTCGCTTTCTTAAAAACTTTCAAAAACAAATGTTTTTCGCGGCCCTGTGAAGACCTGTGTGGAATCGCTCTTCAGATTGCACAGCCTAGGATCGCTCTCAGCCTCAAGTTTCAACCCGTTCGCTTTCAAACCTTAAACCCGTTCAGAACATTCAAACGGTCGACTGTCAGGGGAGGCCCGTGTGGCCAGTTTTGAAGCAGCCCTCGACCAAGAGGCACCGAAATAGAATCAAGAAGATCAGATCTCACTAGAAGAAACTTGTGGAGCAGCCATGATGGATTCTTCAGCAAATCAGTGCAATAACCGTTCTCCTAGACACAGAGAGGCTTCAACTTCAAAAACCATTTGGCATGGACTTGTTACATTTTTACCCTTGAGAGGCTCGCTGGGCCGAAAACCCGGAAGGGCGACCCAGGCAAAAGTTAGAGCAAGAAAAATGAAAAAAAAAGAAAGCAAAAAAAAAAAAAACAAACAAACAAACAAAAAAAGAGGAAAAAAGAGAAATAAAAGAAGCTCGCAAGGTCGAAAACCCGCATCGGGCGCCTTGGCAAAAGTTAGAGCCTGAAAAGTGAAGGTTAAAATACCCGAGTGTACCTTACCCGGAACTACGAAAGGCTTGATTCCCATGTTTGGGATACATAGGCAACTTCATCATGAAGTCCAGCCCCCAACGCTCTCATAGCGTCTCAGTCCATGCAATGGTTTCGATTTCATCCCAAAGTCTAGTCGCCAACACCTTCCAAGGCGACTGTGTCCATATATTTGTTGTGACCGTCTTCGTCATCTCTGTGTCCAAGAGCTCGACCACCGCCAATGAAGACTGTTTGCGGATTGTTGCGGCACCATCCAAACAAGGGGCAACTTTCCGTTGCCGTGAGCCGTCGTGAGCCGCCATTCAAACCAGGGGCAACTTTCCGTTGCCTCCCACCCCCTTCAAACCAGGAGCAATTTTCCATTGCCTCCGATCCGAGGTTGCGCATCTCAAAGAGTAAGTTCCATGCTCGTTGAGCATTGACTGTTTGAAAAATATTTTTTGAAAATTTTCACTGAGGTTGACTATTTTCTCGAAAACTATTCCATTTTCCAAAACTGGACCATTGTCTTGGACCCACAAAGAAAAATTTTCAGTGCTTGCAGCCTGACTTGCATGCTTTTCAAATAAAAAATCGAACAAGTACGTTAATCCGACTCTCATTTTGATCAAACTTGTTTTAGTAGAAAACCAAAACGAAAAGAATGGTTAAAATGATGAAACTAGGGTCACAGTTGAGTCAGGCGTTCTGTCTTTCCCCCGTCATCGACGTACTTGCCAGAAGAGCGCTCTACCCACCAGAAGAAATAGCTGTGAGCTAACGGTGTCGAGCATGAACCCGCACCTTTCTGTTTACCCATCAATCACCCCGGGGAGGGATAAAAATGAGAGAATGAAGAATAGAGAGGTGTGAGTTGAGAGAAAAGCGAGAAAAAGGGTTTTGAGAGAAAATCCGAGCTTGAGTGCCAGAGTGATGTGAGAATCACAAATGAGAAAAGGGTGGGAAACAATACCCAGGTCGAACTGGCTTCTCATGATCCGAGGTCCCCCGCCTTCATTAACGCGTCTGTATGTCGTGTCTTTTGGTTTTGTTTATCTCAACCTTTGCTTTAGGTTTCTCCCGAGCGTGTCTCGTTATGTTTAGGTCGTGTACCTTTATTGAGTCTTTTTCCGCTGTGTTCAGTTGTAGGCTCGATACCCCGGTTTGAAAAACCCTCATTCGATTTCAAAAATCATTTACACTCGGAATGCTGTGCCATTCTCTACGTTGGAGTATGCTTCAACTTCAACCAGTTTCACCCCCGTAGTCCGTCTTGTCAGATTGGGCCGTTTGTTCAGAGTTTGCTGTGTGCAGAATGAACCGAATGCTGTATTTTGGGCTGTATGCAGATCAATCCCTAATAGAGTAAGGGCTGTGTGTCCAGAGTCAGGCAGTGGGTTGCTTGGGTTTATTTTGCTGTTGGCTGTTTAGTTATCTGATTATTACAGTGCAAGTGTTCAATTTTCAGACAACCAATCAATTTCATTTACATTGCGATGTAACATGATGGGATGCGATGCAATACACAAGATATGTAAATGTAACACTTTTTAAGCAAAAAAAAATCTGTTCATTTCATAATCTTTTTTTCAAGTACACAACTTTTGAAGAAAACAAAATCTGCCTGCCGCAGTACAAAGCATCCTAACTACCAGCAAAAGGAAAAGTACAAGAAAGAAGAAAAATAACAAAAATCTGCATCTGTGTCGAGCACTCTGAAGGCTGTCAGTCTGTCCTGGACGAGGGTCCAGGAGCATCATCAGCATCGTCGTCAGAGCCCGAGCTAGAACAGCCTCCAGTCTCCTCCTCCGATGACTCGGACTCCGCCTCTGCCTCCGCCTCTGACTCCTCGTCATCATCATCGTCCGGGACTGGAGCTCGCGAGCTGCTCCCGACATGAGTGCGCCCTCCCCTGGTACGGGGAAATATCCTGCCTTCCTCATCTCTCCCTCGGACGGGGACGGAAGGTCCAGCTGGAGCACCTTCTGCCATAGGAATCCGGAAAGGAGGCTGAAAAGGTACACAAAAGGGAAATGCATCAGTATACTGTGGACAGTTTAAAGGTGCAGAATGCAGTGTATGAGTACAGTGTGTGTACGCCGTGGGCAGTTTGTCAGTGCAGAATGCAGTGTATGAGTACAGTGTGTGTATGCCGTGAGCAGTTTATCAATACAGGGTACAGTGCAGAATGCAGTATGTGCAGTGTATCAGATGTTGTGAGATCAGTGTATCAGGTGTTGTGCCGTCCATCAGATTATGTGAAGTAGTATATGAATGGTTTGAGGCCAATGTCAGAAGAACATATCGGAATGCTGTAGAGGGCCAGGAGATCGAAGGTCCGCTGGAGCATCCCCATCATGGAGGCATTCATCTCCAATGACTGGCGGGTGTACGCAGAAGAAGCCTGCAAAATATCAGATGCATCAATATTCTGTGGAATAAGCAAATAAGCTGAAATGAAATGACTGTACAGAAACACAGTAATACATACCGGAGGTAAGTCGGGGACACCGACGAACTCGTGACCAGCTGGCGGAGGGGCGAAGGGGATCTGATAGGTCACCCCACCCTGCCCCTGGAAGGTCAGTACAGCAGGCAAGGTAGGCCAACCAGCCCCCCGTCCTCCCTGAGCTCCGCCCCTGCCACGGACGCGGGCCCTCCTCGAAGATCCAGCTTCCGCCCCTGCTCCTGCCCCAGCCGCTGGCGCCGCAGGCCTAGCCCCCTCCGCTCGACGGCCACCGCTTAGAGGTCGCATCAGGTACGTCTGCATGTACTCCCGATAGTCGCCTGTGCCTCGGAAGCCGGCCTCCTCCCAGCCGATAGTGTACTCGGCGGTGAGCCTCTCGGTCTCCCTCATGTCCGCAGGAGGGTGAACCGGGACTATCTGCTCAGGTAACCCTAGGGTCTGGCGTAGAAAGCGCTCCCCCAGATACCAAGCCCGATAGACCGGGCCCTCCAACAGGATCCGAAAACGCGAGGTCTCCTCCGCACCGGTAAAACGATCCCGCATCACCGCCGGCAACGGAGCCCACGGCCACCAAGTGATCTGAAAGTGACAGACAGTTTGTTATCTACTGTTATTGAAATGTGCAGTGGAAAGGCGAAGCTTAAATAAACTGAAAGTGAAACATACCTCCGCGGGGGTGATGGTGTCGAAGTATCGGCGGAAAAAGCCGAAAGTCTCTCGCGGCCGCCGGGTGCATCTCCCGTCAAAGCGTCGTGAGAAGGGGACGACCAAAGGGGTCTCTGTAACTGGTACGGGGGCGAGCCTAGGAAAGTAGGCATAAACCCACAACTACAAAACAGATGTCACTATGACTATCAGATAAAGCAGAATATGAAATAAAGCAGAAATGGCAGAGCCGTGTGTTGTGCAGTGTATTGTGTATAGTGTACAGTGTGAGCAGTGTACAGTCAGTGTGAAGTAGAATGTATGTGTGTGCCGTGTGTACAGTATACAGCAAGTATACAGCAGACTACAGTGTGTGCAGTGTACAAAGTACAGAAAATATCGAACAGAAATGAAAAGCGGAGAAGAAGTGTACCTCCCAGGCTTGCCAGTAGCCACCAAGGAGCTGGCCACTGTCGCGCGAAGCCGAGCTCATGTACCCGTAGAGAGTGGCCAGAGCGGCGCCACCCCAATCATAGTGCAAAATGTCCTGGACGTCCACCAGTGCGCTGAGAAGACAGAGAGACACGGTGTTCGCCCGGTCGGCGAATATGGTTGTCCCAAATAAGAACATCAGGAAGCCGCGGGCGTACCTCTCCACGTCCTCCTGAGTCATCTGAGCCTCCTCCTCCGACACGGGCTGGACCCTAAACTGTACCTCGAACCAGGAGTACCGCACGAAGCCTGGACGAGCAAGAGGTGGGGCCTCCCCCAGCAGATGGACCTGAGCGGCGGTCCACTCGTCCATGTCGATGTCAAAAGGGATCGGATCACCCCTTACCCCGATGCCTGTGAGCATCGAGAAGTCATAAGGGGTCATCGTCATGTCCCCTGCTGCGGAAAAGTGAAACGAATCGGTGGTGTCCCACCACCTCTCCGCCAGAGCGGTGAGGAGAAGCCTGGAGAGCCCTCGGCAGAAGGCGCCGAAGCCCGCCCGGTCCACTATGCGTCGGACTGCGTCAGGGAACTCATCGTACCACTCCCGAGCACCAGTATTCCAATACCCGCGGATGGTATGGGAATGCTCCTCTAAACAGAAAATAACGATTGCAATGCAACATTCAAAATGCAGTTTTGAAAAGCATACAGATGTAGCGTGCGTGGAAGTTTAACAGATCTAAAAATACCAGATGCCGGTGTGCTTACAGTGAAATACGTGTGATGCGTCAGCGTGTTTTGGTGGTTCAGTACACTATAGCATGTGTGCATATGTTCAGATTTAAGCAAGTATCGGGTGCCGGTGTGCTCACAGTGAAATATGTGTGATGTGTCAGCGTGTTTTGGTGGTTCAGTACAGTATAGCATGTGTGCATATGTTCAGATTTAAACAAGTACCGGGTGCCGGTGTGCTTACAGTGAACTACAGTGTGTGATGCATCAACATGTTTGAGGGGTTCAGAACAGATATAGCATGCGTGCAAATTTAACAGATTCAGACAAATACCGGGTACCGGTGTATTTGCAGTGAAAAAACAGTGTGCGCCATGTGTTCGAATGATTCGGGGTTAGTGCAGTGTGTGTGCATGTGCCAATCTCAAACAGATGTCAGTTGTATGTATGTTTACAGTCAACTACAGTCTACGGCATATCAGATTTCAGCAGTTAAAGAGTACAACTAGCTACGGCAGTTTTGTATCCTACATTGCGAAAAGTAAAGCAGAATACGAAGAGTTACCTCGGAAGTGTTGAAGGACAGATGGGAGGTAGGCTCGTGCAGCAATAGCTCGGGCGCCACGTGCCTCTCGAAGCTCCGGAACTGGCGCAGACTGTCGGGGGGCAGAACATGGACCGCCGGTCGGTACGTCGCCGGGTTGAACGGGCGCTCGCTCAACGGTAGGAGCTCGACCCCGGGATCCATCTCGTGGTCCGGAGGAGTCCCGCCACGTGGAATGTCGTCCGCCATGTAGAGAATGATGGAAAATGGCCGGAAAAAGGAAAACCGGGCCGGAATACGAAGAGTCAACCGGAAAGTCAACTCCCGAGAGGGTCGAAAATGGCCGAGAAGGCCGAAATGTGAAAAGGCACGGAAATCAAGAGGAAAGTGAGGGGAACAAACCCCGAAAAGGCGGGAACGCCAAACGAGGCACCGAAACGAAGATGTGTTCGGTTGAAAATGTCCAAAACGCGAAGAAAATCGCGAATCCGACGACGAAACGAGCGTAGAACGCGAAGAAACGGGCAAAAAATGAGAGAAAAACACTCTAGAGAGAGAGAGTGAGAGTTTTCGGCGGTGGGGAAGTGAGGAAATAGGGTTTGAAACCCTATTTTAAAACACCCGAAGTGAAAAGTTGAATCTGCCCCGACTCAGCAACTGTTTGCCGGTCGGCAATATTTTGTGCCGGCCGGCATTATTTTGTGCCAATGGATCTATTTTTTAGCCGGTGGACAGCCGGTGGCCTTCTCTCCCGGCCGGTGGGGTTCCCACAGCCTTGTTTAGGCCACATGAGAAGTTTGTGGTCTTCATAGCTCGAAAAAGTGCAAGAAAGTGCATCCCCGACGCTCAACCGTCCTCCGTTTTGACCGCGGGTCGTGTTTTCTGTGCGTGGCACTCGAATTCGTGCAAGGTGTATCCTTTTTGTATCCTTTTAAATTCAAAAGTTGCCCCATGTGCGTTGCACGCATTCATCACACTACTTCGATGCATTACATCGCGCTGTCATGCGCCTCACAGTTGCATTGTTATGCATGCTACATGCGTCGTAACACGCACCCCTTTGCATCGTCATGCACATTTCTCATGCATTGCATTTTCATTCCATGCATTGTCATGCATTCCGAAACACGTGCGTTGTTACGCATTTTTAGTCCTTTTACATTCCGTGTGGCATGCGTGTCACACTTAGCATCGTTTACATTCCGTGCGGCATACGCGTCGCACCGTGCATTATTTTGCATCTTATGAGGCATGCGTGTCTCATTTATTTCATTTGTATTATTTTGCATCGACATGCGTGCCCCATTTTTATCGGCATGCGTGTCTCATTTTCATCGGCATGTGTGTCTCATTTCCATCGGCACGCGTGCCTTATTTTCATTGGCATGCGCGTCGTCATTGGCATAGAGCATGCAATCGATCGCACTGTTTTGTGCATTGTATTTTGTTCGCGCTGTTCTGCGCATCGCACTGTTTTGTGCATTTCAAAATTGTTCGCGCTGTTCTGCGCATCGCACTGTTTTGTGCATTTCAAAATTTTTCGCGCTGTTCTGCGCATCGCACTGTTTTGTGCATTTCAAAATTTTTCGCGCTGTTCTGCGCATCGCACTGTTTTGTGCCTTGTATTTTGTTCGCGCTGTTCTGCGCATCGCACTGTTTTGTACATTTCAAAATTGTTCGCGCTGTTCTGCGCATCGCACTGTTTTGTGCATTTCAAAATTGTTCGCGCTGTTCTGCGCATCGCACTGTTTTGTGTATTTCAAAATTGTTCGCGCTGTTTTGCGTATCGCACTGTTTTGTGCAGTTTAATTGTTCGCGCTGTTTCGCGCATCGCACTGTTTTGTGCACCTCACTTGCATCTTGCATGTATCCTCTCACGTTATTTTGCGCACCTTATTTGTACTTGTTAGTACATTGCATTGTTTTGAATACGAACCGGCTTCGCGTAGCGTATAAGTCCAATTTTCAAAATTTTGCATTTCGTGTGGCATGCGTGACACACTTGCATCATTTTTGCATCTTATGAGGCATGCGTGTCTCATTTATTTCATTTCTATTATTTTGCATCGGCATGCGTGCCCCATTTCCATCAGCACGCGTGCCTTATTTTCATCGGCATGCGTGTCACACTTGTATCATTTTGCATTTTATGAGGCATGCGTGTCTCATTTGTTCATTTTTGCATTCCGTGTGGCATGCGTGTCACACTTGTATCATTTTGCATGTTATGAGGCACGCGTGTCTTATTTGTATCATCTTGTATCGTGCTTCATTTGCATTAGCATGCGTGCCTCATTCTTGCATTGTTCCGCATGTTGCCACGGTCTGGCAAGACATTAAACACGCACGGTCTAGGAGACCTTAAATCCTTTGAAGGTGCAAACCCTTCGGCACATTGATGTATGCAGTTCGGTTGCATTGCCGTGCATATCTTAAGCCGCGTGTTGTCGCGCATTCCATGCAACATGCATTTTATATATCATTTGCATTTCAAAAAAGAACAACAACAAAAAAAAACACACACATGCATTGTCATGCATACATTTTGCATCCCGGTCTAGGAGACCTTAAATCCTCTGAAGGTGCAATTCCTTCGGTGTTTGTCGTGCCTGAACGACTTTCGGTGGTCTGGTAAAACCACCTGCCTATGTTTGCGGCGAGTTCCTAGAAGACCAGCTGGGACGGTGGAAACTAGAGTTCGAACGGCTTATGACTAGAACGCAAAGGTTCGGGAATTCCGAGACTAAAGTCTGGTTTAAATACCCAGGGGTGTACCCTCGGCTTGAAATCTGTATGGAAGCCCCATAGATTGAGGCAGCATGTCTGCGCCTCAGTTCTGGATACTGAACCAACCTAGTATATCGCCCTGTTGGTAAGATAGGGAAAGTTGCAATCATAGTCGTTGCATCATAGTGCATTATCATGCATTTGCATTGTAGCTTGCATGCATCCATTGCATTTTCCCCAGTAGATTGCATCATATTGCATTGTCATGCATTTTGTAAATATCCATTGCATTGTAGATCGCATGCATTCATTGCATCACGCCTTCCATCTATGGCTTGCGCCTTTCCATGTTGAGCTTGGTCTGGTATGTGCCCTTACTTTTCACGTTAAAACACAGTTCTGCATGTGTACGCGCCTATTCCACGCTGGTATGTTGGTTTGAGGGTTGCGGCACCTTTTCTGTGTTAGACATGGCTTGTATGTGTACATCCCTTTCCTAGGCAAAATTTGGTTTGGTCCGCGTGCCATATCCATTGCATTGTAGATCGCATGCATTCATTGCATCACGCCTTCCATCCCTAGGCCTCGAAAGAGGCTCATTCCATGACTGAGGTATAGGTGATGGTCTTTCATAATTTTGATTACTAATTTGACCATTGGTATATCCACTACTTTGCATAGACGGTTTATCTCTAGCCCATTTTTGCTGAAGAACATTTGAATTTTTCTCCATATGCCTTGTGCTAGTTGCTTGATGGGAATTCATTCGATCCACGAAGGATGTTGCCCATCTTTCTATTGTATACATCAACTATTGTCCCATGGCATCTACTAATCTTCCCCACGGATTCATTGGCTAGGTAGACGGAACAGTGGATGGTCTAATTCCATAGCCTCATCTAATATTTTGAACATGTGGTGCATGTTCCGAGTTGCTAGTTTGTTCAACCATAGGTTCTAATGAGATAGGTGCTTCCATAGGGTGTGTTATCACATTATCCTCTGGATCAAGTACTTCTACCTCTCCCTCCACACCTTCTTCAAGGCGCTCATTTTCTTTTTGTCTCCTACATCTAGCCATTTTAGTGTCCCATTGGGTGTGCCAAAAATAAATGTTGGCTTTTTGGCTTTCGAAGGTTAATAATGTAATTTTAAGCATGCCAATAAGGATCAATTAGTCCTTACAGAATATTAATTGCCAACCAATTATCAGACGATTGTGTTATAGTTCTCTTAGCCTCAATGAAGAGGACTTTTACTGGTGGCTTGTTTAGGAGAATTTAATAAATAACAAAAAATGAAGAACAATTTCAGAATCTGAATTTCATTAAGTAAAGTGAAAACTTACAATGATCTGACCCAGCCTCGTAGAGGTTTACAGCTACAAGCTATTTGAAACTACTCCTAGGAAATGAAGTGCAATACAGGAATTGAAGTGCAGAAATATAAAGAACAGTAAAAACTAGAAGGAAAAAAAAGAAGTAAATAATCTAGTTTTTTTATTTGAGTCTGGGTCCTCCGTTCTGTGGCCTTCTCTGCTATTTATACTTTTCAATGATAACCGTTGAAGTGGACTTTCAATCGTCGAAATGTCCTCCTATGATTACTGAATATGCTTTCTCACAGTCAGTCCCACTACGCCACTCTTGCAGTTAGGCTTCCCTCTTGGTTTTGAATTTAAACTTTGTGAGTAACTGTTAGGTCACATCACCTTGTATCCCTCGATTGTTCCAGTGCTACGCAGATCCATTATTACCAATACGAACTGCCACGTGTCTAACTTTGGTTGGCAACTTGTATTAACTCCCCAAATTTCTCTATTCATGCGACGTGTTAAATTGTGATTGGCTTTTACAAATTATACAGCCAACAGGTTCCTAGCAATTTTCATTGAAAAAACTTCACAATTCTTGAGTTTTGATTTTCCTTCTTGAGTTCATGCATTTTCCAATTTAAGATTTTATTTATTTATATTTTATTCAAGAGATACGAGTAATTATAAATATGAAATATATTATACTAATTTATGACCATAAAAGCAAAACTTTTATTTCATAAATTGTTAGCTAAAAATGAACACTCACCAACCAACCAATAACTACACCCAAGCCAACGATATAACTCCCATAATGCCCCTCCCTATAGGAGTTGAAACTTACAATCTCCCATCGCAAAATTATGTGACATAATTATTAGGCGAAAAGTTCTAATTATAATTGCATGATGGGTTTAATGTACCAAAAAAGTGTGTTACATGCAATTAATTAGCTATTTTCCATTTAGTTAGCAGTTTTACATGTAATTTTTGGCTCTAGACACCACTTTATTTGGTACAAATATTTTATCAATTATTAAATATCCGATAAACCAGTAAATACTATATTTAGAGAAATTTAGTCAAAACTCCTCAATTATATCATTGTTTGATGAAAATGACAACCTAATTTATTTTTTTATTTTTCTTTATTTATTTTTCATAAACCCTCTAAAGAGAAAACACATAATGAGTAAGAACAAAATAAAATATCTTTTTTTTTCCCCTTTTCTTTCTTAGACAATATTGTAAGAGTAACATGTTACTGTAAGACATAATAATATGTTACTGTCAAATAGATTAATTGTCAAACAGAGTAACATGTTACTGTGAGACAGAGTAATATGTTACTATCAAACAGAGTAACTTGTTATTGTTACTATTTACATCAATTTCAATGGTAATAATTTTTATTTTTTAAAGAATTTCATAATCAACATGAATCTTATTTGATAGATCTTGATGAGAAAATTCTAAAAGTATTAATTTTATTAAAAAACGATATTTACATCAAAATTTATATTATCTTAAAGTTTAATATTTTGATAATAGTGATATTTGTTAGATTTTTCAATGAAAACTTTTTATACTTGTCCTTAATGCATTAAAATTTTATTATGAGGAGATTTTGATTAAATCGCCCTAGTATCACTACAACAAATTACACTTTTGGCGACTAAATTTTTAGTTGCCAAAAGTCATTTTTTTAGTCGCCGTACATTTTTGCCGACTAAATTTTTTGATCGCCAGATTTGTCCCTAAATGATTGTCAGGAATGGTATTGGCGACTAATTTTTTTTTAGTCGCCAAAAGTCACAAATTGGAGACTAAAAATTTAGTCTCCCAAAAGAAAATATTTAGCCGCCAAAAGGGAAATATTTTCCATCTTCAGCTTTTTAGCTACCAATTTTTTAGTCGCTAAAAATGTGACACTCCTTTTTCGCTACCAATTTCTTAGTCGCCAAAAACTTTCATTTTTTTTTTTGCTACCAATTTTTTAGTCGCCGAAACTTCCATTTTTTTTTTTGGCTACTAACTATTTAGTCGCCAAAAGCTCAAGCTCTATTTATTAATTTTTTAAAAATGCACAAATTGCATATTTTTTATTCATTTCTAAATTATATTCTTTCTATTGTCAATGCAACCTATAACGCGTACATATACAGAATAATACATCTATCAATTATAATCTAAATCCATTATCAATAATACCCATTTCATTATCAACTATTTAAAAACTTTAACATATAACATCATATTCCAAATATCATATAAATCCATACCAACCAAGTATAATTCATCTAAATTAAATATTACATACAAAAACACCGAATTTCCAAAACAGAGGATTGTACAAAAATAAATATCTTCCCTATACAGAACAAATGCTCTTCGTACACAAAAATAAATATCCACAATAGCCCCCGCAAAAGCAATCTGTAAAATAAATAAATAAATAAAAAATAACCATTAGCACTAATTCAATAAAATTGACATTTCAAATTATAACAATTATAAAATTAATAATTCTAACTTTCTACCTATTAATACAATTTTTCCACACACGTTCAAATGTAAAAACTCCACTTTCTTACATGCCTACCTATTCCTAAAATCATCAAATACAAAAAAAAAATAGTTAACCGTTAAGCTTCATCTTACCATTCAAATACAAGTCTAATAGAATCAATGATATGTTCGTTCTATTGTAATCAATGATACATTGGTACCAATACAAGTCTAAAAGGAATCCACTGAAATAGAATCAAAACAGAAACAAGTTGTCAATACACTTAAGTACACATCAAATAATAGCCCTTGAAATAGGACACATCCAAGGGTCTTAAGTATCAACCTTCTTTGCAACATTTCATAACTGGCCTTGCTAATAAGAGAAAATGCAAGAAGAAATACATCTGCCCCCACGATAAAATGTCAAAAATAGTGCTTATAAGCTTTGAAAGAGAGATAAAATGGACTAATAGGTTTCCTATGGGAATCTAATACTAAGGAACTTATTAAAACTAGTCAATTGGTATATCATCTGAGAGAATATACTTGTCCAAGACAATGTATTTAAGCTGACTTCTAGACTAACTGTCATGACCCGAACCTGCCCCTATAGATTAAGGTCATAACCGGCCAATAATCATGAGATTATCTACGGCCTCAAATCAGATTAGAATATAATCCATCAGAGTTAAGGGACCAAACGGAAGTAGACGTAAAAATTTTATCCAATGAACTATGCTTACATGGCATATCAAAACATTTCACATGTACTTAATAATAACTCACACCACATACCAATAGTTAACATCTTGTATACCCGGGATCATTCAAACACATAGTCAGCTAAACCAAAAGCTCATACACATAAACGGTCTATCATGACCAATAGGAGTTTTGTTCATAAAAAAAATAAAAAAAAGAGATACAAATCATAGCATCAAATTTAGATATACATCATTCATTCATTTGCATATGAAACTAAACGACAAAACCAAACCATATCATTGTGGTCACTTCCGTTCCTCAACTAACAAATCAAAGGAATCAAAGGGTTTGGTGCTAAATTTTTCCTCAAAATAAAAAATTAAGGTACAGAACACTAATGCACATTGATTCATTGACCCCAATGGAAGAGTAAAATGGACCAAAAGGAAACCAACCAATCAAACCCACGAGACAAAAACCACAAATTCGACTAGAAACCGGGTCAAGGCGAAAAAATGTAACAAAAACAGTATAGGAATCATTGTTGTGAACAAGGAAAACAATCAATGTGCAGAAACTTGCAAAAAATAAATAGGTTTTGAATGATTTTTTTATTATTATTCAAGTCCAGTTGATGAATTTCCATGCAGTTGTTTGTTCATAGCTACTGCCAAATTGAGCTAAATTGCTATTTTCACTGGAATCAATCTAATCAATTATGACAAATTTGAAGACCAATCTTACTATAGTACCCTAAAAGGCCAACCATGCTCACTAGTAGTCTAGTACTAACAACAGCATAACCAACAACATGCAGTAGCAGCTAGAATCTTAATATTTCTATCACAATGCTTTCTAGTTTGTATCATGAACCCAACATTTTATTTAGCTTTTCTTCTTTTTCTTTTCCTTTTTTTCCCTTTGTTTTAGGTATTCTTCTCTGGAAATTTGTCACTTACCCAAGCAAACCTAACTTTGAAGACTTCACACCAAGACCAAAACTGTATATTGTTGAATTGATCTTAATTTTCACTTTTCTAGAACCCATATCAGCACACACAGTACTAGAGTTAATCAAAGAAACAACAAATGATTGACCGAACCCAAAACTATGGAACTACCAGATTTCAAAATTCTATGAAACATTGAAGCAAACATCTGGCAGGTGACATAGAAAACATTAGATTTTCAATATTAGAAACAGAGGAAACACTAGTTTATGTGTAAATTGAAATCCCAAATAAACAGAAAGATCAATGAATGTGTATAAATCGACAAAGGGGTATTAGAGAATGGACCGAGAGTGACGACCTGAGAGAATGCCTGCCGGAACTGAATAGATTTGATAGAGTCCACCACCATTGTCACTCCAATCAATCCCAACGTTCTTTCGATCGTGCTCTTCTTCTAATTCGTTGAATTACACCAACTTCTTTGCATGTTGTGATCGTTGAACCCTCCTCACGATACGCTTAGTCTACTCACGCGTTTACTCTTCTCCTTCTGATTTCTCCATTTTTGTTTGGTTTGTTTGGGTTAGAGAGAGAGAGAGAGAGAGAGAGAGAGAGCGAGCGACTGAGAGCAAGAGAGAGAGCGAAAGAGACAGACAGCGAGCGAGAGAGAGAGAGAGAGAGCAAAAGAGAAAGGGAAGAACGAGGGGGGAAGGTCATGAAATGAGCACCCCCGCTCGCCCGATCAAAAGATCGGCCTCTACTAACCATGATATGATGTTTTTATAAACCTCATGTGTTCTTATTTCGGTTATTAGCTAAAATTACTATGTGACGCACACAAGCAAGTATAGACTAAAATTGCAAGAATTAGAACAACTCAACTCATGTTTGTTTTCGAAAATGGTTTGAATTTTCCACCCTCAAGTAAGCTTAAAGAACGCGGATTTGCCACTAAGTATAGTGGGCTTACAACATGATTTGCCACAACAAAGTGGGCTTAAAACATACATTCGTTGAACTGTACCAATTCAAACAACAAAGCTTTCATCCATAGGCATTCATGCAGTTTAGCATTTAAGCACATAGCTTCAAGGCAAGCATACAAAACATGGCAATATGGCAATCACACTCATGCAAGTATGCTAAAGCATAAAAAGTCACCGAGTACTCCAAGCCAAAACAAAAACTAGTTAGAAAGATGCATGATCCTAACTATACAAGATGCCTAAGGTAACACATGCGATATGTAATTAATAGGCTCAGCTACTAATATGGCATATGAATTGATTTGAACAACATGCGATAAACACGTATTCAAATAAGTATTGAAATTGCGATGCACTTTGAATGATGCGCCGAGCCTCGGTGCATGCAAGACAAATGAATGGATGCAAGCATGTGATATGCTAATTGAAATATGACCCTAATCTAACCATCAAAAGCGATTAAATAAAAGGGAGAAAGACGTAGGGTTGGAAGACATGCACACACACACGCACACTTATTACAACATTATGCCCTTGCGAAGGAGGGTCCGAATGAATAAGCTAACTAGCTACATTACTTAAGCTATCTATTACAAAGCTCGAAACTAATTAACTATTCTAGTTAACTTATTATTACAAACCGAATTAAGCTAATTAATTACAAAATGAATTAATTAACTAAATAGTTACAAAACTTGTATGAATGAATTAACTACAACTAACTAATTAGGAAAAGCAAGTAAATGGCCTCAAGGGTTGAGGGATGCAACCATGCTCGACTTCTCCACCCGAGAATGCTACCGCCTTGTCATTGCAGCCTCTGTTTGTACATATTTGACCACTGAAAAATGTGCCAACTCCCAGAACACTTTTAATCCCCTTTAGGAGCACACATAGTGACCTTCTTCATTGATGGCCCACTACAACAAAAAGCAGTTTTGGCGACCAAAAATGTAAATTTTGTTGCTGAAAGTAGGACAATTGGCGACTAAAATTGAATTAGTAGCCAAAAGTGAAGACTTTTGGCGACTAAAACAGTTTAGTAGCCAAATGTGTACTTAGTGGCGACTAAAAATCAGATTAGTTGCTGATTACATGGGTTTTAGCGACTAAAACAATTTTAGTAGCCAAAGGTGAAGGTTTTTGGCGACTAAAAAAGATTAGTAGCCAAAAGTATAGGCTTTGGCGACTAAAAAATGGTTTGGTCACCGATCATAGGTGTTTTACCGACAAAAAAAATGTTGTAGCCAAATGTAAAGGTTTTTGGCTACTAAAAAATTTTTAGTAGCTAAAAGTGGACAATTGGCGACTAAAATTGAGTTTAGTCGGCAAAAGTGGCGGTTTTGGCGACTAAAAATCAGTTTAGTCGCCGAAAGTGGTTATTTTTAGACGGAAATTAATTTTTTTAGCGACTAAATTATTGGTAGTAGCTAAAACTAAGGTTTTTGGCGACTAAAAAAAACTTTAGTCGCCAAAAGTGGCTCCCTTTTTTTTAATAATTAATTTATTTTTTACATAAATTAATATTGAATAAAAATAATTATATTTATTTATATATATAGTTTTAAATTAATACGGGTCAATATACTATATAAATAATATATATTGCATATATATTCATGTGATCTTGTGGTGGCATAGTGGAGGGAGTGTGTTGGTAAAGGTGTACAAAGTAGAAGGTCCGTGGTTCGAATTTCAGAAAAAGCAAAAAAGTTGATAATCTAATGTCTTTATATTTTAGAATTTAAAACATAATACTGGTAATTTAATTCGAAAATTGAAATTCAAAAAGTCTTTATTTTGGCGACTAAATGGATTAGTCGGCGATTCAGTGAGTATTGGCGACTAAAGGATTAGTCGCTAAATGTATGATTTTGAAAAGTGTAAATAACTATTGGCGACTAAAATGTTGGTCGCGAAAGAGCTGCTTTTTGGCGACTAAAACTTTTTTAGTCGCCAATACCTCTGCCGACCATCTATACGCAACAAAACCAGCGACTAAAAAAATTAGTCGGGAAAAGTAAAAAGTCGACTTTTGGCGACTAAAAATGGACTTTTGGTGACTAAAAATTTAGTCGCCAAAGGTGCTAATTCTTGTAGTGGCCGGTCGACTACCAATACTGGCTGTCGGCTACCATGGTGGCCGGTCGACTGCTGCTGTGGTGGTCGGTCAACCACTACTGGTGGCCGGTCGGCCACCCCTTCCCTGAACTTCCTTTTTTACTGCAACATAGAGCAAACAGAGGCAAAACAGTGTATTCTTGAGGAGAGTGTGTACTGTTACCCTCCTTACCATTACACAAGCTCAAAGGAGTGCAACTTTTGGCCTTCAAACCATCAACCAAGCATTTTTCATACATGATGGCTAAGGAACCAAGCTTATACAAGCTTAATTAGTGCAAAACAAGACTTAACAAAACCACTACCCTATCATGCATGATCAAGGGTGATGGTGACCAAAGAAAGTGACGTGTTTCATCACTTTGAGTATGAAACGTACCATTTGCCTCGTGTTCGAATTAACGTCCGATCCGAACACATGCTATGCAACACAAAAGATGCTACATCCTGCCTCTTTTACTTGTTCATTCTTGTTTACTCATTTTAGCTTACCAATCCATTCTTTAATCGATTAGTTCATTAGTGAGTGTCCTCTAATGGAAGAGGTGTCAACCAAGGGATGATTTAAGGCAAGGGAGAGGTCGTGCCTTTGGTTAGTAGAAACCCCCAAAAGAGGATTAAAACCATTAAGCACGAACCTCGATCCTAAGCTTAAACACAACCCGAAAGTTAACCAACCTTCAAAGAAAATAAAAAAGTGAAGAAATAAGGGAGGCTGCAGATATTTAAAGTGCTGAAATAGAGTGCAAAACAACACTAAAGCATGCTTTCAACTCAAAATAAATATGATCAAAGCATTAAAACACTAGGCTAGTGAAGAAAATTACACTACAATCATACAATAAAAGTCTCAAATGAATTAACCAGCCCAAAATAGAGCCAAAATAGGTCAAAACAGTGGCGAAAACATGCTGAGATTAAGCTACAAAATGCTAGAAAAACATGCTAACATGATAGGCAACTAGGCATGCAAGCAAGACAACAAGGACGGGAGGCCATCCCCTCCAATTTTGGACTTCAAAATAAGGTTTTTACCACTGAGAAACTTCTGAATTTCAGTGGTTAAAAGGCCCAAAAAGTTTGATTTAAAGGTGATGAAAGATAGCACAAAAAGCTTAACAAGCAAAGAGACAAGAAGGGTGGACCACCCCCTAACTCCAAAAGGCCTTTGACCACCATTTTTAAACCATAAAAACATAGTTTTTTGGAGTTCAAAACCAGCTCAAAAATAGTGTAAAAAGATGGCAAAACAAGTATGGAAATTAAGCTTAAGTGAGGTAAGTGCAATACCTTTGAAGCAAAATGCAACTCAGCCACAAACTCAAGCTCAATCCCCTTTCAAGGCTTAAACAAAACTCCAAGGAACCTTAGCTCAAAGGTGAGAATGTTTGGTTAAGGGTTGATGCGCAAAAGTGTAGAGAAACCAAGCAAGTGTATGCAAAATAACAAGAGAGAAAGAGAAGTCTAGAGAGAGAAATTTTTGATCCAAAATTTCTAACCCTCAAAAATGGGGGAGGACACCCCCTATATATAGAAAAACAAGGCTTGAGCTTGAATTCATCCTACCATACACGTGTATGGAGATGCAGTTCAGTGAGCAACAACTGGCACAACTGGCAAACGAATATCTAAAAAAGGAGACAAATGGTCATCGGCCACCACTGGTAGCCAACAGGCCACCAATATGGCCAACAGGCACAAGTCATGGCCGATAGGCTGTGGGGCTGGCTGAAAGGCCACCCTCTCCTCCAGACTCGAAACAACAAGCTCCTGGTCCACAACCAAGCACAAAGCAGATAAGGTTCAAAGGCTCCAAAGACAAGGCACTCAGCTAAGAACTTTGGGCACTTAAGGCGAACACGGGCATACAAAATCATCGAGTGTTCAAACGATGACGTCTAAGTCTTGAGGATGGTCAAAAATGGGGTGTCTACACAACGTTTATGTTCATGAGTCGATTTCTCATTCACTCATTAATGGTTTTAACAACCATACATGTTCACCACATAACAAGAAATAAAATTGCTACGTTGACCCACCTAAAATAATGTGTGGGTCCTACATTAATTAAAGCTCAAAATATTAATGGTTTAAAACCATTTTTCTCCAACAGATATCCCTTGATATATGCTTGAACCATCTAAGAGCTTCCAGACAAGCTCTTTGCCTCTACCATCAAGGTTGAAGAAGCAGCATAAAAGGAAGCACTAAGACTATATCATCATCTTGCAACAAATTAGATGTTTGGTAAATGAAATTCCCCAATTTGGATTTTGAACATAAACTCCTAAGTTAAAAAATAAATAATAAAAATAAAAGGATTAAACTATAGTAAGCTGCACTGATTTGACAAATTTGATATGCCACTAGAAGGAATGAATTCTTGGTTACAAACTCTTTGAACTATTACTTGATTTAAGCTATCAAATTATATCTCGCTTTTCCAATTTTCTTCTATAGTTGATTTTGACATAACATGATCATATAAAATTCAAACATGGCACTACTAATGAATAGGAATATGACAGTAATATTAATGAATAAAAACATGAAAATACTAATGTGTTAGTACTTATTCAATTCCACTCAATAGGGGCAAGTTTCCTCTCCAATTCTAACAAGAGTGAGCGTCTTTTCTTCACCCATCATATAAAATTAAAAGATCTCAGTGTTTAAATTGGGTATAGGTGTCTTATAAAGAATTATTATACAGCCGAGGCTGGTTTCTTCCTTTCTTATTGTAGTTTCTTCAAATAGAGTTACATTTTCAAAGCTTCATTCAATAATTCCTAGATTAGAAATTTAGCTTCTTTTACTTGTTCTGTCTTTTTTCTTATTTTTTTATCTAACATAAGAACATCTGCAGATTAATAAGTGAAATGCCCAAATTTGAATTTTTGTTAACTCCAACTAATAAATGTGTAAACTTCTCTCAAACTTTTCATATTGGTTTCATAAGTTTCAAAAAGGGATTAAAAGCATTGTTTGAAGCTGATTAAAGCAATGTAAGCAACAGGAAATAATGAATCCCTGATATCATTCATTTTTTTGTCACCAAAAGAAAATTTTATTGAAAAACTAGATGAAGTTAAAACCAAGAGCCGCGGGCTGCAAGATAACACAGCAAGAGTTGAGAAAATATCAAGTGAATATATGACAATCATCTACGACCACCTCTGTGTCAACACTAGTTCTGTGCATAGAATTTATACCTGCTGTGACAAGAACCTCCCAAACAGCATTGCCTACAATTCCGTTCACCTGGAATTGATTTGAACATAAGCATACATAAGCTTATAAAATTAAAACATGACAATGCTAACAAATAGGAACATTACATTACAACCTATCCAAAAAAAGGAACATTACATTACCAATGATGAATAAAAACACGAAAGTACTTATTTAATGCTAGTTGAAAGGGGCAAGGTTTCTCTACAATTCCAATTCTAGTTCAATATAGTTTAGCTTTTATTTTTAAGTCCTTAATTTTTATTTTTATTTTTGAGAGAAATTACCTGATGTCATAATTTTTATGGGTATGTAGCAATTCACAGTGGGAATTGTCGTGTAATAAGCAAAATTTTCATCCTAATTTATTACCTAACTAATGCCAAAGCTAACATGTGAACGGAAAAAGATAAGATGATGATAAAAGTTAAACTCCATGCCAAGTTAAGTTGGGCTGTGATCAATATGTAAAAACTACAATCAGAAATTCACCAACATAATTTTCTTTCAATGTAGCAGTTGATAACTTCATATAGAGATTAGAATAAATGTTGAACATACTTTAAAGAGGTAACTAGTTAGCAAATTATTTACTACTGATGGTTGGTTTTGTGAAAGTTATGCAGCAGACGTATTATGTATTATCACAAAACCTTGAATGATTGACAATTTACAGCAAACGGTGTGATTGGCTACACAAATAGTTTGAACAAAGAATTTTGTTTATACCACGCTGGTTCTTCCTTCTCTCATTTTATTTTCTTCAAATTGAATTGCACTTTCAAGGGTCAATTGATAATCCTAGATTGGATGAAAAGCTCTTCTTCTTTTTTTCTTTTTTTTTTCCCCTTTTAAGCTACATATATCTCCGGATTAATAAGCAAAATGTTCGGATTCCAGTTTTGATTAGCTTTAGCTATGTAATTTGCATACACTTTCGTCAAACTTTTTATAACGGTCTTACAAGTTTTAAAAAGGATTAAAATCATAATAAACAGCTGCGAGATAGAATGCATCCTCTGATCTAATTCTTTTTTTCTTTTTTTGTCAACCAAAGAAAATTTTATTGAAAAACTAGATGAAGCTCAAACAAAATAATGAAAAGAAAGTAGAGACCATGTATATATAATAGATTCATGATACAATTTAGGAAACGATATAAATAAGAAAATAATACTAAATTAGTGATTGACTGTAACGCCCCAAAAAAATGCAATTAATCCAACTCATAAAAGAAGTGAGTATAACAGAATTGGTATGCTTTCATTCATCAGAGTTCGTATTACAAAAGATAATACATGCAATAGACATTCATAAATGTTCAACCTGAATCTATAGCATGTAATACCAGTTAATAATCAACAAAATAAATGCCTTACAAACTTACATCTTTCCAAGACATTGCTTCGTTACAGCAAAAGGAAGAGTCTAACTTAATACAACTTAGCCCATGGATATACAAAATAAATAAAATAAAAGGAAGCTCTTGCTCCAAGTCTGCGCAAACAACTGATCCTCTATGATCAACTTCTTCTTTGCTAACACCAACCTCCGAAATCGACGGACCAGGATCAACATCACTAGTGTCATCACCACCTCCGCATACATCAATCTCGGACAAACTAAGACGACCTCTGCGTTCATGAATAACTGAACCACCTTTCCCAAAACCTCCTAACAACAAATCTCTTCATCTCTCTGGTAAACCCACAGACTTAGTCCGTGTCAGAATCAGAATGGCCTTCGCTGGAGGATAATGCCAAACATCAACATGTTCATTAGTATATTTTTTAGATAACACAATAATAGAGGGGGCCTTTATTTGCAAATCTTCTGGCATGTCACTCGTAGAATACTTCAAATACCCCTTCATTTTACAATACGTAATCCCCCTTTTAATATTCAAATTTTCAAGTCGATACTTCACCATCCATGGCACTTGTTTGTCATTAATTGAACAATAACCATTCCCATAATAGACTAAATAGCATTGACAATCCACAGGTAAAAGAAACCACGCCTGCAGACTGTTATTACCATCTAACCTCCTATCATAAACATTTACTCTGACCCACCCATTGGCATTGGGTGCGCAAAAGGGGGGAATATTTTATCAACCTTAATACTCTTTTGTTTGTATCTTAACCTTAACTGAGAAAATAAATTAGGCAATGTAAGTTCAATACAACTGAAATCACTTGCTGAAACACCTTTAACAACACCCGTTTCTATATCGTCTACCTCCATTAACCTGAACATTACAAATAAAAATACATAAAATTACAATTCTAAACAATCTTAAAGTACATTTGACTCCTTAAAGTAATTTTGCATTCTTTTCCACTAACAGTAGCAGCTACTAAATATATGGCACCCTTTTAAATACTTCCAACGTTTCCCAACAACGTATCTCTATAGTCTGTCCAAACATCAACTGGGAAGAACTGGTCCACAACTTCTATCTTGTGACGAACGTACTCTTTGTCCTTGCCACCAATGAGCTTGAATCTCATTTTCTTTAGCATCCAAAACCGGTCTCATTTTCTTTAGCATCCAAAACTGGTCGGACTGGTCAGGATCAACAATCCAAGTCTTAGGATTACCCTCGCCAACTCCAATAAATATCTTGTGAAGTGTGGGGACGGAATTTGACAAACTATTATCACTTATCACCAAAAACAAAACGTGGTGGACCACAACTTCGTCATTAGCATCTTGTCCTAATTGAACATTCCTAATTAATTTTATACCCTTAACCACGATCTTGTCTGATTGACAGTCACATCTCTTATTACCCAACTCAATACCATTAAGCAATCTCATTACACATTTATTATCAAATTTAACATCCCTTAATTGTTCATCATACAGTTGTAACTTCCTTATTCCCCTCTTAGTCTTCTTAATATATCGGGAAATATTTTGAACGTACCGTCGATGAACATATGCCTCTTTAAAAGGTGCATGACCATGGTAACTCCGCTTATATCCACTGGTCGCCGGTGTCCTTGACCGGCGGTACACAAGGGGAGTCCGATACTAGTTGCTCATACCTCCTTCCATATTTTATAAAACACTCCAAACCTTTTATCCTACAAATTCTGCAGATTCTCTTACCTCTGCTAACCCTTCTGTTCAGACACCTTGGCTTTGATATTTTTCCTCTCTGCTCCTCGTACCCAGGAACAAACTTCGCCGGAGCTGACCGCCGCTTCTTTTCCCACTGTCCTATTTGCTACGTCAAAAAGCGATCTACACACATTTGAGTGAATTGGCTGTAATTCTCGGGATACTCTTCTAAGGAGTACAACATTGTATACCAAATAAATAAAAAAAAAAGACAAAAAGAAAATGAGGGACGAAACATGGTACCAAAAAACAACTTCACCATAATAGCTATCCCACTGCAAAAGCATATTCCTCTCTGCCATAAAATGTTTTCTAGTGCCAGATATATAGCCAAAGTGGCCCACATGTAAGGACGAAGATACCCCATTCAAAATAATTCAAACACATTTATTTTCCCTCCTTTGCTTTATGTTTATCATTCTGCAAGAATATTTGCTTTACAACCACACAAACCACCAGAAAAGTGACACGTGTATATCACTATCTGGCAAATGAATCAAAGTACTCACAACACTCGCACCTGGGGCCGAGTGTGACTTCCTTTTAACCACATCCATACATATGTCCATAAGTACAGCAATGGACGGCCCAGATCAGCGGAAGGGGGGGCGCTAGCAGTCACACCGCTCACACCATTCACACCAGGTTTTTTATTAAATAAAGAGGCCTTGTACGGCTGGTGTGAGTGTACGGCCGGTGTGAGTTCACTATTCTCCATTAAAAATGCCTCGCCAAGCCTCTTTCCGTTTCTATGCCAAGAATGTTTTCCTCACCTACCCACAATGTACTATCTCGACGGAGGTATGTCTCTAACACCTGAAAATGATTCCCAAGTAGAGTGAGCCAAAGACCCGTAAAAACATACTAACACAATATATGAGAATTAACAAGATAGAAGTATGATGCACATGTTCATTGTCCTACAACAAAATCTTTATTACTCTTTCCAAAACCATGTTATGTCAAACTTGCATCTCAATTTATTCATTTTGGTTCAATAGATACATCCACTTCATTTAACCCATCAATAGAGGTTACATTTCACATGTTTCCAACAGATAAAAAAAATCATCATACAAATACATTCACTTCTATTTGCCATTTTATGAAAATTTTGTCTGCGAGAATCAGCACCCATGTATACAAATGGCTTTCAGGACTTTCACCCTGGACACACAGGCCAACTTAGTTCAATGCAGTCCATCTCCTTTCTCCTCCCAAATATCATACATATACAATATATATCATTCATAATCATATTCAATGATAATGGTTAAGGGCTCAGTTTCAATTCACCTAATCCACATGCAATGCTTACAACAATCATGACTATCCTCCACTGATAGCCCAAAGCAGATATTTCTAAACAGATATACAATCTTTATAATAGATAAATCATCAAATTTTCATAGGTGAGTGATTAAACAAATCCAACAATACCATTCATGTATACTTCCTCCCAATTTCACATTTTCCATACCAATTTCATTATTTATACAAAATACTTATTCAAGAAATTTTAGGGCAAAGCTCCCCATTTTCCAAATATTAACCCAAAGGCCAAAATTAACTAGTTTAACACAAGATGACCTTATAACCAAACCCCATAATCATTTATATAACACCTATATAGAAACCCCTCTTTTCAAACTTGAACCCAAACTCCAAGTTTGCTCAAAACACCCCCAAATCTCACCGTCTTCACATAACAACCTATAACCAAGTTAAAGCTGATATTAAGGTGTAGAGAGTTCCTACCTCAAGTGTAGAAGCCCAAAGGAGAGTCGAGAAACCTCAAAGATGTCCACACTTGACTTTGTTCGAATCAAATAGGAGCTTCCGGAATGCTCTATCTTTTTCATCAAAGGGAGTAGTGTAGAGAGATCCTTAGATCTAGGTGTATTTGTAGAGAGAAGTCAAATTTTAGAGAGAGAGAGAGAGAGAGAGAGAGAGAGCTGGTCTAGAGTTTTTGAGTGAAAAGAGATAAAAAAAAGTGATGTAAAAAGGTGTTGCTGTGAACTGATACACACGAGGCTCGCTCGAGCGCAGAATACAAAGTACTAGAAGTTTTATAGACAAAAGACCGTCGCTCGAGCACAAGAGTCCTCGCTTGGGTGAACAACAACACCCTCCTAGTATCTCTAGAAGCCTGCAAAAGTATTGGGAGATCACAAAGCTCGCTCGAGCGCAAGAAGCCTCGCTCGAGCGCAAAAAGTCAAAATCTGGGCAACAACAATTTAGACCAATTAGCAACCAACCTATTCCAAACTTGCCCAAGACATCCCAATACTCAAACTCAAAGGGTAAAAGGAGGAAAAGGACATGAATGTCAATATTAAACCATGAGACCCGAGTTCAAAATACAACAAAGGTCGGGTCAAAACCGGAATCGCCATATTGACACAATCATAGATTATATAAATAATACTAAAAATAAAAAGATTTTATGTACTCTAATTTCTATGTTCAACACTCTCCCTCAAGCTGGTGTGAGGATATTCAACAGTCGCAACTTGCCAATAAATGATTGGAAGAAGCTGGAAAAAACTCAACGGCTAATCCAAATAAATGCTACCAAACAAATCTAGTAGTCCACTAAATAAAAAAGGCCAAAAAATGCTTAATACATTAGCACCAAAGGCCGAAAAAACTCAACGGCTAATCCAAATAAACACTACCAAACAAATACTGTAGTCCACTAAATAAAAAAGGCCGAAAAATGCTTAATACATTAGCACCACACCCTAGAAAGGGAAACAAACAGGAACTGAACTGCCTTAGAAGAAACTGATTGGAATCAATGTCAAGACAATTTAAAGGGTAATGTCGGAGTGTTGCAAAAACTAACCAGAATCAATTTCAGGATAGTTTAAGGGGTCATGTCAAACCCAGCCTTAGATCAGTCTGGATACATGCCATATCAACCATAGAAATTACATTTATAGATAGAGCAAACCTAGCTACTTCATGATCATGGGCCATCTATTTTACAAGATCCTCTAGTATGAACAAAACAAGAGTTGAGAAAATACAAAGCAAATATATGACAATCAGCTAGCATATCCTCTATATTAGCACCAGTTCTATACATAAAATTCAACTAATGAACAATTTGCTGAGCTTCAATTTCAACAATTATTGCCTTAACCCTTCAGCATCAACAGAGACAAGAGCCTCCCTAACAACAATGCCTTCATCTTCCTAATCTTCTTCACCTTCATAATGAACATAGTATAAGCATGTGAATTTCAAACATGAAAGTATGAATGAATAGGAACATGAAATTAGTAATGAATAGGAACACAACATTAGTAATGATCAATAAGAACGTGATGGCATTATCTTTTTAGTGCTTAGTAGTACCCCTCAATACACATAAGTTTCCTCTCCAATTCTAAATGTAGTTCAGCATCTGTTTTCATTTATTTTTAATAGAAAATTTTTCTTAATTTTTTTAAGAGCAATTACCCGCTTTCATGATTTTGATTGGTGGTCTACAAGAGTCCACAAAGGATAACTGTTGTGTAAAAATAATTTTTTTTCTTCCTAATTTATTAGATAACTAATTCCGGAGCTATGTAAAAGGAAAAGATAAGATGTAGATTTAAAAGTTAAATCCCATGTTAATAAGAAATTCACCAACACAATTTTTTTTTCCCCTTTCATTGTAGCAGTTGATAACTTCATCTATATGGCATTTCATGGTGAGAAATAAATATTAAGAGTAAGAGAGATAAATAGATGTCTTGAGAGTAATGCTAGAGACTAAAAATTTAGACAAAAAAATACCAACAAAAATATCGTGTGGTGTAGATACGATTATATTATGAATTCTAGTATAGGACTTGGAAGCAATAAGCAACTAAAAATAAATGAGATGTAGGTATAAATTTTCAAATATATATGAAACAAGTCTACTTCCAACAGAAGAACAGCTTGCATGTAAATATTCGAGAAAGGAAAGGTTATTGGCATGTGTAGAAATGGGGAAAAAAGAGAGATGAGTGGAAGAATTACTCTCCTCTGTTTCTAAAAAATTTTAGGGAAAATAACTAATAAGTCCTATTTTATTCTTAGCATTACTATCAAGTCCTATCAAGTTTCAATATAAAACAACTAAATCCTATTTTTTATAACATATTTTCAAAATGTTTATTTCTCCATGATGGTGAATGCCATCTCAATTTTACCCCTAATTTAATATGAAAATATTTTTAATCTAAGTGAAATAATATTTTTAATTGTAAACATTATGATATTGTATTAAAAAAAAGTATCATAAATCACAATGATAAAATTACCAAAAAGTTCTATTTTATTATGAAAATTGTTATTGAGTTATATCAAATTTTAATATTAACAAATAAATCTTCTTCTTTTTTTTTTATTAATAAATTTTTATATGTAAAAAAATTCAATTGTTCATAATACTATATTTTATCTTCATTTTATCTTTTTCATTAAGATATGAACAAAAAAAATTCATAAATGATTTTAATTTATTAGAAATTTTATAATTAAATTATTTTTAATTGTTCAAATTAAATGAATTTTAATAAACAAAATTAGAAGTATAAAATTAAAAAAAAAATTACAATTAAATTTTTTTAACTAAGTTAAAATTATTTAGAAAATTGTTGTTCATATTAAATAGAGAGGGTAAAATTGGAATAAGACACCATTATGGATTAATGAATCTTTTGAGAACCTTTTAACACAAGGACTTTTCTTAGGTGTGCCTTGCATATGGTATGCAAGGCATTTACGCCATTTCTATTTTGCATTTACACCTTTTATGTATTGGGTTATACGACATTTTTTGAAAGTTTACACATTGGTGACCTGCTAAACGGGTCCTTTGCAGGTAAATTAATTAAATAATATAATATATTTTCAGAAATGGGTGTAAACTTTCACAAAATGGTGTCAGGTATAAACTTTCAGGAAAAGGTGTAAACCTTCAGAAAATGGTACAAGTGTTTTGACGAAAAGGTATAAACTTTCAGAAATGGGTGCAAACTTTCACAAAATGGTGTAAGTATTTTGACGAAAAGGTATAAGTTTAGAAAAATTTTCAGAAAATGTGTAAAATTTAGTTTAGTGTAAATTTTATCGACAAATAACAGTTTAGTCGCTAAAGGTTTGAAATTTTATTACCATTGGCCCCCCTCTTCTCTGTTTCCTACCAACATTTTCTCTGTTCTCTCTCACATGCACACAGAATAGTCACCACCAATCCTGACCCCCGCTGACCACCCAAGCGTCAGTCGCCTCCGGTGCTCACTGTCGTTTGACATCGCCACCTCCACGGTGACTGCTACGGCCGCCACCACCGCCGCTGCCGCAAATGAAAGGTTTTTTTCTCTCTCGCTATCGATCTTGGTCTCTCTCTGTTGACGTCGGCCTATTCTCCGTCGATGTCGGTCTCTTTCTGTCGATCCCTGTCTATCTCGGTCTGTCCCTAGCGATCTTGGTCTGTCTGTGTCCTTTTCGGTCTTTTCTCTATCGATCTCGGTCTGGCTGTCTCTGTCGATCACTGTCCATCTAGGTCTCTATGTCTGTCGATCTCAGTCTATCTCTCTCTCTCTCTCTCTCTCTCTCTGCCCCTTGCTCAATATTAAAAACGATTCTCTTTTACATTGACATACTTGGCTGGATTTGGACTTGGAGTCACTATTCGAAGCCCTCCCAAACTCGTCTTCTCTGAAACAGACTTCTACTGAGAGAAAGACCAAGCCCTCCAAAACGCCCTTCTCTCTCACATAGCCATTATTTGAACAAGACAAATACAATTTGATTGGATTTTAGGAACTTACACGTTTTGTGAAAAAAAGGAACTTACACATTTTGCAAAGTTACTTACATCTCTTGTGAAAACACTTACACTATTTGTGGAAGGTTACACATTTGTGAAATAATTTATTTTGTAAAATTTACACATTTTCATTGAAATACTTGCATCTTTTCTGAGAAGTTACTACTTTTGTAAAGAATGTTATTAAAAAAATTTACACCTTTTCTGAGAACAGAACTTACACTTTTTGTCAAATAACTTACATCTTGTGTAAAAAAATTTACACCTATGGAAAATAGGTTTTCATAAAGTTTACACCTTTTAGTGGAAATAATTACCCCTTTTATGAGAAGTTACTCCGTTTATGAAACATTTTTTCCAGAAAAATATACACCTTTTATTAGAACTCACACCTTTTGTGAAACAACTTACATCTTTTCTGAAAATGTTTACACCTTTCATGGAAATCTGAATTATATTTTCCATAAAATTTACACCTTTAATGGGAAGTTACACCTTTTGTAAAAAAAAAAACATACACCATGTTTTGTGAAACCACATACAAGTTTTTGAAAATATACACCTTTCATGGAAAAAATATTTGCATAAAATTTATGCATTTTGTTAAAAACATAAACCTTTTCTGAATGGTTATACCTTTTTGTGGGAATACTTACACCTTTTCTGAATGGTAACTGCTTTTGTGAATAACTTTTTCCATAAAATTTACACTTTTTATGGGATATTACACCTTTTCTGCGAGCAAAACTTACTCCTTTTTTAAAAATTTACACCTTCTATGGAAAATATGTTTTCATCAAGTTTACACCTTATTTTAAAAGCTTACACCTCTTCTGAAAAGGTACTCCTTTTGTGAAACAATTTTTTTTTTTAAAATTTAGAGATTTTTAAAAGAGTTACATCTTTGGTGAAGGCAATTACACCTTCTTTGAAAATTTACACGTTTTGTGGAAAATATGCTTTGATAAAGTTTGTTAAAAGAAATTATTTGACAAAAGGTATAGCCTTTTCAAATATGGTGTATGTTTTTCCAAAGGTGTAAATGACCTCAGAAAATATGTAAGTTTTGTTTTTCACTAAAGGTGTAACTTCAAATAATAAGTGTATATTTTATGAAAAAGGTTTTTCCACAAAATGTGTAATTTTTCAAAAAAAGTTGTAAATATTTCCACGAAAAAGGTGTAAATTTTTAGAAAATGTGTAAAATTTAGAAATAGGTGTAAATTTTGTAAGACAATCAAGCTGAATGTTTCGTTTTTACAAAAGATATAAGTTCCCAAAGAAGCTCTAAATTTTATCAACGGCTTATGCGTTGAAAATTTTATCACCACCTACCACCCAACAGTCGCGGGCCACCGTTGCCCACCGCCGACTGACATTGCCACCTCCACTGTCGCTGGTGCAAATCAAAGGATTTTTCTGTCTCTATCGATCTTGGTCTTTCTTTGTCTATCTCGGGCTCTTCTCTATTGATGTCGGTCTCTCTCTCTCTCTGTCTGCCGATCTCTGTCTGTATCGATCTTAGTTTGTTTGTGTCGATCTGGGTCCGTCTCTCTCTGTCGAACCATATCTATCTTGGTCTCTGTTTGTCGATATCGGTCCGTCTCTCTCCCTCCCTTCGTCTCTGTCTATCTATATCGATATCAAACCATGAACAACACAAATACAGTTCGATTGGGTTCTAGCAACTTACTCGGTCTGCGAAAAAACGGAACTTACACCTTTTGTGAAATTAATTTCATCTTTTGTGAAAACACTTACTGTATTTTTGGAAGGTTACAATTTTTTGTGAAATAATTTATTTTGAAAATTTACACATTTTCATTCAAATACTTACACCTTTTTGGAAAAGTTACCTCTTTTGTAAAATAATTTCATTACAAAAATTTACACCTTTTATTTGAAGTTACACCATTTTGAAAACAGAACTTACACCTTTTGTGAAAAAATTTACACCTTTTATGGAAAACTACATTTCATAAAATATACACCTTTTGTTAAAAAACTTACACATTTTCTTAAAGTTTACACCTTTTGTTGGAAATACTTACACGTTATCTGAAAAGTTACTCTATTTGTGAAATAATTTTTTCCATAAAATTTACACCTCTTATTAGAACTTACACCTTTTCTGAAAACAAAAGTTACACCTTCTATGACATAACTTACATCATTTGTGAAAAAAGTTACATCTTTTTTGAAAATTTCCACCTTTTGTTAAAAACTTACACCCATTCTAAGAAGTTACTCCTGTTGTGAAATACCTTTTATTATGACTTACACCTTTTCTAAAAACAAAACCTGTTGTGAAATACCTTTTATTATGACTTACACCTTTTCTAAAAACAAAAGTTACACATTTTGTGACATAACTTACATCTTTTGTGAAAGCAGTTACAAGGTTTTTGAAAATTTACACTTTTTTGTGAAAATATGTTTTCATAAAGTTTATACCTTTTGTAAAAAACTTACATTTTTTCTGAAAGTGCACACCTTTTGGGGAAAATATTTACAACTTTTCAAAAATGGTGTAAGTACTTCCACTGAGAGATTTAAACTTTTAGAGAAGGTGTAAGGATTCACAAAAGGTATAAATTTTATGAAACCAAATTTTCCATAAAAGGTGTAACTTTTCAAATAACGTGTAAATGTTTTCACAAAATAAACAAGTAATGTCACAAAAGGTGTAAATTTTGTTTTCAGAAAATGTGTGACTTCCAATAGAAGGTGTAAATTTTATGGAAAATATTAACTCACAAATGAAGTAACTTTTTCAGAAAAAGGTGTAAGTATTTGCAGCAAAAGGTGTAAACTTTTAGAAAAGGTGTATGTTTTTAGCAAAAGGTGTAAATTTTACGAAAAAAATTATTTCATGAAATGTGTAACTATTCAAAAAAGGTTTATGTTTTTCACAGAAGGTGTAAATGATTTCAAAAATAGTCTAAGTCTTCGATTCACAAAATGTGTAAATTTTATGCAAAATTTATTTCACAAAAGAAGTAACTTTTCCGAGAAGGTGTAACTATTTTCAGCAAAAGGTGTAAGATTTAAGAAAAGGTGTAAGTTTGAACAAAAGATGTATGTTTTTGGAAAGAAAGTATTTCACAGAAGGTGTAATTTTTGAGAAATGGTGTATGTTTTTCCACAAAAGATATAAGTAAATTGGCAAAAGGTGTAAGGTTTGTTTTCAGAAAATGTGTAAGTTCGAACAAAATGTGTAAATTTTTGGAATAAAAATATTTTACAAGAGGTATAACTTTTGAGGAATGGTGTGAGTAGTTTCACTACAACATAAGTTTTCAGAAAATGTGAATGTTTTAAAAATGTGTAAATTGTATGAAAAAATTTCTTTCACAAAATGTGTAAATTATCTGAAAAGGTGTATGTTTTTTCACAAAAGGTGTAAGTCACTTTCACAAAACGTGTAATTCAAGTTTTCATGAAAGGCATATGTTTTTCCACAAAAGCTTTAAGGGACATCAGAAAATGTGTAAGTTTTGCTTTTACAAAAAAGTGTAAGTTCCAAGGTGTAACTTTTATGAACAAAATGAATTTATAAATGATGTAACTTTTCATAAAAAGGTGTAAGTTGTCAGAAAAAGTATACAATTTTCAAAAATGCCGTAAGTTTTCAAAAAAGGTATAAGTTCCCTTGGCCCGTTCGTCTCTCTTCCATCTCGGACCCTCTCTCTCTATTTGTCTTTCTCTCTCCCTGTCTCTCCGTTGTTCCATTTCCCCGTATCTGTAGGGTTTTACAGAGAAAAATATTTGAGGGCAAAAATCATATTGAAAGAACAAAGCTTATTTACTTGAGTTTGGCGAACATCAATCATTTAAGTTCTTGGGAAGGCTAGCCATGGAAGTGGATGCATAAATTCTTTTTTGAAGTTGATTTTGTCGCCAGAGCACAACCGCAAGGGTTAATCGAGCACCACCGTCGGTTTGTCTGCTCCGGTTGGTATTTCCTTTACTTCATGCTCTCTCTTTCTCTGTCTCCTTGTTTGTCTTCTTTCATTCGCATATACCTTCACACCCAACCCGAAATCGCCCAATAGGAACTGTTCTGTACTCCATTTTGGTATTTTGTGCTATTCGAATAGGAACTCTTCCCTTTGCTACCCGAAATCGACGCAATAGGAACTGTTCTATACTTGATTTTTGTATTTTCTCCCTTTCGAATAGGAAGTCTTCCCTCTGCTATCAGTGCTGCAAGTTGAACATAGGTATCATAGTAGTTAGCAACAAGCATAAAAGGTGTTCTACATTTACATGGCCAACTTGTTAGGTTATATATAACCAAAAAAGACTTAAAAAATTATTTGTGTAATGTTGGCACGGGAAAAATATATTTTTTTTTAGAGTACCCAAAAAAGCAAAAATAAGAAACTTGATAAACAAACAATGACTAATCTTGATTCCGCAACGGCTAGCACACTTGGTCGAATTATGCTTTCAATTTTGTAGTACTCGGTGATTTTATATTGCCAGAACTTATGTTTAGAAACAATCTGTGCTACACGAACTCTTAAAAATAGATCAAATACCCGTGTCGGACACCTGAGAGTCGGACAAGGATATGAGATATGTGTCGGATACTTTTCAACGGACACTTCTTATATAATTGTATAACAGAATTATTATATGTGCAAATTATTGTCAAATTACTATAAATGTCATTTTGACACTGTAAGTTACATATAGTACCATTTTATGTCACATATTAGATTAAAAATATGATATTTTTTCCCCATACCGTGTACCGTTGAATGTAAGATTTAATGAATAGGACCTGTACAAACATACCCGCACCCGGCACCCATACCCGAGTCCGTGTAACACAGGAAACAACTGTTTGTTTCAGTGCTGAAGTTCATGCATAGTTGACGGTATTGAACTTAAAACATAGGAAAGCCAATTGAAAGAGTTGAGATGAGGATGACGATTTTCAAATTTTGTAGAGAGCTATTCATTCCCACACCCAATTCTTTTCCCAGAGTCGAACCCTTCACTTTCATGGCTAGCCTTACCAACAACTTAAGCCACTGGAGATGATGGTTGAAAACCAATACCTTCTCCCCACCTGATTCGGACAAGCCTAACAGATTAAGGAAGAAGTTTGCCTTCAATCGTTCTCTAATATCCAACTTTTCTAAGATGTGATCCATTCGGGCCTCGTCAATGCCCTCTGTTTCTGTGGTTGACGTGTCTGTAGGTGAACTCTTTACCAGAGATCTCAACTGTGCGTGCACATAGAGTGTGCTCCCATCCCAGGTGATGTTGAACTTCTTAACTAAGTTGTTCAGTTCTTGAACTTCACGAACTGTTGTAGGGCTGAGGTGAAGAAATGCAGAAAAGTCAACAAGCCCAGACAATTCATTTAGAAAATCTCATTCCTAGAAATGGACAACCTTGCTTGTCATTGCACGTAACTCTTGAATGATGGTTACCTTTCTCTTGAAATTATCATCTTTCTGTTGAATAGCAGTTACATTTGAAGAGAAAGGTAGCTATCATTAAGGAGTCGCGGGCTGTCTGGACTTTATTGAGTGAGTTCATGAAATGCGTACTTTCATTTGTGGGAGTATGACCTTCGTCCAGAATGAAAATGGATGGGCACGTTAGTAATATTTGTTGGCATGCAGCGGCAGTCTTGCTTGTTTCATTGTCACATGCAATTGAAGAAACTTGCTTGTACGCCCGGAAAAGTATACTTCTCTGATCTGCCCACTGTCTGAGCACCCGAAGGTAATGGAGCGTGGGCCAAGATGCAGCCACCTCGATTCTCTGTAACCAAGTTGCTCAGTAGGAAATTGAAACCCTCAACTTGATGGGGTTTCATCTGGTTTTTGTGCCTGGGATGAGCACCAATTTCTGTGACAGCAGAATCCTGTCCAGATTGTTTAACCCCGTCATGAAATAGTTCAATTGCTTCTTTGTCCTTTGTAGTCAGGCCTTCATAAAAGTATGTGCGTATAGTCCATCAGCGCTAAATGAAAAACAAAATGTAGTCCTATAGACGTCCCCAAACGTCCCGGGAAAATCCCGTTTTATCCGTTGGGCTTACTATAGTTTGGGCTCAATGTCACGGTTCTTAATCTGATCTCGCAAAGTGCAATATGAGATTGATAAATCACCAAAGAGTCTAAATCCAGCAAATCGTTTTGAAAAACTGATTTTTAGAAAGAAGTGCCAAAGATAGACTGCTTTGCCAGATACAGAGTCGCCACATAAATATTTTATTTTGGGGAATTTAGAAAACCCTGACTCGTACCTAAGGCCACGTGTTTGTCATCACCAAAGTTACCTCGGCTCGGGAACTTGGGTACGATTGGGGAAGGTCATGCAATTAGCACCCCCACTCGCCCGATCAAAGATCGGGCACTACTAAACATGATATCTTGTTTTTGAAAACACATGTGCTCTTATTCTGGTTATTAACCTAGAATTACTATGTGATGCGCACAACATACAAGTATAGACTGGATCACCTAAGTTGGAACAAAACATCTCATGTTTGTTTTTGACAGCGGTTTGCTACTCGCAAGTAGGCTAAAATGCGGATTTTGCCACCCTCAAGTGGGCATAGGAAAATATGGTGATTTGTCACTCTCAAGTGGGCTTAAAACTCGCAATCGATGAATTGTTCCAATTTAAATAATCTAACCTTCACCCACAGGCATTCAGGCAGGTATATCACATAAGCAGTTAGCCTCATGGCAAGCATGCTATCATGGCAGTCACTCACACACATGCAAGGACGCTAAAGCATAAACACTCACCGAGTACTCCAAGCCAAAACAGAAACTAGTTAGTAATCAATGCATGATCCTAGTTCATGTTAAGGTGGCCAATGCAACACATGCAAAATGCAACTAAGATAGGCTCGGCTATTCTAAGATGGCATACGAGATGCTACAGATAACATGTATTCAACTCAGAATTGAAATACAATGCAGTTAGTATGATGCGCCGAGCCCGGTGCATGCAAGACAGATGAATGGATACAATCATGCGAGCATAAGGATTCTCATTGAAACATGCCCTAAAACTAACCATCATAAGCTGGTAAATAAAAGGAAGAAAGACGTGGGGTTGGAAGACATGCATCACACACACGCACACTTATTACAACAGTTGGCCCTCTCGACGAAGGGTCCGAATAAATAATACAACACCAACTAGCTAATCTAATTAAGCTAGTTATTGCACAACCAAAATGAATAATAAATTACAGCTAAATATTACACAACTCTAATTAATTAACAAACTAATTAAGCAATTAAACTAGCATGCAAACTACATGAATGTGGACTGCCTCAACTGTGCCTTGAATGATAAAGGATGCATGCATGCTCGAGTCGACTTGTCGGGAAATCCATCGCGATGCCCCGGCTTGCCTTTGTTTGCAATTGATTTCCAAAATTTGCATAAAGCTCCAGAGAGATGAAAGTCCACCCCGGGAAACTGTGGGAAGGCTGCCGACCAACTTATGGGCATGGGAGACCAATGGCCGACCACCTTTTGTGGTGGAAACCAAAAAAAGTGGTCGGCCTACCAGTAAATCTAGTCAGCCGACCAGTTTCTTCTCTTGGATTCTGTTTTTCTGCGACAAAGGGAAAGAGAGAGGCACGACAAGGTATTTGCAACACATGTGTGCATGACCATTCTCCCCGTCATTGCATTAGCTTTAGGGAGTGTAGTCCTCGACCCTCGGGTCACCAATCACACATTTCGATGCATGATAGTTGAGGAGCCAAATTGCACGACTCAATGTGAAATGAATGCACATATTAACACCTAAAGGCAACAACTCCATCATGGGTAGTCAAGAATGTTTGCGATCGAGAATCGAGGCACGTTTTGTCACTTTGAGTAGTAAACGTCCCTCGTTTCCCGTGTTCGGACTAACTCCTATTCCGAACACAGTGCAACACATAACATGGCATGCACAAATGCAACTCTAGCATGCAACCTAAATGCTATGCCACTAAGTGATGCAAACATGCAAAGGATGACATGCAAACGTACAACTACCATACATAATGCTATGAACTAATAATGGCATACTCGATGCACGTGGTACTTAGCATACACAATGCACCTAAGAACTAACATACACAATGAGATCAACAAGGCATGCACAATGCAATGATCAATCATGTGACAATGTGGCAAACTCAATGCTATAGAATACAATGGCATACTCAATGCAAAAATGGACTTAAACCAAAATGAATGGGCCTCAGCCACACCCAAATCAGTGGCCAAACATGATGAAAACAAGACTCCAAAACTCATGCCAACACGCACAATACAATGGCCCCGAGCCTAAGGCACAAAAACACAACTTTGCACATGCATTGAAAGGACTAAACATGGAGTACAATGGCATATATTCCAGCTCTGAAATGGCATATAACATGACTCCAAAATGACTCCGAATCATGCAAACAACTCACACAACGCATGTTGAATGGCTCAAGCTTTGAAACTAGTGAAGTGCATCACACTATAGGCATGCAAAGCGAAGCTCAAATGATGAAACCAACCCCAAACAGACCCTATGTAGGCCCAAAACAGTAGCAAAATGGGTTGGGATGATGGCTTGAAAGGCACAAAAGTGAAGCTCATGCAATGGGTCGCAAATAGGGCATACATGTACAACTCTAAAGAGCACTTAAAGCATGGAAAATATGGAAGTGTAGCACTCCTATAAGCTCTAAAATATCATGCCCAATGATGCCAAAACATGTAAATAGCTCAAGTTAAGCATGCAAGGGACCTCCAAACTCAAAGCTAGTCAATGCTATTACACAACAAGTATGCATGGTTAGCATTTTTCAACCAAGAGGCCTCAAGATAGAGCTAAGGTAGCCCAAAATATGAACAAAATCAGTTTGACGCACGGCCAAAATATGCTAGAGTAGAGGGCCAAAATAACATGCATTGTGAGTTAGTAAACATGAGTTATACTACAAGCATATGAAGCATGTGAAGGACTACCAAACCAAGAAAAAACAGAGTCATGGTATGCCAAATGATGGCCAAAAACCCACTGAAACATGACTAATACATGCAAGAATGAGGTGTTACTTTGATAGGCTATGCAAGGGATTGTTCTACACATGCAAGAGGCAAGCAAAAGGTGACCAAGCCAGCCATAGATAGAGTCTAGGCAGGTCCAAAAAGTCACCAAAAAGGGGTCTGAACCAAGGCTAGGAAGTGTGGAAATATATGCTCCCTTGGAAAGCCAAAAATGCAAGCAAACAAGGCCAAAAGAGAGAGGGTCACCCTTCTCTGATTTTGGCCCTCTAAACAACATGCCAACCACTAAAAATCAGCTAGATTTGAGTGGCTAAAGGGCCAAGCAAAGATCAATGCAAGGGTCTCATGGCATGGCTCAAAACAAGGCTAAATAGAGCATGCAAGAGGGTAGATGACCCCCAACACCAAAAGAGCCTTAAACAAACATGAAAATCACTTAAATATGAACCCTTTTTTAGTTGACAACAATGCTCAAATAAACATGCAAGTGAAGCTAAGAGATGGATCAAAATAATGCTTAAAAGAGGGAAAAGTGATTACCCTTGAAGCTCAGCAAAATCAGCCAACTTTGAGGCAAAAAACCAGCTCTTTAACCTCTAAAAACAACCTCCAAGAACCTCAAATCAATGGTGGAAGTGTATGGCTATGAGGTGTAGTGTAAAAGGGTCAAGAACAAAGCACCTTATGAGCCAAAATATAGAGATATAGAGAGAGATTTATTGTTTTGCCTTAGAGAAGTTCTGAACCTGGCTCAAGGAGGGGGAGGGCCCCTCTTATAGACAAAAAAGGCCAAAGCTTCTTCAAGAAGCTGAAAACAAGGCTCAAGATCCTCCATACATGTATGTAAGATACAGTCTGTGCCTTCCAGTTGGCACAGCTGGCACCCACTCAAACAAACAAAATAGGAGGGAGCTGGCCGACCAGACAAGGTGGTCGGCTGACCACTTCCCTTGGTCGGCCAACCAGGGTAGGTGGTCTCCCACATAAAAAAGTGATCAATGGCTCTATTTGGTGGTCTCCACTTTGAAAGCAAGCTAGTGGTGTGGTGGGAGACCAGGAAATGTGGCCCGAAGACCAAGAAAACCAGCTTCCCGACAAGAAAACCGGCTGGCGGGGAGAAAGTGGTCTCCAAGGAGAAAAGGTGGTCTCCCACCCTTGTACCACCTCCCAAGCATGGAAAACAAGGTTCGTGCCAAAAATGAACCAACACGGATGCAAAACGAGAGTTCGGGACGCAAAGCGCACGGCCGGGTGCCTCGAAAACTGGTTGTTGAGCACAAAAAGTGCCGTACGACTACAAAAGTGGTCTCTCGGACCATAGTGTCCCTCTAGACAGCGGAAACAAGGTGTGTTCCAAAAACCATGCCAAACGGAGAATGCTAAGCGGTCCCGAGCCGAGGCGCGCGGCCGACAGCTCTGAAAACCGGAAACAAGTCTCCAAACGGGAACAGTGGCCTACGACCACGAAAAGTAGCCTATGACCACTGAGAGATGGTCTACAAGACCTCTCCCTCCCTTCAATTTTTGGGAAACTATGCATTTATCTCTTGTACACATAATTATTTCAATTGTAAGCTGTGTGAACTAAATGCAAAATTTTGATGTGTGTCCTTTCTTTTGTCTGTTTCAAAATATGTATATGTGTTGGGAAATTCTACGTTTTGTTGTCTGTGTTTTCGCAAAATTTTCAGGTTAACAGCCACATGTTACAGCTGTTTGTTTGTGTTCTTGTAAATATTGATTGGAATACTTTGCAGGAGTTGTCGTCATTGCATCTGATGGATATTGGTCACCTCGCACCAACAATGTTAGTTTTCTCCTTCAAGACTTGCTACCAGTTGGTTTCGTACATATGTTTGTAAACAAACGAAATCCATCACCAAGGAATACACTGAATTTTTTTTCAGATCAATTCTTACAGCAGCCCATGTACTTTTGTGTTTGTGTTATTTGTTTTGCACAAATTTTGAATGGCCTCGCTTTGCATAATCAATTGTGAACTTTTGTTTCAATTACGTCCATTTGATTACAACTCTTCATTGTTTTCTATCAAAAAATATGCATATACGTGGCAACTGTACTTTTTGTTGTAGTCAACTTATAACTTTACTGAACTTACATAATGTCAATCAATTGACATGACAATATTTGTTATAAAAATCACAAACAACATTAGCAATTTGACAAAAATTGTCCAGGAAATTTAAAATGGAGTGTCAGAATTGAGGGAGTTTAAAGTGCATCGATTCAAATTAGACAACGGAAAAAATGTGTATACCACCCCTGTAATTTTTCCTTCGATCTAATTTGTGTGATTTACTCTTTCATAAAGGGGAATGAAAAGATTGAAGATAATTGCCGAACAACATATCCAAATGTCTGACACTATCGCTGGCTCTTGTCGAAAGCGGCCAGTTACACCATTCATTTGTTACAGGCACTAGTTGTTCATTTTGACAATCTAGAATTACATTTTTTGTAGTGAAACTACGTGCCTTGTTGAAGTTCATTTTGTGATATTTGAAATTGGTTTCGTTCCGCATGTCTGAAAATGTTTAAATTGGTGTCGATTCAACCCCGGATGTGCGAAAGGTGTGTTATGCGGATTTCGGGGCCAGCTTGACATAAATACTTGCATATATATATATATATATATGTATTCATATTTAAGATTCAGTGATGATAAGCTTCATGATGCTTACATGCAGCCAACAACAATTCAAGGAAATGCAAGGGCCAGACAACACTCGATGAAAAATGGCGAGTGTCGAAATATGTATTCTCTATAATACACTATGATGGAAACACATGGCTAGGTTGCTATCCACACGTTTTATTGAATGGTCGTGGTGGGCTTGTGATTGTTTCACGTTTGTAGGATTGTAGCATGCAATAATGTCACCTTCCTATTGTTTTCGTAAAATTCAATTCGTTGTAAAAGTCCAGCTGCGTTTTGTCGCTAACTTTTTCCTGCAATTGCTATCTGTATTTGCAATCTTATTTAATTACCAACAATGCACGCGGATTGCGTTTGGCATAAAGTTGTAGTTACAGTTATTTTGGACTCATAGTTGTTACTTGTCTTCTACATCTGTCACTTTTGTGGTTAAAAAGTAGAAAAGAGATTGGGGAAAGGTGGAAGGCACTCCCCTCTGATGAGAAAAAGAGGTTTACGGAAATGGCTAAGGCGAGCGCCGAGGAACACACAAAAGTAGTGCCAAGTGCACCGAAGTCTGAAAGGGTCATTACGTACTTCATGTTTTCATAAATGCATTTGGCTAGGTCCTGCTTTGCTGACATTGTTGGTTGTATTTTTGTATTAATTTAAGGGTAAAAAATGTGCAGGGTAAGAGGCAACTCCGCATATCATTGAAGTCAATTGTTGAGCTAGTTAACCGGTTCAACAAAGCACAAAAGTAGGCAATCATTGACATTGGGTTTGCTGGCCTCCTGGGGGTGAAGTGTACATGTATAGATCACGACTTGTGCGCATGGTTGGTACAGAACTTCGATCCTGACAGTAGTTCATTGAATGTTCATGGTCGTCAACTCAGGCTTACCTGTAAGGCAGTTAATGTTTTTACTGGGAATACAGTGTGAAGGCGATGACGTGCAGTTGGCTGGGTCATTAGAAGCATATCCAAATATCTACGATGAGGTTGGAGTTGTTAATGGAGTCATTCCTTTGAACAAGTTGAGACTTTATCTAACCGAGACTGATGATACGGACGACGAGTTTCAGAGGAAATTTGCGTTGTACGTCTTGGGGGCCATGTTGTGTACTACCACAATGACCACCTTGAAGCCATCATTCATTCATGCCGTGAAGGACGTGAATGGTATGCGAGCTTGTAATTGGGCAATGTTGGCACTGTAATTCCTTCACAACGGTGTTCGCAAGTATAAAGGTCATTGTGGTGCAACTGGATGTGTTTTCCACCTAATGGTATGCCAATAACTAGATTGTTTTTTCCATTCCCCCATTCATATGTTTCATGCATTGTTTTCTCACGGTTCAACAAATTGGCCCTGATTGGGACATACAATGTTACCTGCTTTGTGAATACGACAAATAATACTCTTCCTGACCAAGTATGGTACTTGCAGAAATATATTTTCTGCGACTATCGTCATGAATTTAAGAACAAAGAGTACAGGGCAAAAAGTATAACGGACCTCAATGGAGGAACCAATTTGCCTACGTTGCGAAGAGGGGAACATAATTGATTGATTTTCATCGGTTTGGAATAATCAATCAGACATAGAATGACACAGGAAATATTATACACATTTGTAGGCAGAGTTGAAGAAGAATATACAGAAGAAACCTTGATAGGACCATTACCAAACCAAACGTATTGATTCTGGGAAAGGTCTTTTGGGTTGCAGCCATTCATATATACAAACATGTACATAACTTTTTTTTTCTTGGTTTCATCAATAAAGTCCTTGGTTTGCTGTACATTTTTTTTCCCAAAAAACATTGCATGATATGTGCTTATAAAGTTGACAGCATCGTAAACAAAATCGGTATTCTATGTACGTTCCGCTGCAAAATTGAGAAGAATGAATGTCATTGTTACTGAATATAGTTCATTTTTGTGGGAATAATAAATTAATTATGGTGTGCCCCTTAATGTTCATAGCTATTGTACCTTGATTGTGTTTGTCTGAGCTCGACAAGTACGTCGGCTACAATGCAGTCCACGCCTCAGCTTCATGATTGGGGTGATACCCAAATACGGGAGACGCTGCGACATATCAGAAGGAAGCAAAATTTCCTGACAATTGCGGTAAGCACTCCAACCACTGTGCACATTTCACACCATCAACCCACTTGTCTTCAACATACAATGTCAGACTTCATTTATACGTTTCTATGAGTAGGTGGAGTTTGATTACAATAACGACGAAAGCGACGCCGAGGATGCTGACATGGATGCATGCCATGTCGAGAACCAACAAAAAGGACAGTACGATGAAGTCCGTATGAGCAATTTAGAGTCTGACATTCGCAAACTGAAGGAAATGATGAAGCAAGTTCTCCACAACCAAACAGATTTAATAGAGAGGTTGCGACATTTCCAAGACAAGCAAGTTGTTGACAATGACAAGATAATCTATCCAATCATTATGCAATTTTGACACAGTTGAACCACATCATTTGAAGATGATTTATAAGACTAAGTTCATGAATGTGTTTGTATGATTAGGTGGAAGGCAATGATGTGTGTATCATTAACCTCTCCTCCAATGTTGCTGAACTAAAGGAAATGCTAAAGCAGCTGCTTCAATGTTTCAGTTTGGGCTGCAACGAACCGTTCACTGAACAAACCAATTTAGGTGAACTGAAGCAAATGCTACACCACCTCATCGAAGTTATATTCTTTAGACCACAACCGGCAGGCGTGGACAAACAGGGTATGGACCCTGCTGTTGGAGTCGAGGCGCATGACGATGGCGTGGTCAAACCATCTGAAGAAGCTAACCCAATGGAGTGTAATATTTCAAATGTACAAGGCGTGGATCACCAACAACAGAATTTGAAGGGAACCTTGGCAAGGGACAAAAGTCATTTCAATGACGGGCACAAGCTGAACAGTGAAGAAGGTGGGGGCAACCAGAAGAAGGGAGGCCTTCAGTCGAGGGAAACATACGAAACTGAAGATAAATACACTCCTAACCTTCAGTCAGTGGGCGTCAAGAACGTGACGTGCGATGTGCATACTTCTCCTACTAAGCTTGGCCAACCATTGGGAGCAACTGGAATCGTTAGAGGAAGAGCAAAGCAAAGAGGAAGAGGAAAAGGAAAAGGAAATGGAAAATTGCGCCGAAGTGGAGTTCAAGCCATTGAGGTTGGGGATATGCAATTGTGCATCGATAGCAAAACAAATAGTGGAGTTGACGACATCAATTCACCTGTGGATGTTGATGGTGCGAATAAGGTGAACAAGGTACAAATACTGCCTTTAATGCCCCACAAGTTCTGAATACCCAGTTAATGCCCACATCAATAATGTGAATCACTAATTTTACAATCATCTATGTTGTATTGTACTAGTTGTCAAACAATTGCATGTTTGCAGTTATGACTGCTGCCATTTGTTTGTACACATTTCTAACAAACTGCGCACCAAACATCACAAGTTGGGAAAACTCTGAGGTTCACAGTTTATACATCATTTCACGTTCTTTTTTATGACTACCGACCTTGTAATGTAAGATTCAATTTTTTTATGAAATGTGTACTGTTAGTTGGCTGTTTATTTTTGTAGGACTCATTGAGGATGTTGGACAGCGAAGGGTTGTTATTCGGCGGAGGAACAAAATCTTCTCGACTATGTATTTGACGATAGGAAAAATGAAATGTATTGTTTCATTTAGTACTTGTAAATTTTAAATGACAGTCCACTGTGAAATAACTATCGTTCTAAGGATCATTATTGCTTGTAGGGACATTGTTGTTTTCATGAACCTTCATGGACGGGCATATGAAGTTGGTACCCGGCATGGCATGCGCACGCTCAAACTAGGGTCGTGGCTATCTGACACTGTAAGTGTTGGCTGTGCACCTATGAATCTACGTTTTTCAGTACCCCTGAACTCACTAACCTTTTTAATCAACTTGTCTTGTGTCTTACATACAATGTTCCAGCCAATCAACTTGGTGGTGGTGCAATTGACTAATCAACAGAGGGATTTACACAATGACGGGAGGCATACTAATTGGTTCTTTCCCGTATATCTGTCGGTAAATAAGTATTTAAAGCTACGTTGTGTTTTGTGTATGACATTGTAGACACCCCATTTTTGACCGTCCTCAGGACTTGGACGTCACCGTTTGAACACTCGGTGATCATCCTTGTTTGTGTTCGTCTTGAGTTCCCGGAGGTCTCAGCTACGCGCCTTGCCTCAGGATCTCTCGACTCGACTGTTTTGTGTTTGGTTTTGCACCAAACACTTGTGTTTTTGCTTTGGAGGGCAGAGAATGGCTTTTTGGCCATCCCCACACTCCACCGGCCATGTCTTGAGGCCACCGGCTGTGTTTTGTTGCCATCGGCCAAATGTTTGGCCGACCGGCACTCTAGATGCTCGACCGGCCATCTGTTTTGGTCAAATTGCATTTTGGGCTGGCCAACCACTGTTCATCTGCTTTTGCAGATATTTTTATGCCAGCTGTGCTAGTTGGCATACACTTTTCTCCCCTCCACACACGTGTATGGAGGGATCTCCCTCTTGACTAGCTTGTTTGGAAACCTTTACAAGAGGGATTGTCTATAAGAGGGAGTCTCTTCTCCCTCCATTAGGTTTACAAAATTTTTCAGAGCTTTGAGTTTTAGGGTTAGGGTTTGTTCATACTCTATCTCTATATCTCTTCCTCTCTTGAGTGTTTTGTGTGTGTTTAGTCTTAGTTTTGCACACAAACACCTACCATTACACCATACCTTAGTTCCTGAGGCATAAGGGGCTTATTCTTGGAGGTTTTGGACCAGTTTGAACCAAAGGAAGCTGTTGGTCTTCCATTTTTGAAGAGGGTCTACAAGGGTAACAATCTTACCCCTTTTTCCCCATTTTTGCATAGCTTTTTCACCTAACTTAAAACTATTTTTAGACTTTGTGTATAACATATAAAAGTCTTTTTTTTGCCTACTCTAAATAGTTGTTTAAGAGTATTTTGAGATTTGCGGTTGTTTGAGCCCTCTTAGGACTTGTCTGGCCCCATTTTGTGCCATTTTGGTTGAGCTCCGGGACCACCTTGTTTGGGCCTCCTCACCACTGAAATCTTGAGGGATTTCAGTGGTGAGGATGGTGCCTTGAGGTCCTAAGAAGGAGAGGGCCACCCCCTCTCCTTGTTGTCCTTGAAAAGGGCCATTTTAGCCTCTTGAGTGAGCATCTTATTTAGGTTCATGTTGGCCATATCTTAGCTGCTATTTAGTGTTATTTTGCCATGCTATAGCACTGTTTTATGTTGGTTTAGGCACACCATGCTTGTTTAGCATACATGTCTTGTAAAGCCGTCATTTTCCTTAACATGTACTTAGCATGTAGATTACCATGCTTGCTTGTTTTTGGCCAAGCTTTGTGAAGCTTTTAGGCTTGTTTTGCTATGCTTAAGGTCTGATGTAGGTTGTCTTAGCCATGCTTGCCATGCTTTGTTTAGCCTATTTGCATTCTTGGCATGTAAGCCTCAAGTGTATGAACCATGAGCATGCATTACTTGCATTATTCCAGTGGTTTGGAACCATTTAACATGTCATTTCAGTCCTCATGACATGCTTGCATGCTTACATTTGATGCCCCTTTAATGTGTTAAAAGGTTGTTGTCTTATGCCCCTTGTTTAGGCCCTTGTGCATGCTTGCATGTTTAAGCCATTTAGATGCCATCTAGATGTGTTACTGGCTTTGTCTTAATATGCTAAAAATCTTATTTTGGTTGCTTAATTCATGCCATGTTCGATTTTGCTAAGAGTAGTTCAATACACCTTTGGCTTGCCTTGAATTTTGGCTTTGCTTGCATGCCTTGTTTGTCTTGTCTAGTTGGTTTGGCACCCTTCATGACTTGATTTTCAGAGCTTATAATGCATGCCATTTGTCCATGTTTTCATCCTCTTAAGTGTGCTTGAGAGTTGCTCGTCAATGCCTAAGTGTTGGTCCTTGTGTGCATGCATGCTTGCATGTTATTTGGTCCTCATTCTCTTAGCAATTGGCCACTGTTTTGGGCTTAGTATAGAGCTGCCCAAATTAGTTTAAGTCCATTATTCGCATGTTGTTGCATGCTCACCTTGTGTGTTGTTGCATACTTGTGTGTTGTTACATGTTTAGGTTGTTTAACATGTTTGCTCCATGTGTTGTTGCTTGCTTGAACATCCACATTGCATCTTGCACACTTGTTGGTTTGCATTACCTCATGCCTTGCATGCTTTCTTGCATAGGTTGTATGCCTAGTATGCATTGTGCATTGCATGCCCATGTTGCATACTTAGTTAACATGCCTAGGTTGCATTGCATTGGCATGCATGCTTTGCCTCTTGAATTGAGTATGATAGAGGTTGAGCCTCACTTGTTTGTTTGATGTGCATCTCATTTGAAATCAAAGTGCATACTTGGTTTCTTGGGCCATCACGCATTGAAATGCGCGATTGGTGGTCCGAGAATCGAGAACCATGTCCCTTTGAGTCAGAAACATGATAAGGGATGTGTTGGTGTGCACATTTGCTTGAAATGCATTGCCATGCCTTGTTTTGCCCTCTGCTGCTGTCAAAACAGGTTCTGCAGGAAGTTTTGGCCGGTCGGCTACGTACAGTGCCGACCGACCAACAATTTGTGGCCGATATTTCCACAGGTGGTCGATGACCATTCCCCATAGCCGGTGACCATTCCTCATGGCCGGTGGTGTTCCACAGAACTCAGAGAAGCAACTTAGAGTTTGTGCAATTTTCAGAGGTGCCAAACAGTAAAAACAGAGGCAACTTGCGCATGGCATTGGACTTTCGAACAGAACCGAGCATGCATTGCATTGGGCCCTCTTCCCGAGACTATTTACTGTTTTATTAGATTAGTTAATTTGCTTAACTAGTTTAATTTGTCTGTAATAATTAATTAGCTTGTAGGTTAATTAATTGTATTATTCTTTTGGTCCCTCCGAGCGAGGGCGAATTTGTAATAAGTGTGGGTGCGTGTGTGCATGTTTTTCAACCCCCACTTCTTTCTCCCTTTTACTTACCTGCTTTGATGGTTGGTATTAGGGCATATTTAATTTAGCATATCTTATGCTATGCATGCGTGCATCATTCATCAATATTGCATACACCGGGCTCGGCGCATCATGCTAACTGCATAAGTGTTTCAAATCTAACTTGAATACGTACATCAAATGGTTGCATTTCACATGCCATCCTAGGATTAGCCGAGCCTATCCTAATTGCATTCTGTATGCGTTGCATTAGGCACTTAACATGGACTTGGATCATATATTGATTGCTAACGAGTTCTTTGTTTTGGCTTGGAGTACACTGTAAGTATTTTGCTCTTTAGCATCTCGCACGAGTGTGAATGTTAACATGACAACATGCTTACCATGTGGCTAGATACTTATGTGATATGAACTGCCTGAATGCCTGTGGGTGAAGTTTGGATTGCTTGAGTTAGAACAACTCATCAAAATCCGTGTTTTAGCCTACTCGTGAGTGGCAAATTTCAAAACATTCTCCAAACAAACAGATATGCGATGCTTTGTTCCAAATTAGGCAATCTAGTCTATACTTGTTTTGCTGTGCGCATTACATAGTAATTCTAACTAACTAACCGGAATAAGAATACATAACGTTTTCAAAATTGGATATCATGGTCAGTAGAGGCCGATCTTCGGATCGGGCGAGAGGGGGTGCTCGTAGCTAACCTTCCCCAATCGTACCCAAGTTCCCGAGCCGAGGCAACTTTGGTAATGACGGACACGTGGCCTTAGGTAAATGAGTCATGGTTTTCCTAAATTCCACCATTAAAAAATATTTAGGTGGCGACTCTGTATCTGGCAAAGCAGTCCATGTTTGGCACTTCTTTTCTAAAAATCTATTTTCTCAAAACGAATTGCCGGATTTGGACTCTTTGGTTCAGACTAAGAACCGTGACACAATAGGGAGTCCAAACTGTGGTGGCATAAAGCCAGAGGGCGCGTCCACAGTTTCTGGCGACTATGCTGGGGATTTGCAGAGCTTGACTCGAACTCCTGATATCCTGTTTTGATTTCATTTATGTGTTTCTTTGCATTGCATGTGCATTGGTGCGCCTAGGACACCGTGTTTGCCATCTGCCATTCCTGAACAGTTTTCCGGAGGCTTGTCTTGTCAAGGCATGACCATAAGGCTGATCGGTTATGGGCTTTGACAGTATGGGAACACAAACCTTGGTTTTACCGGGGCACCCTTTTGACCATTCGACCTAGTGCATATTCGGAATCCATAGTGACCATTCCAAGCTAGGACAGGTTGCTTAACCGATGTTAGGTCGTTTAAAACTGCTGTGTGCATAGTGAAACCCTAGCTCCTGACAAAATAGGACAGGGAAACTCTACCCCAACATAGCGGTGTTTTCGCTCTCTCTTACTTGCTATGTGCTTTTAGAGTGTATCTCTACAGGAACGTACATATCAGTTTGCAGGTCTGGGGCATTAGGCCTAAGGGCATCAGTATCAGAATTTGAGAATCGATTATATCCGCGAGTATCAGATTCAGTGTTTCGGGGCAGTGATTTTGTGGAACATTGATCAGTAGTAGAGTATAGTTATTTGGCAACGCTTGTGTCTGTTCAGTTGGACTGAAATGCTGTTTGCTTTCCCTTTTAGTTCAGAGATTTGGGTTCAAAGATTTGGTGTTCTTCCTCGCTGAGGCAAGACAGATATCAGATCCATCGATCACTGACTGCATCATCTCCGTTCGGTTCAACGGACTTATGATGACCTAAAGCTCAGAGGAAATTGTGGTTATGGCAGCTGCACTAGGCCAAGGAATCACCCTGCAAACTGAGACTAGTGTTGAAATACCGCATCCGTCCAAGTCGCTTGTTGCACACCCGGTCTGGGCACCCCAATTGTATCAGGCTCGTGAGCCTACCACATTCGAGTTGATGGGGATGATTGGTGACCTCTAGAGGTCTGTGGCAGATCTTGCTTATGGGATGTCGGCTTCGCCACCAACCACATCGTATGCCGGGAATTTTGTACCGCAGGAGCCCTCGTTTCTGGGACGGATTGTGATCGAGCTCAGCCAACCTGAGGTTGCCTCAAGCTATGGTAATGATGTGCCAACAACAACCCAAAACCTCGATCAAGCTAAGGCTAAAGGTAAGAATAAAGCGGGAACAGATGCTGATCCTATTGAGCAACTGCTATGGGCAATCGAGGCTTTGAAAGCCGGGGGGATGAATAAGCAACAGGTATTCGCAGTTGTGGCTAAAACTATGGATGATGCTTTTCCCACTCCAACCGAAGGCAGTTCAAGTAAGGCGAAAAATCAGGATAGGCCCCATCATGCCAGGACAGTTTCTCTCAATCCCAACTCTACACCTGGGAAAGATTAGAAAATCAAGGCAGTGCCTACCGACCCTTTCGCTAGTGCGTCTAGCAAGAATACTCAGACTTCAAAGTACCTGCCTCGAGGGCGCAGAGTCTTTCATGCCCTCTACATGCCTTTGTCTAGGGCATTTCTAATTTTGGCTAAAAAGGGGCATCTTAAACCCCTCGAGCCTCAGCCTCTCCTGAAGAGTCTCCCTCTCTCACATGATGCTACCTTGTACTGCGCGTACCACCAACAGTCCGGTCATAGCACCGATGGTTGTTTCCGCCTTCATCATGAACTGCAAGATTTGATCGACAATGAGGTCATCCTCCCACCTACCTCAGCAAAGTCTGTCACTACTGAGCTATTGGACTTTGACGATACTGCAAGTTTGTGATCAGGGGTTGGACCACCTGTGGGCGGCACTCGGTGCATTTCGGATGCGGCGTCTGGCACGCACTTTTGAGCATCTACGAATGCCAATTTTTGTGGTTTCTAACTTAGATGTTGAGTCAGTTTGGTGGTTTTGTTTTGAGTCTGTCTCTTTGTTTTGAGTTAGTCTTTTTGCTTAAGGGTCTGTCTTATCGCGTCGAGTCAGTCCCATTGTATAGAATGTCGGGTGATTTCGGGGTTGTTGCCTTGAACACCCTTTTGTTTTGTAATTACCCTTTTGCTTTCTTTTGAGTCTATCTCTAACGTGGAGCCAATTGTAACTAGGAAATCTTGAATGAAACAGCTGCGGCTATCATGTTTCTGTGCTTACTGCTATTTTGAGCTAGTTGTGCCAGAAGATTTGAATGGAATAGCAGTACATTCCACCTGCTCTCTTGTGCCCTTGGACAAATCGGATTGCATTGACTCTAAGTTTTTCAAAAAAACCTTTTGAACACCGTGGTGAAAACAAAGGGAAGATTCCATCAGATTTGCAAAACTTTCATCAAAATTGAGAGAAAGAGAGGCGTGCTAAGCCTTAATGATTGAAATCATGCTTGTCAGCGTGTAGTAGTACTAAGAAGGACCCTGCTTGATCCAGACTGGTTCCACGACATCTTCAGCGGCGATGCGATTTGTCGCCTTCTTTATAAAAACTCAAAAAAAAAATGTTTTGCGCAGGTCCTGCGATTAACTGTGGTGGAATCGCTCTTGAGATTGTGCGGTTAGGCATCGCCTCAGCCTCAGAGTTGAACCCTTGCTCATTAAAACCTGAACCACAATTCGGCAGTGTCACGAACGATCGGACTCAAAGAAGGCCTGTGATGGCCAAATTGGAGCACAGCCTCGAACAAGAGGCACCAAAAGTCAGATCAGAAGATCCATATCTCATCAAAAGAAGCTTTTTGAAGCTAGAACAGAAGCACCCATCCAACCTAGGGGCACAAATTGGTCCCGATGGTGCATCGAAGAGTGAAGAATGAGAGTCCGTTCAGGCAAAAACCAAATTAACAACAAGATCTTTTACCTGGATTCAGATGAACTCGAGTGATCGTCCAAGAATCCTTTGGCATTGGACTTGTATGACACGTATTAACCCGTTTGAGAGGCCTCGCTGGCGCCAAAACCAGAAGGCGACCCAGGCAAAGTTAGACAAGAGAAAATACAAAAAAATGAAGAGAAAAAAAATTGCAAAAAGGAATGAAAAGAGAGAAAAATAGAAAAAAAAAAGAAAAAAGAAAGAAAAGAATTGAAAAAAGGAAATGAAGAACAAAGCTCGCAAGGTCGAAAACCCGCAACGGGCGCCTTGGCAAAAGTTAGAGCCTAAAAAGTGAAGGTTAATACCCGAGTATACCTTAACCGGAACTACGTAAGGCTTGATTCCCATGTTTGGGATACGTAGGCAACTTCATCTTGAAGTCCAGCCCCCAACGCTTTCATAGCGACTGAGTCCATGTAATGGTTTTGATCATCCTTGCCTTCTCTGAATTCGATAGTTCGGTTATGACACCATGAACTACGTAGGCTTGATTCCCATGTTTAGGATACGTAGGCAACTTCATCCTGAAGTCCAGCCACCAACGCTTTCAAAGCAACTGTGTCCATATATTGGTTCCGACCATCGTCGTCTTCTCTGCATCCGGGAGTTTGGTCGTGATCGTCACTAATGAGGATTGAGTACAAAATGTCGCGGCATCATCCAGACTAGGGGCAACTTTCCGTTGCCATGAGTTGCCATGAGTCACCATTCAAACCAGGGGAAACTTTCCGTTGTCGTGCAGCTCTCTTCAAACGAGGGGCAATTTTCCATTGCCTCCAATCTGAGGTTGCATATCTCGAGGGTAAGTTCTGTGCTCATTGAGCATTAACCGTTTACAAAAATACTTTTTGAAATTTTTTACTGAGGTTAACTATTTTCTCGAAAACTATTTCATTTTCCAAAACTGGACCATTTTCTTGGACCCAAAAAGAAAAATTTTCAGTGCTCATAGCCTGACTTGCATGATTTTCAAATAAAAAATCGAACAAGTATGTTGATTTAACTCTCATCTTGGTCAAGACTGTTTTAGTAGAAAACCAAAACAAAAAAAAAATGGTCAAAATGATGAACTAGGGGCATAGTTGAGTCAAGTGTTCTGTCTTTCCCCCGTAGTCAACATACTTGCCAGAAGGGCACTCTATTCGCCAGAAGAAGGCACAACTGAAGCTGTCAGTAAAAAGGCTGAAAGCCGTCAACCACCTCCAAGCAACGAGGTATCAAACCAAGTGCGAAGCACGAACTGGAATGGATCAGGGTACTCCGTTCCCTCATCCGGAACGTCAACTAGACGTCCTTGGAGGAATTAGCTGCGAGCTAACAGTGTTGGGTTTGAACCCATAACTTCCTATTCATCCAGCAATCACCCTGGGGAGGGATGAAAATGAGAGAATAAAGAATAGAGAGGTGCAAGTTGAGAGAAAAGAGAACAAAAGCGTTTTTGAGAGAAAAAAACCGAGCTTGAGGGCCGAGTGATGTGAGAATCACAAATCAGAAAGGGTGGGAACAATACCCGAAGGAACTGGCTCTTCGTGATTTGAGGTCTTTCGTTTTTGTAAACACGTCTGTGTGTCGTGTCTTTGTTTCGTTTAGCTCAACTTTTGTTTTGAGTCTTTTCCGAGTGTTACTCGTTGTGTCTAGGTAGTTTACCTTTTGATTTTCGCTGTTGAGTCCTTTTCACTGAGTTCAATCATAGGCTCAATACCCCGGTTTGAGAAACCCTTTTTTCAAAAACAAATCATTTTGTGCTCAGAGTGCTGTGCCATTCTCCACATTTGTGCAAAACAGATTTGGTTCTTTCGTAAAGCCGTGGAGGTTCAACCCAGGTCGCGTGAAAACAATGAGCATATGGATTCCGGATTGCATCTGAGTGTGTTTCAGATTCAGCAAATTCAACCTTTGTATTCCATCTTGTCAGATTGAACTGTTTGTTCAAGATTCGCTGTATGCAGATTAATCCCCAGCAGAGCATGAACCGAGTGTTCGGACTAAGCAGTGGGTTGTTTAAGTTGTTTTGCTATTAGCTGGTTCATTACCTGGTTATTACAATACAAATGTTTGATTTTCAGACAGGAGATCAATCTCATTTACATTGAGGTATAACATGATGCAATGCGATGCAATGTATGCAATGTACAAATGTAATAGTTTTTCAGACAAAAAGTTTGTTTCATTTCCTCATCTTTTTCAAGTACAAAGTTTTGGAGAAAACAAAAACCTGCCCGCGACAGTACAAGGTACCCTAGCAACCAGCAAAAGAAAAACAAAACAAGAAGAAGAAAAACAGCAAAAATCTGGATCTATGTCAAATGGTCTTAGGCCTAGAGGTCCGTCCTCGTCCTCTTCTTGAACAAAGGTCCAGGAGCACCATCATCAGCGCCGTCATCTGAGCCCGAGTCAGCGCCATCTCCGGTCTCCTCCTCAGATAACTCCGCCTCGGACTCATCATTGTCAGGAACTGGTGCCCGTGAGTTGCTCCTAACATGAGTGTGCACCGCCTTGGTGCGGGGGTATACTCTGCCCTCTCCATCTCCCCCTCGAACATGAACGAATGGTCCAGCTGGAGCACCTCCTACAGTAGGAATCTGGAAGGGATGCTAAAAAGTACAAAAGGCAAACGTATCAGTATGTCGGGCAAAACAAGGTACGAAAGCAGAATGCAGTGTATGAGTACAGTGTGTGAATACAGTGAGCAGCATATCAGTTCAGAATGCAGTGTATGAGTACAGTGTGTGAATACAGTGAGTAGTATATTAGTGCAGAATGCAGTGTATGAGTATAGTGTATCAGATGCCGTGAGGGCCGTGTATCAAGTGTTGTGTTGTGCATCAGATTGTGTGAAACAGTTTACGGTTTGAGACCGTGGTCAGAAGAACATACCGGAATACTGTAAATCACCAGAAGGTCGAGGCTCTGCTGGAGCATCCCCATCATAGAGGCGGTCAATTCCAGGGACTGGCGAGTGTACTCGGAGGAAGCCTGCAAAAGTGTTAGAAGCATCATTATTCTGTGAAATATCAAATGAATTGAAATGAACTAACTGTGCAGAATGCAAAATACAGTAGTATATACCGGAGGCAAGCCGTAGGACCCGACTAGCTCGTGATCAGCCGAAGGGGGAGCAATAGGGATCTAGTAAATCGCCCCACCACGCCCTCGGCATGTCATCGTCACGGGCAGTGCTGGCCAACTAGCCCCCCGTCCTCTCCGAGCTCCGCTCCTGCCATGGGCCCGAGCCACCCTCGGTGCTCTCACTCCCGTTCCTGCTCCTACTCTAGCCGCTGACGCCGCAGGCCTCTCTCTCTCAGCTCGACGACCACTGCTCAAAGGCCGCATAATGTAGGTCCGGATGTACTCTGTGTAGTCGCCTATGCCTCTGAAGCGTGTTGAGTCCCAGCCGATCGTGTAGTCAGCCATCGGCTCGAGAGTGAACCTCTCGGTGTCCCTCATATGGTCAGGCGGGTGAACCGGGACTATCTGCTCTGGTAAACCCAGGGTTTGGCGTGGTAAACGCTCACCCAGGTACCAGGCCAGACAGACAAGGCCCTCCAGCAAAATCCTAAAACGAGCAGTCTCCTCCGCACTGGCAAATTGCTCCCGCATCGCAGCTGGCAATGGAGCCCAAGGCTGCCAGGTGATCTGAAAATGAAATGCGGTTTGTTATCTATCTGTTATCAAAAAATACAGTGCAAAGTGAAGCTCAAATGAACTGCAAGTTCTAAACATACCTCTGCAGGGGTGATGGTGTCAAAGTAACGGCAGAAGAAGATGAATGTCTCCCGCGGTCTCCGCACGCGTCTCACATCGAAGCGTCGGGAGAATGGAACACCGAGAGGGGTCTCCACATCAGGCACTGGCGCGAGTCTCGGAAAGTAGGCGTACACCCACAACTGCAGAGTAAGTGTCAGTATGCTTATCAGATAAAGTAGAATACAGAATAAAGCAAAAATAGCAGAACCGTGTATGGTGCAGTGTATTGTGCAGAGTGTACAGTGTGTGGAGTGTACAGTTAGTGTAAAGCAGAGTATATGTGTGTCGTGTGTGCAGTATACAGTCAGCGTGAAGTAGACCACAATGTGTGTAGTATACAGAGTACAGAAAATGTAGAGCAGAAATGAAAAACAGAAGAAGAAGACGTACCTCCCAAGCCCGCCAGTAGCCTCCGAGCAACTGCCCGCTGCAATGGGAGGCTAAGCTCATGTATCCGTATAGAGTGGCCAAGGCAGCACCACCCCAGTCATAGCATAGGATCCGTGTGACGTCCACTAGCGCACTCAACAAACAGATAGGCACGGTGTTCGCCCAATCGACGAAAATGGTCATCCCCAACAGAAACATCAGGGAGCCGCGGGCGTACTGCTCCACCTCCTCCTAGGTCATCGGTGCCTCCTCAGCCAAGGCTGGCTGAACCCTGAACTGGACCTCGAACCATGAGTATCTGACGAAGCCGGGGCGTGCGAGAGGCGGCATCTCGCCTAGCAAGTAAATATGAGCAGCCTCCCACTCATCCATGTCGGTGTCGAAGGGGATCGGATCACCCCCTACCCCGATGCCGGTGAGCATCGAGAAGTCATAGGGAGTCATCGTCATGTCTCCCGTAGCAGAGAAGTGGAAGGAGTCGGTGGTGTCCCACCACCTCTCCACTAGAGCAGCAAGGAGAGGCCTGCTCGCAATGAGGCGCGAGAGTCCTCTGCAGAAGGCGCCGAAGCCGGCTTGGTCTACGATGTGGCGGACCGCATCCGACAACTCCATGTACCAGTCTCGAGCGGCAACGTTCCCATACCTCTGGAAGGCATGGGAATCTCCCTGTGTTCAAGCAAAACAGTTGCGAAGCAATATAAAATGTACAGTTTTAAAGAGCATTCAGAATTGGTGACAATACAACGTGTGTGCACGTTTTCAGATTCAAACAAACATCGGGTGCCGGTGTGCTCCAAGTGAACTACGGCATATGATGTGTCAATGTTTCCAAGTGGTTCAGTACAGATACAGCGTGTGTGCACGTTTTTAAGTTCAAACAAACATCGGGTGCCGGCGTGCTTGTAGTAAACTACAACATGCGATGTGCCAGTGTGTTTGGGTGGTTCAGTGACAATACAGCGTGTTGCACGTGTTCAGATTGAAACAGACATCAAGTGCAAGTGTGTTCACAATCAACTACAGCATGCAGTGTATCGGTGTATCCGGGCTAAGCAGTTAAAGAACTGAATCAACTATGGTAGTTAGGTGTTCTACATTGCAAAAAATGAAACGGGGAAGAATATACCTCAGAAGCGTTGTATGATAGATGTGACTCTGGCTCGCGCAGGAGAAGCTCTGGAGGCACCATCCTATCAAAACTCCTGAACTGGCGAAGTCCGTCAGGAGGAAGTATGTGAATCGCCGACCGGTAGGTCGCCGGGTCGAACGGGCGGACGCTCAAGGGCAAGAGCTCGGCCTCGGGATCCATCTCATAATCCGGTGGGGTCCCGCCCGTGGAATATCGTCTACCATCTCAGAGAAAGTGTGAAAATGACCGAAAGAGAGAAAACCAGGCTAGAATGCGAAAAGTCAACCCCGAGAAGGCAGAAAATGGCCGAAAAAGCCAGAATGTGGAAAAGGCACGGAAATTAAGAAAAACTCGAGGGAAACAAGCCCCGAGTGGTGAAAATCAAGAAAGAGACATCGAAACAAAGTTTCGTTCGGTTCAAAACGTCCAAAACGCGAGGGTATTCGCGAATCAAACGACGAAACGGGTATGAAAACCGAAGAAAACGGTGACTGGAATGGAGAAAAATAACCTAGAGAGAGGGAGGAGCAATTTTCGACCAACAACAAGTGAAGAAAATAGGGCTAGGGGCCCTATTTTAAAAGACCCGAGGCCAAAAGACCAAACTACCCCGATTCAGGCAGATTTGGCCAGTCGGCCACACTGTTGGCCGGTCGGCCAAATATTTGGCCAGTGATGTATTTTTGTGGCCGGTGGATGGCCGGTGACCTTCCCTGATGGCCGGTGAGCCTCCTACAACCTTGTTTGGGTCAGATATGTAGTTTGGGACCTTCATTGCTCAAGACAGTGCAAGAAAAGTGCATTTCCGAAGCTCAACCGGTCTCCGTTTTGACTTCAGACCGTGTCTTCTGTGCGTGGCACTTGAATACGGGTGCAGTGTATCTTTTTGTATCCTTTTGTCCCTTTCAAGATTCAAAAGTTGCACCGCATGCGTTGCTTTACAACGTTTTGATGTGAACGCGCGTTGAGTTACACGTCATTATTCTTGCATTGTCATGCACCGCACGGTCTGGCGAGACCTTAAATACGCTCGGTCTAGTAGACCTTAAATCCTTCGAAGGTGCGAAACCCTTGGCATCTACATTGTCATGCATGACCCTCGTCACGCGTTGCCATACGTACCTTACATGCATTTTTGTGCATCTTCCTCATTTGCATTGTCATGCATCTTAAAAGCCGCGCATTGTCGCGCATTTCGAAATCATGCATTCTCATGCATTTAAAAAAAAACAACAAAATCATGCATTTTTTATGCATCTCAAGTCACACGTTGTCGCGCATTTCGAAATCATGCATTTTCATGCATTTCAAGCAACTTGCGTTGTCACGCATTCCAGACAACATGCATTTCAAAAAAAAACATGCATCATTTGCATTTCGAAAGGAAAAACCAAAAACAACATGCATCATTTGCATTTCAAAAAAAAAAAAAACATGCATATGTCATGCACTGTAAATAGTGCATATGTCATGCATTCCCTTGTATATAGTGCATATGTCATGCATCTTACTGTAAATATTGCATTTACGTCCATCCATTGCATATTGTATATATTGCATTGTAGCTTGCATGCATCCACTGCATCACACACATTGGCTTGCGCCTTTCCATGTTGAGCTTGGTCTGGTATGTGCCCACACTTTTCACATCGAAGCACAGTTTTGTATGTGTGCGCGCCTATTCCACGCTGGTATGTTGGTTTGAGGGTTGCGGCACCGTTTCTGTGTTAGATGCGGTTTGTTTGTGTACATGCCTTTCCTAGGCAAGATTTGGTTTCGCCCGCGTGCCTTATCCATTATATCCTACCTTTCCATTGCATATTGTATATATTGCATTGTAGCTTGCATGCATCCACTGCATCACATCCATTTATGGCTTGCGCCTTTCCGTGTTAAGCTTGGTCTGGTATGTGCCCATACTTTTCGCGTTAAAGCACCGTTCTGCATGTGTACGCGCCTATTCCATTGCTGGTATTGTGGTTTGAGGGTTGCGGCACCTTTTCTGTGTTAGACATGGCTTGTATGTGTACATGCCTTTCCTAGGCAAGGTTTGGTTTGGCCCGCGTGCCTTATCCATTGTATATATTACATTGTAGTGTAATTTTTGCATCCAACATTAAGGTCATGGTCTTTCCTCAGCGGGTCACTTCCCCACTTATGTCATTCCACCCAATTACTTGTTCTTGTGTCCGTCTACATCACTCATAGTTCGCATGTGTATGTGCCTACTCCACATTGGTATGTTGGTTTGAGGGTTGCGGCACCTTTTCTATGGTAGACGGACTTTGCATCTCCATCATCTCTTTGACATTTGTGTGGTTTTGTACCGCTCGTGGTTCGATTATGATTCAATTGCATTGCATTATCGTTTGCATTGTTTATACATAGTTTTGTATATACTGCATATCATTTTGCATTGTCATGCACGTTGCTAACAATATTATACCTGTTAAGTTGCTTTCTTTTACAGGCATGATATTGTATGTACGGTTCATTTGAAGCTGGTGCAACCAGATGAACCGCGCAGGTATTGTATTCTCCGAGTGAGACGTATCGAGAATTTCATAATTCTCTTACATCCTTTCTGCATTGTAGTGTAGTTGGATTGATGTATGCTAGCTTAAAACTGTTGCATGTTATGCTTCCTTATAGCTTTCTTTGCATAATCATAAGTTATGTTCGACTTCTTGCATTATCAGTTGCATTTTGCCCCTGCCTTCGGGCGCATATCTTTATTGTCTTGCATGCTTTTTCTAAATCTTCAGTCTTGTCAAAAATGGGTCGTCTCTGGGCTTTGACACTCATTCCCGTCATTCTTATGACTTTCGAGTTCTGTCAAAGAGGGGCAACTGTAGACACCCCATTTTTGACCGTCCTCAAGACTTGGACCTCACCGTTTGAACACTCGGTGATCATCCTTGTTTGTGTTCGTCTTGAGTTCCCAGAGGTCTCGGCTACGCGCCTTGCCTCAAGATCTCTTGACTCGACTGTTTTGTGTTTGGTTTTGCACCAAACACTTGTGTTTTTGCTTTGGAGGGCAGAGAATGGCTTTTTGGCCATCCCCACACTCCACCGGCTATGTCTTGAGGCCACCGGCTATGTTTTGTTGCCATCGGCCAAATGTTTGGCCGACTGGCACTCTAGATGCTCGACCGGCCATCTATTTTGGTCAAATTGCATTTTTGGCTGGCCGACCACTGTTCATTTGCTTTTACAGATATTTTTATGCCAGCTGTGCTAGCTGGCATACACTTTTCTCCCCTCCATACACGTGTATGGAGGGATCTCCCTCTTGACTAGCTTGTTTGGAAAGCTTTACAAGAGGGATTGTCTATAAGAGGGAGCCTCTTCTCCCTCCATTAGGGTTACAAAATTTTTCAGAGCTTTGAGTTTTAGGGTTAGGGTTTGTTCATACTCTAGCTCTATATCTCTCCCTTTCTTGAGTGTTTTGTGTGTGTTTAGTCTTAGTTTTGCACACAAACACCTACCATTACACCATACCTTAGTTACTGAGGCATAAAGGGCTTATTCTTGGAGGTTTTGGACCGGTTTGAACCTAAGGAAGTTGCTGGTCTTCCATTTTTGAAGAGGGTCTACAAGGGTAACAATCTTACCCCTTTTTCCCCATTTTTGCATAGCTTTTTCACCTATCTTGCAACTATTTTTAGACTTTGTGTATAACATATAAAAGTCTTGCTTTTGCCTGCTCTAAATAGTTGTTTAAGAGTGTTCTGAGCTTTGGGGTTGTTTGACCCCTCTTAGGGCTTGTTCAGCCCATTTTGTGCCATTTTGGTTGAGCTCCGGGACCACCTTGTTTGGGCCTCCTTATGTAACAACCCTCACTCTACTCCAGTCATGCTTGCATACATTACAGGATCTTGTCTGGATATGTTGCATTCTGCAAACCTTGATTTGTTTTGCTTAAGTGTTTCTTGCATGTTTTGTACCTTGCTTGGTATGAGTCTAGCCGAGGTCATCTTCAGTCTAGAATTATCTTGGAGCCACTTTGTTTGACCTCCACCTTCGCCCTGACATATTGGCCGAGATGTCATTATCTAGGCCGAGGCGTTCATCACCAAGGCCGAGATGTGTATTATCTAGGCCGAGATGTTACCTTTGCACCTAAGTGATCTTGTCCTGGAGTGGTATGACCTAGATCGAGGTGTGGCACATCTAGGCCGAGGTGTGGCACAGCTAGGTCAAGTGTTGTCCTTCCTAGCCGAGATCATTGTTCCCTTACTTGCCGATGCCTGTTCATTAGCTGAGATCATTACCTGCCGGAGTGCCTATGCCATCTTGCTTGTAGAACACACTTTGTCATGGCCTTGTCTTTTCACTCAGTCACCTTTTTCAGTAGAGCCAACCAGCCGCTGCCACGTGTCCCAACTGAGTGTTAAGTCAGCCAGCAGACCTAGAAATGTATCATTTGCTTTATGCCTTTGTTCTTGAGGAGAGAGAAGCTCTAGAAGATGGAGAATGAGTTCTTAGAGGAGGGATAGATTTCCAAGCTTGATCCTTAGAATTCAAACCGTTTGATTCGTGTTTTAAGGTTAGAATCTTAATCTACTCTTGTTGTTCTTATTGATCATCTAGCTGCAATGCATGATCATACCTGATTTGCAAACCATGCATCGATTTAAAGTTTGGTTTTAGAAAGAGAAAGTGATATTCATGTGTTCATGAATAGAAGCCTTGTTTGATCCGAAAGCTTGCATCAAGATTCATGTTTTAGTGTTTGTTTTCATGAAACCTTCGAGTATGGGTACCCAGGTCCATGTTTTTGAATTCATAGCATGAGATCTCAGATTTTGTAATGATAAGTTATGATCTTTGCATCCATGTTCTTCATGTTCATGTTCTTCAAGAAAGGGAAACCCAGATTTTCTTGACTTCATTTCCTTGAACGGGCCATCGAGGGCCACACCTCGGCAAGGAGGTGTGGGACCTCGGCCAAGACCTGGATGGTGCCCATTATGTTTTCCCGAGATGAGGAACAGTGTTTTGTTTTGGATCGACTTAGTTAGTTTTGAAGGAATGCCGAGATCAATTGCATTCATGTAAAGCTTGTTTGATAGTGCATCCAATGGGATTTGTTATGTGCTTGTAGGACTTGGATCCTTTCCCGTAGCCCCGATGTTTGAAGAGCTATGTGAGTGGTATTTTTTTAATAAAGCTATGTTATAAAGTTTTGATAAAGCTTTGCCTTGTTTTGAAAAGTATTTGTTAAGCATGAATGATTATCCCTATTTTGTGTATCAAGTGTTAGTCTTGTTTTGGATAACAACCTTTGAAAGTCCGTACGTGCTAGGGGACTATAAGCATTTGTAGCACAACCTTTGAAAGTCCGTACGTGCTAGGAGACTATAAGCATTTGTAGCACAACCTTTATTAATGTCACCCCTTGAAACTTGAAAGCCTTGAAAAACTTTGATGGATGAAGCTTGAAAGACTTGTTAGATGAACTTGTTTAGCTTTGATTTTGTGCAAGATATAATGTTTGTCGCTTAATAAAGATCTCGGATATTATTCATGCAAACCCTTTATTACTTGTACCATTCACTGAGTATCTAAGGTCACCCTCTATATATATATGTAGGTGATGAGCAGGACGACGGTGACGCCTAGATGTGCTTTGCAACTTGTTTTGACCACGAATTTTGTGGCATCTTGAAGATCATGCTTCTTAGCTTGTAATTCATTGTGTTTTGTATATGATGGCTTGAGAAGCCTTTTGGTCAATATGTATTTTTGTACTTCATTTTATTGTACCCAAGTTGTAAAGCTATGTAAAGATGTATGCCATTTCATTTGACTTATGCGCAGCTCTTATGGACTAATTAGATTTGTATAGACTGCTTCCGCATATGTTAGCCCCATATGTAATACTCTGATTGTGTGTGAATCTTGAAAGTTGGCCTTCGGTAATCTCGGATTACTAGCCACCACGACACCATTCTACTAGGGGCGGAATGGGGTCGTGACAGGTTGGTATCAGAGCACAAGTTTCTTATAATACGTTACTCACACACTTTGAGTCCTAAAGAGCATAGGATTTCCCTTAGAATTGATGTTAGGATTGCATCATAATGCTTGCTACTTGACAATGTGTGCATCATCTCGGCGTGACTATTTGTTATTTGCATGCATATTGTTTGATCATTTTGTTTTAAAGTCACACTTTGCATACTCATAGCATCATGAGGAGGGGTAGACCACCAGTTGGCCGAGATCGTCCCGAAGACAGATTGGACCGATTAGAGAGATTGGTCGAAGGTTTGGTTCGTGAGTTGAGACAATCTAGGCCACAAGACGCTAGTACTACTTCTGCCCAGGCCGAGCAAACAAACGGCGGACATGCAGTTCCGCCTCCACCTCCTCTAGCACCGCAAGGGCCTCCACAGCAAGCTTTATATGGGGACGGCACCATAGCCCCGATCCGAGAGTTCAAGAAAATGAAACCGCCGAGATTCTCTGGGGGTATTGAACCGATGAATGCCGAATCATGGGTTTTGGAAATGGAGAAGTTATTTGAGATTTTTCCTAGCACCGACGTCCAGAAGGTGTCATTAGCAGCATTCACGTTGGACGACGACGCACGAAGATGGTGGATGATGACCTGGGAAGGTAACCCAGGTTTGACTTGGGCTAGATTTTTGGAATTGTTGTACAACAAACATTTTCCCCTTAGTGTCTGAGATCGCAAGACCACAGAGTTCCAGACTTTGACACAAGGCAACAAGACAGTGGTAGAATATGACCGTGTTTTTATTGAGCTGGTGAGATATGCACCCCACATGGTCGATGATGAATATAGAAAAGCCAGGAAGTTCGAAAGTGGGCTTCGTGGGCCGATACAAGATCGAGTTAACATGCTCAACATGTCGACTTACGCTAGAGTATTGGACAAGGCCATCCTCGCAGAAGCTAACTTGAACCGATATCCGAATTCAGGAGAGAGCCAGAGGAAGAGACAGAACTATGATAGTCATCGGGTTCCGTTTAACGCCAAGAAGAAAGCGAATGTGGGCATCTCCAGCAACTCGAACCAGGAAGGTAATGCCAAGCCGACATGTGGAAGTTGTGGGAAACCGCATTCTGGAGTTTGTCGTTGGGCATCAGGAGCCTATTTTGAATGTGGCAAGATGGGTCATCGCGTGAAAGACTGTCCGAAGGCAAGGACCGATGATAGTAGGAAGAATGGGAGTAGCTCGGGCTCTACAAAGAGAAATAACATCGGAAGGGCCTAGACGAGACAGGGCAGAGTTTTTGCATTGGTACTAGGAGACACTCAGAATGCTGAGACAGTCGTGTCAGGTATACTCCCAATCTGCTCTCAAGATGCATACATATTGATTTATTCGGGTTCTACACATTCATTTATATCTGCTAAGTTTGTCGAGAAGTTAAATAGAGAACAAGAATCCCTTGATTATGTGTTATATGTGTCTACTCCATCTGGGAGAACTATGATTGTTGGATCCATTTATAGGGCGCGTGTCGCTGTGATTGAAGGTGTAGAATTATTAGTTGATTTAATGCCGTTAAGCATGACTCACTTTGATGTCATATTGGGAATGGACTGGTTAGTAACGAATCACACATCTATTAATTGTGTTTCAAAGAGTGTCACACTGAAACCCCCAAACCAAGCCGAGGTCATTTTCCAAGGTAAAGGAGTAGTACCCCCACCTTACTTAATCTCATCCATGAATGCCTATAAGTTGATCCAAAAGGGGTGTCAAGGTTATTTGTGCAGTATACTAAGTGAATTGAATGGAAATGTTGAGTTAGCCGACATCCCAGTAGTTAGAGAATTCCCCGATGTCTTTCCAAATGAATTGCCTGGCCAGTCAGTGGATAGGGAAATAGAATTTACGATTGATGTTATGCCAGGAACCCAACCTATCTCCAAAACACCCTATAGAATGGCCCCAGCCGAACTCAAGGAACTGAAACTACAATTACAAGAATTGTTAGACAAGGGATTTATTAGGCCGAGCACTTCACCTTGGGGAGCACCAGTTCTATTTGTCAAGAAAAATGATGGTACACTTCGTCTTTGTATCAACTACCGAGAACTAAATAAGGTGACCATTAAGAATAAATATCCATTACCGAGGATTGATGATTTACTTGATCAACTACAAGGGGCACGGGTCTTTTCTAAGATTGATCTGAGGTCGGGCTACCATCAGCTGAAAGTTAAGGCCGAGGATGTCGAGAAGACTGTTTTTCGGACAAGGTATGGCCACTACGAATTTTTGGTGATGCCTTTCGGAGTGACCAACGCTCCTGCAGCATTCATGGATTTGATGAACAGAGTTTTTAAGCCGTACCTAGACGAGTTCATGGTTATTTTCATCGACGACATACTGATCTATTCCAAATGTGGTGATGAGCATGAGCAGCATTTGAGACTAGCCTTACAAATCCTAAGAGACAGGAAATTATATGCTAAGCTTAGCAAGTGTGAATTTTGGCTTTCCAGCATTTCATTTTTGGGCCATGTGATTAATGAAGAAGGAATGTCTGTTGATCCAAGTAAGATTGAAGCCGTCGTGAATTGGCCGACGCCGACTAATGTGTCCGAGGTTCGCAGCTTTCTGGGTTTGGCCGGCTATTACAGGAAGTTTGTGAAGGATTTCTCAAGGATTGCTGTACCACTGACACAACTAACTCAGAAAGGAGTGGCGTATGAATGGACCGAGGATAGAGAATCAGCTTTTCGGGAGTTAAAGACGAGATTAGTTACAGCACTGATACTTATACTACCGTCAGATAAAGAAGAATTTCAGATTTATAGTGATCCTTCACATAAGGGATTGGGTTGCGTGTTAATGCAAGGAGGCAAGGTTATAGCGTATGCATCCCGTCAATTGAAACCTCACGAAAAGAATTATCCTACCCATGATTTAGAGCTAGCAGCCGTGGTGTTTGCTTTGAAGATTTGGCGACATCACTTGTATGGGGCTTCTTGTCAAGTTTTCACAGACCATCAGAGTTTAAAGTACTTGTTCACTCAAAAGGAATTAAATCTGAGGCAGAGAAGATGGCTTGAGTTATTAAAGGACTACGACATGCAAATTCAGTACCACCCAGGTAAAGCAAACTTAGTAGCCGATGCATTGAGCAAAAAATCAGTTGGAAGTCTGGCATGCTTAGCCATGATTTCAGCGGAGTCGACCGTTATAGAGGAAGTGAAGGCCAGACAAATGGAAGATGGATTCTTCAAGAAAGTTGTCGATGAGATTCTCACTAAACCGAGGTCAGGGTACACTATTGAAAATCAAGTACTTAAGTTTGAAGGAAGATTGTGTGTGACCGACATTCCAGAGTTGAAAAGGAAGATTTTGCAGGAATCTCATGGTTCCAGATTTACTGTTCATCCAGGGAACACTAAGATGTATCAAGATATGAAACAAACTTTTTGGTGGCCGAATATGAAAAGAGAAATAGCCGAGTTCGTATCCCAGTGTTTACGTTGTCAACAAGTGAAAGCAGAACACCAGAGGCCAGCAGGACTACTTCGACCTTTGCCGATCCCTGAGTGGAAATGGGAACACATCTCCATGGACTTTGTGGTTGGTTTGCCGAGGACGCAGAAGGATATGAATTCGATTTGGGTTATTGTTGACAGATTAACTAAGTCAACACACTTCTTGCCTGTTCAAACCACATTCAATGCTGACCGACTTGCTGTATTGTATATGAATGAGATTGTGAGACTTCATGGGGTGCCGATGTCCATTGTGTTAGACCGAGATCTGAAGTTTGTTTCTAGACTTTGGCAGAGTTTACAAAGAGCTTTGGGAACCGAGTTGAAGTTTAGCACAACTTTTCATCTCCAGACCGATGGACAAATAGAGAGAACGATTCAGACACTCGAAGATATGCTCAGACTATGTGTGTTAGACTTCAAGGGAAGTTGGAAAGTACATCTACCGTTGGTAGAATTCCCTTACAACAACAGTTACCAAGCTAGCATTGGCATGGCACCGTACGAAGCTTTGTATGTGTAGACACCCCATTTTTGACCATCCTCAAGACTTGGACGTCACCATTGGAACACTTGGTGATTACCCTTGTTTGTGTTCGTCTTGAGTTCCCGGAGGTCTCGGTTGCGCGCCTTGCCTCAGGATCTCTCGACTCAACCGTGTTGTGTCTGGTTTGGCACCAAACACTTGTGTTTTGCCTTGGAGGGGCAGGGAATGCCTTGTGAGACATCCCCACGCATCACCGGCCATGGCTTGAGGCCCCCGGCCGGTGATTTTATGCCATCGGCAATGTATATTGCCGGTCGGCACTCTTTGTTGCCGGTCGGCCATTTATTTTTCCAAAATGGCAATTTTGAATGGCCGATCACTGTTCATCTACTTTTGGTAGATATTTTGTGCCAGCTGTGATAGCTGGCACCCACTCTGCTCCCCTCCATACACGTGCATGGAGGGATTTCTCTCTGGCAAGCTTATTTGACAAGCTTTACAAGAGAGAGCTCTATAAGAGAGAGTCCCCTCTCTTGGATTTAGGGTTAGACAACATTTTAGAGAGTTTTGATATTAGGGTTAGGAATTTGTATCTATCCTATATATCTCTCTCTCTCTCTCTCTTGAGCTTAGTGTGTGTGTTTTGTCTTACTTTTGCTCACAAGCACCCACCACCCTTGGAGCTGAGGCCTCTTGAGGCCTGTTTCGGAGGTTTTGAAGCTGGTTTCAGCTTAAAGAAGCTGCTGGAGCTCCATTGTTGAAGAAGGTCTTCAAGGGTAAGAAGCTTGCTCCTTTTTACCCCTTTCTTGCATTGTATTTTTGCCTACCTTGAAATTGTTTTTGTGTTTAGTATATAACATAAAAAAGTTCTGTTTTTAGGCCCTCTAAATAGTTTGTTTAGAGTGTTTTGTGGTTTGAGGTTGTTTAACCCCTCTTAAGCCTTGTAAGGCTCCATTTTGTGCCATTTTGTGTAAGCTCCGAGACCTTGGTGTTTGGGCCTCCTTACCACTGAAATCTTGAGGGATTTCAGAGGTGAGGATGGTGCCTTGAGGTCCCAAGAAGGAGAGGGTCACCCCCTCTCCTTGTTGTCCTTGAAAAGGACCATTTTTGCCTCTTGAGGGAGCATCTAGCTTAGGCTCTTGTTGACCATGCCTTAGCTGATTTTTGTGCTTATTATGTCATAATATGCCTCTGTTTTTAGTTGGTTTTGGTACACCATGCTTGCTTAGCATACATGCCTTGTAATGCCATTTTGTTGCCTTAGCATGCCTTAGGTTGTAAACCATTATTCTAGCATGTTTTAGGCTTAGCCTTGTGACGCTTTCATGCTTATTTTTCCATGTTTAAGGTCTGTCCATAGTTGTTTGGGTCGACTTTGGCATGCATTGTATAGCCCCTTTGCATTTTGGCTTGTTGGCCTTAAGTGTATGAGTGTATAGAATGCATTACTTGCTTTGATTTAGTGGGTTGGGACCATTTTCCATGTCATTTCAGTCCATATAGCATGCTTGTATACTTGCATTTATGGCTCCTTTGATGTTTTAAAAGGATTGTGTTGCATGCTCCATGTTTTGGCCTTTGTGCATGCTTTTAAATTTGAGCCACTTAGATGCCATCTAGAGGGTCCCTTTGCATGGTCTAGGTCTCCCTTGGACCTGTCTTAAGCCTTCTTGGCCTTGTGAGGCTTGGTTGGCTTAGCCATGGTTTAAGTCCCCTTTGACTTGCTTTAAATGCTTGGACCATTCGCATGCTAATGTTTGTCTTGTTTAAGTTGGTTTGGCACCCCTTATAGCATGATTTTCAAGGCTTATAATACATGCCATATGTCCATGATTATTCCCTTTTAAGTGTGCTTAAAAGTTGTCCTTTGATGCTTAAGCGTTGGGCCTTAACATGTGCATGTGTGTATGTGTGTTTGGTCCCATTTTCTTAAGCTTTTGGCCACTGTTTTGGACCTAACTTAGAGCTGTCCAATTAGTGTAAGTCCATCCCTTGCATGCCATTCAAGTGTTGTTACATCATCCCATGTTTGCATGCTTTGGTTGCACATGTTACATGCTTGAAATCACTTGCATTCGCCTTGCATTCCATTGGCCAAGTTGCTAGCATGTTGCGTGATTGGATTACATATTGCATGCTCTAGTGGTTTGCATAATTGTGGCATGCTTGTTTGCTTTGTTGCTTAGGTTGTGTACCTAATGTGCATTGCATGTTTGTATGCTCTCTTTTTTGCCATGTTGCATATTAGCTAACATGCTTAGGTTGCATCGCATTGAACATGTATGCCTTGCCTCTTGAAATCAAGTGATAGAGATTGGGCCTTTATGTGCTTATTTGGTTTGGATTTCATTTGACATGAAAGTGCACAACTTGGTCTCTTGGGCCATCACGCATTGAAATACGCGCTTGATGGTCCGAGAACCAAGGACCATGTCCCTTTGAGTCATACACATGATAAGGGATAGGATTGGTGCATACATTGCTTGAATTGTTTCGCCATGCTATGCCTTGCCCTCTGCTGCTGTCAATTGCAGGTTCTGCAGACATTCTTTGCCGACCGGCAGTGTTTAGTGCCGACCGGAAGTCCATTGGTGGCCGATAGCTTCACCAACAGCCGATGATCACATACCACTGCCGGTGGCTGTTCTACTCAGCCGGTGGTGTCTCCCAATGTCCAGGGAAGCAATTCTGAGACTTTGCCAGTCTTCAAAGAGGCAGAGCAGGGAAAACAGAGGCGACCTATGCATGGCAGTGCACTTCCAAGCAAGACCCGAGCACGCGCACATCGAACCCTCTTCTCGAGGCCCCCTTTTATTGCTTTCCTTATGCTTAGTTAATTTGTTAATTAATTAGGTGATTTGTAATAATTAATTAGCTTGCGAGTTAGTTAATTTGTATTATTCTTTCGGTCCCTCCGAGCGAGGGCGAATTTGTAATAAGTGTGGGTGAGTGTGTGCATATCCTCCAACCCGCACTTCTTTCTCCCTTTTACTTACCTGCTTTGATGGTTACTAATAGGTCATGTTCAATTTAGCATACCTTATGCTATGCACGCGTGCATCATTCATCAGTATTGCATGCATCGGGCTCGGCGCATCATGCTAACTGCATTAGTATTTCAAATCTAACGTGAATACATGCTACTTGTGCATTTTCACATGTCATTCATAGACTAGTTGAGCCTACTCTAGTGACATTCCGTATGCATTGCATTAGACATTCAAACATGGACTTGGATCATGCATTGATTGCTAACAAGTTCTCTGTTTTGGCACGGAGTACGATGTAAGTATTTATACTTTAGCATCCTTGCATGCGTGTGAGTGTTGCCATGATAGCATGATTACCATGAGGCTAGCTGCTTATGTGATATAACTGCTTGAATGCCTGTGGGTGAAGGTTGGATTGTCTGAGTTGGAATAGCTCATTGAAATCCGTGTTTTAGCCTACTTGCGAGTAGCAAATTCCAAAACATTTTTCCAAAACAAACGGATATGCAATGCTTATTCCCAAGTTAAGCAATCTAGTCTGTACTTTTGTGCTGTGCGCATAACATAGTAATTCTAGGCTAATAATCGGGATAAGAACACATAACATTTTCAAAAACGGATATCATGGTTAGTAGAGGCCGATCTTCGGATCGGGCGAGAGGGGGTGCTCATAGCTGACCTTCCCCAATCATACCCAAGTTCCCGAGCCGAGGCAACTTTGGTGATGCGGGCACGTGGCCTTTAGCACCGAGTCAGGGTTTCCTAAATTCCCCGAAAAATAAAATATTTAGGTGGCGACTCTGTATCTGGAAAAGCGGTCCATGTTTGGTACTTCTTTTCAAAAATCTGTTTCTCAAAACGATTTGCCGGATTTGGACTCTTTGGTTCAGATTAAGGACCGTGACACAAATTGAGTCCGAACTGTAGCACGAGGGCCTCATGCGGGCGCGTCTACAGTTTCTGGCGACTCTGCTGGGGATTTTAAGAGTGCTTGACTCGAACTCGTGATATCCTGTTTTGATTTCATTTATGTGTCTCTTTGCATTGCATGTGCATTGGTGCGCCTAAGACACCGTGTTTGCCATCTGCCATTCTTGAACGGTTTGCCAGAGGCTTGACTTTGTCAAGGCATGCCATAAGGCTGACCGGTTGTGGGCTCTGACAGTATGGGAACACAAACCCTGGTTTTTACCAGGGCACCCTTTTCGACCATTCGACCTAGTGCATATCGAAATCCATAGTGACCATTCCAAATTAGGACAGGTTGCTTACCCGATGTTAGGTTGTTTGAAAACTGCTGCGTGCATAGTGAAACCCTAGCTCCTGACAAAATTGGACAGGGAAACCCTACCCCTCCATAGGGGTGTTTGGCTCTCTTTACTTGCCATGTGCTTTTAGAGTGTATCTCTACAGGAACGTACATATCAGTTTGCAAGTTTGAGTATCAGACCTGAGGGCATCAGTGTCAGTTTATGAGAATCAGTTATCTGCGGCTATCAAGTTCAGTTTTGGGGACAGTGATTTTGGGGAACAGTGATCAGTAATAGAGTGCAGTTGTTCGGCTACACCTGTGATTGATCTGTTTGGGCTGAAATGCTGTTTGTTTTTCCTTTCAGCTCAGAGTGTCTAGAGAATTGATACAGAAAAGCTAGTGTTCCCCCTTGCTGAGGCAGGACTTATGATGACGCAGAATTCAGAAGAGATTGTGGTTATGGCAGCTACGCTAGATCAAGGGATCACCCTGCGGGATGAAACTAATGTTGATGTATCTCATCCGCCTAGGTCGCCTGTCGCGCACCCAGTCTGGACCCCCCAGTTGTATCAGGCTCGTGAGCCCACCACATTTGAATTGATGGGAATGATAGGCGACCTCCAGAGATCCATGGCCGATCTGGCCTATGGAATGTCGGCTTCGCTGCCAGCGGTACCGCATGCCGAGAATTTCATACCGCAGGAGCCCCCGCTACTGGGGCGGATTGTGATAGAGCTCAGCCAAACAGAGGTTGCCTCCAGCTACAGCAACGACGTGTCAGCAACAACTGGGCTTCGCTCTGATGCAGTAACCCAAACCCCCGATCAGGCTAAGGCCAGAGACAAGAACAAAATGAAGGCAGATGTCGATCCCATTGAACAACTGTTGTGGGCAGTCGAGGCTTTGAAAGCCGGGGGGATGAACAAGCAACTGATATCCGCAGTTGTGGCAAAAACAGTGGAGGATGCTTTCCCCACTCCGCCTGAGGGTAGTTCAAGTCAGTCAGAAAATCGGGATAGGCCCCGTCATGCCAGAACAGTTCCTCCTATTCCCAACCCTGCACTTGGGAAAGATCAGAAAACCAAGGCAGTGCCTGCCGACCCTTTTGCTAGTGCGTCTAGTAAGAATACTCAGACTTCAAAGTACCTGCCCCGAGGGCGCAGGATCTTTCATGCTCTCTACATGCCTCTGTCTAAGGCACTTCAGATTCTTGCCGAAAGGGGGCACCTCAAACCCCTTGAACCTCGGCCTCTCCCGAAGAATCTCCCTCTCACACATGATGCTGCTTTGTACTGCGCGTACCACCAGCAGACCGGTCACGCCACCGACAACTGTTTTCGCCTTCGCCATGAAGTATAGGATCTGATCGATAATGAGGTCATTCTTCCACCTACCTCGGCGAAGTCTGTTACCACCGAGCTGTTGGACTTTGAGGATACTGTGAGTATGTGATCAGGGGTTGGACCACCTGCGGACGGCGCTCAGTGTATTTCAGATATGGCGTCTAGCACGCACTCTTGAGCATTTGTAAATGTAGTTTTGTAGCTTCTGGTTTGGGTTTTGAGTCAGTTCTCTGTTTTGTTTTTGAGTCTGCCTCTTTGCTTTGAGTCAGTCTTTTTGTTTTTGGGTTTGTCTTGTGGTACCGAGTTAGTCCCGTTGTATAGAATGTCGAGTGATTCCGGGGTTGTTGCCTCGAACACCGTTTTTGTATTTAACCTTTTTGCTTTCTTTTTGAGTCTGTCTCTGCCGTGGAGCCAGTTACATCCGAGAAACCTGAATGAAATAGTTGCGGCTATCATGTTTCCGTGTCTATTGTTTGTTTTGGGCTAGTTGTGTCAGAGGTTTTGAATGGAACGGCCCTGCATTCTACCTGCTCTTCTATGCCTTGAGAATTATTGCATTGACCTAAGTTCTTCAAAACTCTTTTCGAAACATTGTGATAAAAACGAAGAGGAAGGAATTCCTCCGGTTTTGTAAAAATTTGATCAATTGAGAGAAAGAGAGGCATGCTAAGCCCTTAATGAATGAAACCATGCCTGTCAGCGTGAGTACTGGGAAGGACCCTGGCTTGATCCAGACCGGTTCCACACCATCTTCAACGCGAGCGATTTGTCGCTTTCTTAAAAACTTTCAAAAATAAATGTTTTCCGCGGCCCTGTGAAGACCTGCGTGGAATCGCTCTTGAGATTGTGCATCCTAGGATCGCTCTCAGCCCCAAGATTCGACCCGTTCGTTTTGAACCTCGAACTCATTCGGAACATTCAACGGTCAACTGTCGGAGGAGGCCCGTGTGGCCAGTTTTGAAGCAGCCCTCGAATAAGAGGCACCAAAGTCGAATAAAAAAGATTAGATCTCACCAGAAGAAGCTCGTGGAGCAACCATGATGGATTCTTCTGCAAATCATTGCAACAACCGTTCTCCTAGATGCAGAGAGGCTTCAACTTCAAAAACCATTTGGCATGGACTTGTTACACTTTTACCCTTTTGAGAGGCTCGCTGGGTCGAAAACCCGGAAGGGCGACCCAGGCAAAAGTTAGAGCAAGAGAAAAATACAAAAAATGCAAAAAAAAGAGAAGAAATAAAATCAAAAAAAAAAGAAAGAAAAAAAGAGAAGAAATAAAATCAAAAAATCAAAAAAAAAGAAGAACAAAAAAAAGAAAATGAAAAGAAGCTCGCAAGGTCGAGAACCCGCATCGGGCACCTTAGCAAAAGTTAGAGCCTGAAAAGTGAAGGTTAAAATACCCGAGTGTACCTTAACCGGAACTACGTAAGGCTTGATTCCCATGTTTGGGATAGGTAGGCAACTTCGTTCTAAAGTCCAGCCCCCAACGCTTCCATAGCGTCTCGGTCCATACAATGGTTTCGATTTCATCCCAAAGTCCAGTCGCCAACACCTTCAAAGTGACTGTGTCCATATATTGGTTTTGACCATCTTCGTCTTCTCTGTATCCGAGAAAGTTCGGTCATGATCATCACTGGTAAGGACTGTTTACAATATGCTGCGACACCATCCAGACAAGGGGCAACTTTCCGTTGCCATGAGTCGCCGTTCAAACCAGGGGCAACTTTCCGTTGCCGTGCAGCGTCTTTGAAACAAGGGGCAATTTCCCATTGCCTCCGATCCGAGGTTGCGTATCTCAAAGAGTAAGTTCCATGCTCGTTGAGCATTGACTGTTTGCAATATAGTTTTTGAGAATTTTTACTGAGGTTGACCATTTTCTCGAAAATTATTTCATTTTCCAAAACTAGACCATTTTCTTGTACCCAAAAAGGAAAATTTCCAGTGCTTACAGCCTGACTTGCATGGTTTTCAAATCAAAAATCGAACAAGTACGTTAATCCGACTCTCATCTTGATCAAAACTGTTTTAGTAGAAAACCAGAACAAAAAATGGTCAAAATGATGAACTAGGGGCACAGTTGAGTCAGGCGCTCTGTCTTTCCCCCGTCGTCAACATACCTGCCAGGAGGGCACTCTACCCACTAGAAGAAATAGCTGTGAGCTAATGGCATCGGGCATGAACCCGTAACTTCCTATTCATTCATTAATCACCTTGGGGAGGGACGAAAAATGAGAGAATAAAGAATAGGGAGGTGTAAGTTGAGAGAAAAAGCGAGCCAAAGGGTTTTCAGAGAAAAACCGAGCCTGAGTGCCAGAGTGATGTGAGAATCACAAATGAGAAAAGGATGGGAAACAATACCCAGAGAAACTGGCTCCTCGTGATCTGAGGTCCCCCGTCTTCATTAACGCGTTTGTATGTCGTGTCTTTTGTTTTGTTTTCCTTAACCTCTGTTTTAGGTCTTTTCCGAGCGTGTCTCGTTGTGTTTAGGTCGTGTACCCTTTTGTTTGAGTCCTCCCTGCTGTGTTCAGCTGTAGGCTCGATACCCCGGTTGAAAATCCGTTTTATTTCGAAAATCGTTTATGCTTAGAGTGCTGTGCCAATCTCTACATCTGTGCGAAGCAAAAGAACAAAAAAATTGAGGCATCTGAGCGTGCTTCAATTTCAACTGGTCCCGTCTTTGTGTTCCGTCTTGTCAGGTTGGGCTGTTTGTTCAGGATTTGCTGTGTGTAGAATGAACCGAGTGTGGTGTTAGGGGCTGTATGCAGACTAATCCCCAATAGAGTATGGGCTATGCGTTCAGTTTGAGAAGTGTGTTGCCTGGGCTGTTTTGCTATGAGGCCGTTTGGTTATCTGATCATTACAGTACAAATGCTCAATTTTTCAGACAACAGGTCAATTCCATTCACATTGAGGTGTAACATGATGTGATGCGATGCAATACATGAGATATGTAAATGTAACACTTTTTAAGCAAAAAGTTTATTCATTTCATTGTCTTTTTCAAGTACATAGCTTTGAAAATAAAAATCTGCCTGCGGCAGTACAGGGTAATCTAACTACCAGCAAAGAAAAAGAAAAAAGTACAAAAGGAAGAAAAGCAGCAATCTGGATCATCATCAGTAGTCTCGGGCCCGGGGATCTGTCCTCACCCTCTTCCTGGACGAAGGTCCAGGGGCATCGTCATCAGCGCCGTCATCTGAGCTTGAGTCTAAGTCGTCTCCAGCCTCCTCAGATGACCCGCCCTCTGCCTCTACCTCGGACTTGTTATCATCATCATCGTCATCGTCAGGGGTCGGCGCCCGAGAGCTACTCCCGACATGAACACGTCCCCCCTGGTACGGGGACGTACAGCGTCTCCACACCCTCCTAGAATAGGAATAGAGGGCCCAGCCGGAGCACCACCCACCAGAGGAATCTGGAAGGGAGGCTGAAAAGCACAAAAGGCAAATACATCAGAATACTGTGAGCAGTTTATCAGTGCAGAATGCAGTATACAGTGTGTGAATGTCGTGGGCAGTTTATCAGTGCAGAGTACAGTGTATAAATGCAGTGTATGCAGTGTATCAGGTGTTGTGTCGTGCATCAGATTACGTGAATCAGCTTATGAATGGTTTGAGACCGTCGTCAGAAGGATATACCGGAATACTATAGAGGGCCAAGAGGTCGAAGGTCCGCTGTAGCATCCCCATCATGGAGGCATTCAACTCCACGGACTGCCGGGTGTACTCGGAGGATGCCTGCAAGAGCACAAGATATATCAGTATTCCACGGAATATCAAATAAACTGAAATGAAATGCTAATGCAAGATGCAAAATGAAGTAATACATACCGGAGGCAAGTCGGGGATACCGGCTAACTCATGATCAGCCGGGGGAGGAGCAAAGGGGATCTGGTAGGTCGCCCCATCCTGCCCTCTGTATGTCAGTAAAGTGGGCAGAGTAGGCCAGCTGGTCCCCCGCCCTCTCTGAACTCCACCCCTACTGCGAACTCGAGCTCTCCTCGACGCTCCTGCTCCAGCCCCCGCTCCCACTCCAGCTGCCGGCGCCACTGGCCTCTCCCTCTCAGCTCGGCGACCACCGCTCAAGGGTCGCATAATGTTGGTCCGGACGTACTCTGCGTAGTCGTCCTCGCCTTTGTGATGCTCTGCACCCCAGCCAATGGTGTAGTCCCCCATCTCCTGGGCGGCGAACCTCTCAGTATCTCTCATGTGGGCAGGAGGCGGACCCGGCACTATCTGCTCCGGTAAACCCAGGGTCTGACGCAAGAAACACTCGCCCAGGTACCAAGCCCGACAGACCGGGCCCTCCAACAGGATCCGACAACAGGCAGTCTCCCCTGCGCCCTCATAGTGATCCCTCACCACGGCTGGCAACGGAGCCCAGGGCTGCCAGGTGATCTGAAAATAATATGCAGTTTGTTATCTATCTGTTATTAAAAACATACAGTGCTAAGCGAAGCCTAAGCAAATTCTAAAGATGAACATACCTCCGTGGCGGTGATGGTGTCGAAGTAGCGGCGGAAGAAAATAAAAGACTCCTGCGGTCTCCGCATGCATCGCACATCAAAGCGATGAGAAAATGGGACACCGAGTGGGGTCTCCACATCAGGTACTGGGGCAAGCCTGGGAAAGTAGGCATACACCCACAACTGCAGAACAGGTATAAGTATGACTATCAGATAAAACAAAATACAGAATAAAGCAGAAATGGAAGAGCCGTGTGTTGTGCAGTGTATTGTACAGAGTATATAGTGTGTGCAGTATACAGTCAAAGAAAAGTAGAGTATATGTGTGCCGCGTGTGCAGTATATAGTCAGTGAGAGGCAGACCGTGGTGTGTGCAGTGTACAGAATACAAAAAACGTGAAGCAGAAATGTAAAAGGGGAAGAACATGTACCTCCTAAGCTTGCCAGTAGCCGCCGAGAAGCTGTCCGCTGAGGCGAGAAGAAGAGCTCATGTAACCGTACAAAGTGGCCAAGCCCGCGCCGCCCCAGTCATAATGGCGGATCCGCCTGACATCCACCAGTGCGCTCAACAGGCATAGAGGCACTGTGTTCGCTCGGTCGGCGAAAAGAGTCGTCCCGAAGAGGAACATGATGAAGCCTCGCGCATACTGATCCACCTCCTCCGGGGTCATCTGCGCCTCCTCCGCCAAGGCTGGCTGGATCCGAAAATGGCTCTCAAACCAGGAGTACCTGACGAACCCTGCTCGAGCAAGGGGAGGCTGAGTGCCGAGTAGGTACAGCTGGGCGGCGTCCCACTCATCCATATCGGTGTCGAAGGGGATCGGATCACCCCCTACCCTGATGCCGGTGAGCATCGAGAAATCGTAAGGGGTCATCGTCATGTCCCCCGCAACGGAGAAGTGGAAGGAGTTGGTGGTATCCCACCACCTCTCCACTAAAGCGGCAAGCAAGGGCCTGAGGAAATCGTGTGCCGGGAGAGCCCCCTACAGAAATGTCGAACCGGCCTGTCAGATGATATGACAAACCGCGTTTTTGGAAGCTCTTAGTTACCAATCGAGCGACGACATTCATTACCCGCGGATGGTGTGGGGAATCCCCCGTGTAATAAAAAACAAATTGCGAGGCACAATATTTCAAAACGCAGTTTTAAGAAACCATTACAGGTATACAGCATGTGTCAGTTTTCAATTCAACAACAAGACTTGGTGCCGGTATGTACTTTCAGTGAACTACACGTGTGATGCTCAGCGTGTTGAGTAGTTTTGGGCAAATAAGCATGTGTGCATGTTTTCAGACTCAAGCAGATATCGAGTACCAGTGTGTATGCAGTTGAATAAATACAGTGTGCGCCGTGTGTTTTGGGTGATTCAGGATCAGTGCAGTTGTGTGCACGTGTAAGTTTCAATAGAACGGTTGTAAGTTTGTTTGCAATCAACTACGTGTCAGTGTATCGGTAAATCCGGGCTTAAGCAATTAGAGAACAGAATCAACTAATGGCAGTTATGTTCTACATTGCGGAAAATAATAAAAACAGAAGAAAGAATGTTACCTCGGAAGCGCCGAAGGACAGATGGGAGGTAGGCTCATGCAGGAGAAGCTCGGGTGCCACGCTCCTCTCGAAGCTCCGGAACTGGCGTAGTCCATCGGATAGCATCACATGAACCGCAGGCCTGTAGGTCTCCGGATCGAACGGCCGGATATGAAGTGGCAAGGGATCGGCCTCGGGATCCATCTCAAGCTCGGGAGGGGCCCCGCCCTGTGGAAGATCGTCCGCCATCTTGAAGAGAATGTGAAAATGGCTGAAAGACGAAAAACTGGGCGAGAATGTGAAAAGTCAACAGAAAGTCAACCCCGAGAGGGCTGGAAAAGGCCGGAAAAGCCGAAGTACGAAAAAGGCACAGATATCGAGAAAAACTCGAGGGAAACGAGCCCCGAGTGGCAAAAATCAAGAATGAGACACCGAAATGAAATTTCAATCGGTTCAAAACGTTCGAAACGCGAAGGTATTCGCAAATCGGACAACGAAACGGGGGCTAGAACGCACGAAAATGAGAGAATCGAAGGAGGAAAACACTTTAGAGAGAGAGGGAGAGGATTTTCGAGCAAAAGGAAGTGAACAAAATAGGGCTAGAAGCCCTATTTTAAAAGACCCGCAGCGAAATGACAGAACTGCCCCGATACAGGGACTTTTTGCCGGTCGGCCACACACTTTGCCGGTCGGTAAAATATTGTGCCGATGGAAATTGTATGATGGCCGATGGATGGCCGGTGATGCATTTTGATGGCCGGTGGACATCCGGTGGTCTCCTACAGTGATTTTGGAGCTTCCTACACCCTTGTTTGAGTTATGTGTGGGGTCCAGGGCCTTTAGTGCTCAAAACAGTGCAAAACAGTGCATTTCCGACGCTCAACCGGCCTCCGTTTTGACCTCGGGTCGTGTCTTCTGTGCGTGGCACTCGAATTCGTGCAAGGTGTATCCTTTTCGTATCCTTTTGGCTTTTACAAAACTCAAAAGTTGCCCCATGCGTATCGCATATCAATCGCACTGTCTTGTGCGCTCGCGTTGTCTAAAACGCATCGCACGGTTTTGCGCATCTCATTGCATTTTGAATGCATTCAATCAATTTCGTTACTTGCATAGACCGCATGCTTTCCTTGCGTAGACCGCATGTTTTGTTTGCGTAAACCGCATGTTTTGCTTGCGTAGACCGCATGTTTTGCTTGCGTAGACCGCATGTTTGTAATCAATTTCATTACTTGGGTAGACCGCATGTTTTACTTGCGTAGACCGCATGTTTGCATTCAATTTCATTACTTGCGTAGATCGCATGTTTTGCTTGCGTAGACTGCATGTTTGCAATCAATTTCACTACTTGCGTAGACCGCATGTTTTGCTTGCGTAGACCGCATGTTTGCATTCAATTTCATTACTTGCGTAGACCGCATGTTTTGCTTGCGTAGACCGCATGTTTTCCTTGCGTAAACCGCATATTTTGCTTGCGTAGACCGCATGTTTTACCTGCGTAGACCGCATGTTTTGCTTGCGTAGACCACATGTTTTACCTGTGTAGACCACATGTTTTCCTTGCGTAAACCGCATGTTTTGCTTGCGTAGACCGCATGTTTTGCTTGCGTAGACCGCATGTTTATAATTAATTGCGTTGCTTGCGTAGGCCGCATGTTTGTAATCAATTTCATTACTTGCGTAGACCGCATGTTTTACCTGCGTACACCGCATGTTTTCCCTGCGTAGACCGCAATGCTTTTCTTGCGTAGACCTCATGTTTTACCTGCGTAGACCGCATGTTTCCCTTGCGTAGACCGCATGTTTTATTTGCGTAGACCGCATGTTTGCATTCAATTTCATTACTTGCGTAGACCGCAAGTTTTACCTGCGTAGACCGCATGTTTTCCTTGCGTAAACCGCATGTTTTGCTTGCGTAGACCGCATGTTTTACTTGCGTAGACCGCATGTTTTGCTTGTGTAGACCGCACGTTTATAATTAATTGCGTTGCTTGCGTAGACCGCATGTTTGTAATCAATTTCATTACTTGCGTAGACCGCATGTTTTACCTGCGTAGACCGCATGTTTTCCTTACATAGACCGCAATGCTTTTCTTGCGTACACCGCATGTTTTACCTGCGTAGACCGCATGTTTCCCTTGCGTAGACCGCATGTTCTGCTTGCGTGGACCGCATTCATGTGTGCATGTTTTCAGACTCAAGCAGATATCGAGTACCAGTGTGTATGCAGTGAAATACAGTGTGC
>NW_021024798.1:1004733-1053995 GCF_004153795.1 Camellia sinensis | reverse complement strand
GTTTTAGGGTTAGGAATTTGTATCTATTATATATCTCTCTCTCTCTCTCTCTCTCTCTCTCCTGAGTAGTGTGTGTGTGTTTTGTCTTACTTTTGCTCACAAGCACCCACCATTACACCATCCCTTGGAGCTGAGGCCTCTTGAGGGTTGTTTTGGAGGTTTTGAAGCTTGTTTCAACCTAAAGAAGCTGTTGGAGCTCCATTGTTGAAGAAGGTCTTCAAGGGTAAGAAGCTTGCTCCTTTTTTCTCCTTTCTTGCATTGTATATTTGCCTACCTTGCAATTGTTTTTGTGTTTAGTATATAACATAAAAAAATTTTGTTTTTAGGCCCTCTAAATAGTTTGTTTAGAGTGTTTTGTGGTTTGAGGTTGTTTGACCCCTCTTAAGCCTTGTAAGGCTCCATTTTGTGCCATTTTGTGTAAGCTCCGAGACCTTGGTGTTTGGGCCTCCTCACCACTGAAATCTTGAGGGATTTCGGAGGTGAGGATGGTGCCTTAAGGTCCCAAGAAGGAGAGGGTCACCCCCTCTCCTTGTTGTCCTTGAAAAGGACCATTTTTGCCTCTTGAGGGAGCATCTAGCTTAGGCCCTTGTTGACCATGCCTTAGCTGATTTTTGTGCTTATTATGTCATAATATGCCTCTATTTTTAGTTGGTTTTGGTACACCATGCTTGCTTAGCATACATGCCTTGTAATGCCATTTTGTTGCCTTAGCATGCCTTAGGTTGTAAACCATCATTCTAGCATGTTTTAGGCTTAGCCTTGTGAAGCTTTCATTCTTATTTTTCCATGTTTAAGGTCTGTCCATAGTTGTTTGGGTCGACTTTGGCATGCATTGTATAGCCCCTTTGCATTTTGGCTTGTTGGCCTTAAGTGTATGAGTGTATAGAATGCATTACTTGCTTTGATTTAGTGGGTTGGGACCATTTTCTATGTCATTTCAGTCCATATAGCATGCTTGTATACTTGCATTTATGGCTGCTTTGATGTTTTAAAAGGATTGTGTTGCATGCTCCATGTTTTGGCCTTTGTGCATGCTTTTAAATTTGAGCCACTTAGATGCCATCTAGAGGGTCCCTTTGCATGGTCTAGGTCTGCCTTGGACCTGTCTTAAGCCCTCTTGGCCTTGTGAGGCTTGGTTGGCTTAGCCATGGTTTAAGTCCCCTTTGACTTGCTTTAAATGATTGGACCATTCGCATGCTAATGTTTGTCTTGTTTAAGTTGGTTTGGCACCCCTTATAGCATGATTTTCAAGGCTTATAATGCATGCCATACGTCCATGATTATTCCCTTTTAAGTGTGCTTAAAAGTTTTCCTTTGATGCTTAAGCGTTGGGCCTTAACATGTGCATGTGCGTATGTGTGTTTGGTCCCATTTTCTTAAGCTTTTGGCCATTGTTTTGGGCCTAACTTAGAGCTGTCCAATTAGTGTAAGTCCATCCCTTGCATGCCATTCAAGTGTTGTTACATCATCCCATGTTTGCATGCTTTGGTTGCACATGTTACATGCTTGAAATCACTTGCATTCGCCTTGCATTCCATTGGTCAAGTTGCTAGCATGTTGCGTGATTGGATTACATCTTGCATGCTCTAATGGTTTGCATAATTGTGGCATGCTTGTTTGCTTTGTTGCTTAGGTTGTGTACCTAATGTGCATTGCATGTTTGTATGCTCTCTTTTATGCCATGTTGCATATTAGCTAACATGCTTAGGTTGCATCGCATTGAACATGCATGCCTTGCCTCTTGAAGTCAAGTGATAGAGGTTCATTCTCGACATGGCGGATGATATTCCATGAGGCGGGACTCCTCCAGAGCAGGAGATGGACCCCAAGGCCGAGCTCTTGCCTCTCAGTGTCCGACCGTTTGACTCGGCGACCTACAGGCCAGTGATTCACGTGCTACCTCTTGATGGTCTTCATGCATAGGGTCTTCCTTGATTTAGTGATGGGAGTTGGGCCTTTGTTTGTTGGTTTGCATTGCATTTGAAATCAACATGCATAACTTGGTCTCTTGGGTCATCACGCATTGAAATGCGCGATTGATGGTCCGAGAACCAAGGACCATGTCCCTTTGAGTCATAAAGATGATAAGGGATATGGTTGGTGCATACATTGCTTGAATTGCATTGCCATGCTATGCCTTGCCCTCTGCTGCTGTCAATTGCAGGTTCTGCAGACATTCTTTGCCGACCGGCAGTGTTTAGTGCCGACCGGAAGTCCATTGGTGGCCGATAGCTTCACCATCAGTCGATGATCACATACCACTGCCGGTGGCTGTTCTACTCAGCCGGTGGTGTCTCCCAATGTCCAGGGAAGCAATTCTGAGACTTTGGCAATCTTCAAAGAGGCAGAGTAGGGAAAACAGAGGCGGCCTATGCATGGCAGTGCACTTCCAAGCAAGACCCGAGCACGCGCGCATCGAACCCTCTTCCCGAGGCCCCCTTTTATTACTTTCCTTATGCTTAGTTAATTTGTTAATTAATTAGGTGATTTGTAATAATTAATTAGCTTGCGAGTTAGTTAATTTGTATTATTCTTTCGGTCCCTCCGAGCGAGGGCGAATTTGTAATAAGTGTGGGTGAGTGTGTGCATATCCTCCAACCCCCACTTCTTTCTCCCTTTTACTTACCTGCTTTGATGGTTACTAATAGGTCATGTTCAATTTAGCATACCTTATGCTATGCATGCGTGCATCATTCATCAGTATTGCATGCACCGGGCTCGGCGCATCATGCTAACTGCATTAGTATTTCAAATCTAACGTGAATACATGCTACTTATGCATTTTCACATGTCATTCATAGACTAGTCGAGCCTACTCTAGTGGCATTCCGCATGCGTTGCATTACAAATTCAAACATGAAATTGGATCATGCATTGATTGCTAACAAGTTCTCTGTTTTGGCATGGAGTACGATGTAAGTATTTATACTTTAGCATCCTTGCATGCGTGTGAGTGTTGCCATGATAGCATGATTACCATGAGGCTAGCTGCTTATGTGATATAACTGCTTGAATGCCTTGGATGAAGGTTGGATTGTCTGAGTTGGAATAGCTCATTGAAATCTGTGTTTTAGCCTACTTGCGAGTAGCAAATTCCAAAACATTTTTCCAAAACAAACGGATATGCAATGCTTATTCCCAAATTAGGCAATCTAGTCTATACTTTTGTGCTGTGCGCATAACATAGTAATTCTAGGCTAATAATCGGGATAAGAACACATAACGTTTTCAAAAACGGATATCATGGTTAGTAGAGGCCGATCTTCGGATCGGGCGAGAGGGGGTGCTCGTAGCTGACCTTCCCCAATCGTACCCAAGTTCCCGAGCCGAGGCAACTTTGGTGATGACGGGCACGTGGCCTTTGGCACCGAGTTAGGGTTTCCTAAATTCCCCGAAAAATAAAATATTTTGGTGGCGACTCTGTATTTGGAAAAGCGGTCCATGTTTGGCATTTCTTTTCAAAAATCTGTTTCTCAAAACGATTTGCCGGATTTGGACTCTTTGGTTCAGATTAAGGACCGTCACACAAATTGAGTCCGAACTGTAGCACGAGGGCCTCATGCGGGCGCGTCTACAGTATGGAAGGAAGTGCAGATCGCCGATATGTTGGACTGAACTGGGAGATAAAGCTTTGATTGGTCCCAAGCTAGTTCAAGTTACAACTGAGAAGATTAAGCTCATTCGACAAAGGATCAAAACTGCTCAAAGTCGACAGAAGAGCTATGCCGACCAGAGAAGAAGAGAGTTGGAATTTGAAGTTGAGGATCATGTATTCCTGAAGGTTTCACCAATGAAAGGAACTTCCAGATTTGGGAAGAAAGGTAAGTTAGCACCTCGTTACGTCGGGCCATTTGAAATACTTGAGAAGGTCAGCCCAACTGCCTATAGACTGGCTTTACCACCGGAACTAAGTCAAGTTCACAATGTGTTCCATATTTCGATGTTGAGGAAGTATATTCGGGATCCACTGCATGTAATTGATTATTCCGAGATTGTGGTTAATGAAGAATTAGGCTACGAGAAGAAGCCGATAAAAATTATTGACAGACATGTGAAACAGTTGAGGAACAAATCAATACCAATGGTGAAAATTGAATGGAAAGAGCATTACGGCAGGGATGCTACATGGGAAATGGAATAAGAAATGAAAATCTGTCATCCGGGGTTATTTGTATAGCAAGGTAATTTAAGTTTGGGGACCAAACTTCTTTAAGGAGGGTAGGATGTAACAACCCTCACTCTACTCCAGTCATGCTTGCATACACTACATGATCTTGTCTTGATATGTTGCATTCTGCAAACCTTGATTTGTTTTGCTTAAGTGTTTCTTGCATGTTTTGTACCTTGCTTGGTGTGAGTCTAGCCGAGGTCATCTTCAGTCTAGAATTATCTTGGAGCCACTTTGTTTGACCTCCACCTTCGCCTTGACATATTGGCCGAGATGTCATTATCTAGGCCGAAGCGTTCATCACCAAGGCCGAGATGTGTATTATCTAGGCCGAGATGTTACCTTTGCACCTAAGTGATCTTGTCCTGGAGTGGTATGACCTAGATCGAGGTGTGGCACATCTAGGCCGAGGTGTGGCACAGCTAGGTCAAGTGTTGTCCTTCCTAGCCGAGATCATTGTTCCCTTACTTGCCGATGCCTGTTCATTACCCCAGATCATTACTTGCCGGAATGCCTATGCCATCATGCTTGTAGAACACACTTTGTCATGGTCTTGTCTTTTCACTCAGTCACCTTTTTCAGTAGAGCCAACCAGCCGCTGCCACGTGTCCTAGCTGAGTGTTAAGTCAGCCAGCAGACCTAGAAATGTATCATTTGCTTTATGCCTTTGTTCTTGAGGAGAGAGAAGCTCTAGAAGAGGGAGAAGGAGTTCTTAGAGGAGGGATAGTTCCAAGCTTGATCCTTAGAATTCAAACCGTTTGATTCGTGTTTTAAGGTTAGAATCTTAATCTACTCTTGTTGTTCTTATTGATCATCTAGCTGCATTGCATGATCAAACCTGATTTGCAAACCATGCCCGATTTAAAGTTTGGTTTTAGAAAGAGAAAGTGATATTCTTGTGTTCTTGAATAGAAGCCTTGTTTGATCCGAAAGCTTGCATCAAGATTCATGTTTTAGTGTTTTGTTTTCATGAAACCTTCGAGTATGGGTACCCAGGTCCATGTTTTTTGAATTCATAGCATGAGATCTCAGATTTTGTAATGAAAGTTATGATCTTTGCATCCATGTTCTTCATGTTCATGTTCTTCAAGAAGGGAAACCCAGATTTTCTTGACTTCATTTCCTTGAACGGGCCATCGAGGGCCACACCTCGGCAAGGAGGTGTGGGACCTCGGCCAGCCTGGATGGTGCCCATTATGTTTTCCCGAGATGAGGAACAGTGTTTTGTTTTGGATCGACTTAGTTTTGAAAGAATGCCGAGATCAATTGCATTCATGTAAAGCTTGTTTGATAGTGCATCAATGGATTTGTTATCGTGCTTGTAGGACTTGGACTCTCGCTTGACCCCGACGTTTGAAGAACTATGTGAGCGGTATCTTTAATGAAGCTATGTTATAATGTTTTGATAAACCTTGCTTTACTTTGTTTTGGAAAAGTATTTGTTAAGCATGAATGATTATCCCTATTTTGTGTATCAAGTGTTAGTCTTGTTTTGGATAACAACCTTTGAAAGTTTGTACGTGCTAGGGGACTATAAGCATTTGTAGCACAACCTTTATTAATGTCACCCCTTGAAACTTGAAAGCCTTGAAAGACTTTGATTGATGAAGCTAAAAAGACTTGTTAGATGAACTTGTTTTGTCTTTGATTTTGTGCAAGATATAATGTGTGTCGCTTGATAAAGATCTCGGATATTATTCATGCAAACCCTTTATTACTTGTACCATTCACTGAGTATCCAAGTTCACCCTCTCTATATATATGTAGGTGATGAGCAGGACTGCGGTGACGCCTAGATGTGCTTTGCAACTTGTTTTGGACTCGCATTTTGTAGCATCTTGAAGATCATGTTTCTTAGCTTGTAATTCATTGTGTTTTGTATATGATGGCTTGAGAAGCCTTTTGGTCAAGATGTATTTTTGTACTTCATTTTATTGTACCCAAGTTGTAAAGCTATGTAAAGATGTATGCCATTTCATTTGACTTATGCACAGCTCTTATGGACTAATTAGTTTTGTATAGACTGCTTCCGCACATGTTAGCCCCATATGTAATACTCTGATTGGGTATGAATCTTGAAAGTTGGCCTTCGGTAATCTCGGATTACTGGCCACCACGGCACCATTCTACTAGGGGCGGAATGGGGTCGTGACACCTCACCACTGAAATCTTGAGGGATTTTAGTGGTGAGGATGGTGCCTTGAGGTCCTACGAAGGAGAGGGCCACCCCCTCTCCTTGTTGTCCTTGAAAAGTGCCATTTTAGCCTCTTGAGTGAGCATCTTATTTAGGTTCATGTTGGCCATATCTTAGCTGCTATTTAGTGTTATTTTGCCATGCTATAGCACTATTTTATGTTGGTTTAGGCACACCATGCTTGTTTAGCATACATGTCGTGTAATACCATCATTTGCCTTAACATGTACTTAGCATGTAGATTACCATGCTTGCTTGTTTTGGCCAAGCTTTGTGAAGCTTTTAGGCTTGTTTTGCCATGCTTAAGGTCTGATATAGGTTGTCTTAGCCATGCTTGCCATTCTTTGTTTAGCCTCTTTGCATTCTTGGCTTGTAAGCCTCAAGTGTATGAACCATGAGCATGCATTTCTTGCATTATTCCAGTGGTTTGGAACCATTTAACATGTCATTTCATTCCTCATGACATGCTTGCATGCTTGCATTTGATGCCCCTTTAATGTGTTAAAAGGTTATTGTCTTATGCCCCTTGTTTAGGCCCTTGTGCATGCTTGCATGTTTAAGCCATTTAGATGCCATCTAGATTTGTTATTGGCTTTGTCTTAATATGGTAAAACTCTGATTTTGGTTGCTTAATTCATGCCATGTTCGATTTTGCTAAGTGTAGTTCAATACACCTTTGGCTTGCCTTGAAGTTTGGCTTTGCTTGCATGCCTTTTTTGTCTTGTCTAGTTGGTTTGGCACCTTTCATGACTTGATTTTCAGAGCTTATAATGCATGTCATTTGTCCATGTTTTCATCCTCTTAAGTGTGCTTGAGAGTTGCTCATCAATGCCTAAGTGTTGGTCCTTGTGTGCATGCATGCTTGCATGTTATTTGGTCCTAGTATGCCTAGTATGCATTGTGCATTGCATGCTTGCTTGCATAGGTTGTATGCCTAGTATGCATTGTGCCTTGCATGCTTGCTTGCATAGGTTGTATGCCTAGTATGCATTGTGCATTGCATGCCCATGTTGCATACTTAGTTAACATGCCTAGGTTGCATTGCATTGGCATGCATGCTTTGCTTCTTGAATTGAGTATGATAGAGGTTGAGCCTCACTTGTTTGTTTGATGTGCATCTCATTTGAAATCAAAGTGCATACTTGGTTTCTTGGGCCATCACGCATTGAAATGTGCGATTGGTGGTCTGAGAATCGAGAACCATGTCCCTTTGAGTCACAAACATGATAAGGGATGTGTTGGTGCACACATTTGCTTGAAATGCATTGCCATGCCTTGTTTTGCCCTCTGCTGCTGTCAAAACAGGTTCTACAGGAAGTTTTGGCCGATCGGCTACGTACAGTGCTGACCGACCAACAATTTGTGGCCGATATCTCCACAGGTGGTCGATAACCATTCCCCATGGCCAGTGACCATTCCTCATGGCCGGTGGTGTTCCACAGAACTCAGAGAAGCAACCTTGGAGTTTATGCAATTTTCAGAGGTGCCAAACAGTAAAAACAGAGGCAACTTATGCATGGCAGTGAACTTCCGAACGGAACCGAGCATGCATTGCATTGGGCTCTCTTCCCGAGGCTGTTTACTGTTTTATTAGATTAGTTAATTTGCTTAACTAGTTTAATTTGTCTGTAATAATTAATTAGCTTGTAGGTTAATTAATTGTATTATTCTTTTGGTCCCTCCGAGCGAGGGCGAATTTGTAATAAGTGTGGGTACGTGTGTGCATGTTTTCCAACCCCCACTTCTTTCTCCCTTTTACTTACCTACTTTGATGGTTAGTATTAGGGAATATTTAATTTAGTATATCTTATGCTATGCATGCGTGCATCATTCATCAGTATTGCATACACCAGGCTCGGCGCATCATGCTAACTGCATAAGTGTTTCAAATCTAACTTGAATACGTACATCAAATGGTTGCATTTCACATGCCATCCTAGGATTAGCCGAGCCTATCCTAATTGCATTCTGTATGCGTTGCATTAGGCACTTAACATGGACTTGGATCATACATTGATTGCTAACGAGATCTTTGTTTTGGCTTGGAGTACACTGTAAGTATTTTGTGCTTTAGCATCTGGCACGAGTGTGAATGTTAACATGACGGCATGCTTACCATGTGGCTAGATGCTTATGTGATATGAACTGCCTGAATGCCTGTGGGTGAAGGTTGGATTGCTTGAGTTGGAACAACTCATCAAAATCCGTGTTTTAGCCTACTCGCGAGTGGCAAATTTCAAAACATTTTCCAAACAAACGGATATGCGATGCTTTGTTCCAAATTAGGCGATCTAGTCTATACTTGTTTTGCTGTGCGCATCACATAGTAATTCTAACTAACTAACCGGAATAAGAACACATAACATTTTCAAAATTGGATATCATGGTCAGTAGAGGTCGATCTTCGGATCGGGTGAGAGGGGGTGCTCATAGCTGACCTTCCTCAATCGTACCAAAGTTCCTGAGCCGAGGCAACTTTGGTAATGACGGACACGTGGCCTTAGGCAAACGAGTCAGGGTTTTCCTAAATTCCCCCATTAAAAAATATTTAGGTGGCGACTCTGTATCTGGCAAAACAGTCCATGTTTGGCACTTCTTTTCTAAAAATATGTTTTCTCAAAACGATTTACCAGATTTGGACTCTTTGGTTTAGACTAAGAACCGTGACACAAAAGGGAGTCCGAACTGTGGTGGCATAAAGCCTGAGGGCGCGTCCACAGACATATTTTGACAAATGTTTCCGTCAATGACCTTTATGCATTACACCTGCAGACTTTGATTCTAAATAAAGATACGCAACCTCTACACCATGAAAATATCGTCATATCATTTTTCGGACATGACAGATACACTGGTGCGATTGATGCATGCCAGAGGGTAATATCAATGTTCATCCTGTTATATTAAAACGAAAATATGAAAGCCATTACATGTTTACATGACCTCTAAACAAGGTATGCCCTTGTGTTTGCGAGTAGATTTATATGCCTTTCAATTACAGAGGAGTGCATTGGTTGTGCGTTAAAATTGATACGGTGGACTGTGTAGCCTACCTATTTGACTCGTTCCCATCCAACCGACCAAACAAAAGGAAGCTAAATGCGGCACCAATTTTGGTATGTTCTTCTGGCACATTTCTCAACTCTACAACAAACTTGAACATCCTTTACATAAACCAACTTCAACCTTGTGAAACAGGTTTAAACTATGCACGACTTGCTGTAACTACACTTTGGAAATGATTATGTTACAGACGTGCGTAGCTTCCACCTCCGCATGTTAGATGAGAGGCCAGTGCAACAACTGAACGAATAATCCACAATCCCTCCCCCACATTAATGTGTATGCTGCATGACTAACTTAACGAACCTACTGACATTGATTACAAATTTAATGTGAAATTATTTTTGTGGCACGTTTGACTGTGGGATGTTTGTCATTAAATTCATGCAGCAACCTGATTTAAGCCCCAGTCCAGACAAGGTACATTCTACCGCTTCATTTCCATTTGTCAATCAAATCCTTCCTTGTATGTCCTGCAATTTTAACTGATTTGTCTTATCATCTTTTTGTACAAAGTTCCATCCCTCTGTGCGTCATAAGCTGTTGGTTGACATCGTTATGGATGTCAATAATGCAAACATCGCAGAGTACCGGGAGTGCCTTCATATGAGCAATGCCACAAGCTAGGCCAATGATGGGAATGGGCTGCCAGTACGCCAGTAATTTGGGTGGCAACAGGACTTCACTAATTTTTTTATTCTTTGATTTCAATATGGATGTTAATTATGGCTCCCCAATATTTTTTTTCCTAGATGATGTAAAGATGGACTAACTGCAAAGTGCAAGTCAAATGTAAACATGGATCAAATATGTCGATGTGGCTGCTCTCTTAGTACTATTTTGTTTACGCATGTTTCTTGTTCAGATGAATGCGACTGAAACAAATATAATTTACGGCTATTTTTTTTTTTACTCATATTTGAAGGAATGTACTTCCTGCCCAATTTGTGAGCATAACTTTGATGTCGCAACTGTAATAAAAAAACAATTTGACCTTTTTAAAAATAAATAAAACTGAATATAATTACAAAATGAATTTATAATGAAATTTTTTTACTGGCTGCTGTCTTAGTTGTATTTTTTATTTGTTACCGAAATGAATTACAAAAAAAAAAAACAAATCTACATATCTGCTGCACCATCAGCAGCGTCTTCTGAAGAGTTGTCTGTACTGTCTGATTGACTGTCCTTATCCATTCTCTTATCAGAGTTCGCTTTGTCCGCCGCCAATTTCTCATCAGTCAGCCAATCAACGTTCTGCTTCATAGCGCCGACTTGCCGCTCCAAACTTGACAACTATGTGTCCACATCATTCAGCCTTTCGTAGATATCTTGCAACTGCTGCAATACAGGAGCAACATAAGCTTGAACAATAACTTCAATCTTGTTCAAATCAGACATTTTGTAGGAATATGTGTATGGTTTATTTTACTTACTACATTTTTAAAGAAATGTATAGATTCATAATATTATACAACACTATGCTGTAAGTATTTATAAGATATGGTACATGACTTGTATGTTGTTAGAAGACCTCATGCATTGTGATATACATTGTATTAATTTCTCAAACTGGCCGAATTCATCTTGCACAAATTCGTTCCTTCTTGCATACACCAAGTCATCCGTTCAGTACCCCTGATCGTCCATTATTTGGCATTTCCAACACACATGCATTGTACCTTCCATCAGTACTATCCCATTATCATTGATTTCCACACCCACAATTTATCATACATTCACATTCGTCATTTGTATTTGTGCCCCAACCCAACTTTTGGTCTACCCCAACCCAATTACATGTCTACTCATCCATAAAGCTTAGCAAAATTCCTCTTGTCAGATACATATGCCTTTCCAACTACACCGAACCTATTAAATGAAATATTCAAAATAATTGATTTGCTTTTACTCAGTTTGGGTAGGTGTTGCCACCAAACAACAACAACAACTGTGTTCACATCTTTAAACCTACCACCAACGTATTAATGACTACGAGTTTAAGGTAATTTAACATTTACAACCAACCACAAAAAAGTTTGCAACCATTGTTGTTTCCTTTGCATTTGGGTTTGTTTTTGCATCCATATATTCTTCGTAAACCTGCGAAAACATAGTTGGACTCAATCAAGAACCGCCACACCTATGGATGCACACCACGGTAAACGCGGTCGTGGACAATCACTTGCAAGGGCTGACAACTCCCGACCAAAGTCACCAGAATTGGATTATGCAGGTGGGTATATCGATTCCTTCGATGATCGACGTTTCTTTGAAACAGGGTTCCCACTGTGGAGTTTTGAACCTCTACGGGATTACAATTGCACCCCAATACAAGATGCTAGCCTGGGGAAGTATTTTGGAATTCTAGTTTCACTGTTTGCCAAACGAATTCAGTGTGAACACCACTGTCGATGTGTTTTTGTCAAGGTTACTAAAGCCTGATCGATTGAAATGCAACGGCAATTCCCTCATGTCAGCGAGTCCCAAGTTAGGCATCGTTTGCAAAGTGAGATTGATCAAATGACTCGTCAACTCATTAGGCACTCACACATAGAGGACGCAAAGGCGGAGTCGAAGATACATGGAGCAAACCTGGCATCTGCGATCAAGGCTATAATGGAGGATCCTGCATTGGCGTCGGACCCTGACCTTTCAGATTACTCAGACTCCGAGGTTGTTGATTTGAGCGAGGATTAGGAGACCTGGACATGTGTATGACATAGTAAGCGTAGTGTTGTAAGATGCCATCGTGGTGCGAAAAAATACGACTTAGCAACTAACAAACCGTCAAACTCTGCTAATGATTTCAACGGTGCATGCGTTAATGTCTTCATCATTTCCGCTTTGTTGAAGGTATTTTTTTGGGTCACTGTCATCGACTGAAAGTTGCCTTATGATTTTTGTTGGTACGATGCCAAGGTAATTTTTTTGTAATGTCATTGACCGATATCAGAAGCTATCATTAACCTATGTTTTTTTGATTACTTCATTTTTTGTGAATCGTTGAATATGGACAATAAGGTTTAAGTGTCATAATCATTGAATAGAATCACAAGCTGTAATTGCAAAAAAAAATTTGTGCACGACCGGCCAATGGTCTCATACACTCTAACATCAATATGGGCACAAATGTTTTGTTTTTTCAAGCACAACGGTTGTATGGAAGTATACCCCGTGGGGTCAACCTGCGCATTCGCAATTTTTCTCCCATTGTGAATTGTTATGAACTAATCAACTCCCCTTCAAATAAAAAAATATAAAATAGACCATTTAGAAACAGAGTATTGATATTCATTAATGAAGAAGTCAGCACAACGGTGAAGAAATGTACCACGCATTCTGTGCAATACAAAAAAAAAAAAAAAAAGATATATACACTAGTTTAGGATATAGGGAAGAGAATGGCTAGAAGCTAGAGGACCCCATTCTGATTGAGCATCTGCGAGCATGGCTTGGGCTTGAGCAGCTACAGAACCAAAGCATCAAAAACCAGATCTGCCAAATCTGCTTTAAACTTGCTATCAGATAATAGTTTAGGCCACAGATAAGTGACAAACAGATACTAGTTGACAGATAACAGATCTGCCAAATCTGTTCATTACAAACAGACCTGCAACAGATAATAGAAGTTGTTCATTACAACCAAAATTCATGCACCCAGATAACAGAACCTGCAACAGATAACAGGCCACAGATAAGTGACAAAGCACCCACAAAATTCAGTCATCCATAAAGCATCCACAAAATTCATCACATAGCATCCAAAAAAATGAATCCACATAGCATCTACAAAATTCATCCACAGATCTGCCAAATAGCATCCACAAAGCTCTAACAGTGAGACCAATGTTTTCCAAAATTCATTCCATAATAAAATTATAAGTTACATCATAATAACTTATAAAATTCATTCCGTACATTCATTCCATAATAAAATTCATTCCACAAAGCTATTAAGTAAGTTCCATAAGTTACATCATAATAAAATTCATTCCATAAACATTAGTTATATCATGAAGTACAATACAACCAAAATAGGTACAAACTTCCATTCAATTTCCCAAAATACAATAAAGTACAAAAGTTACATGATCAAGTAGAAAATGATAGAAAATATAATGAAATACACCATCGCTTTGATATTATTTTCTATCCTTTCAAGCCTTCGACCATGGTCATTTTCCAAGTCATCAAGCCTCGTCCTTACATCGTTAAAATCTTCTACTGTTATAGCATCACAAGCTCTAGTGTTAGAACAGATTCTGGACGTAACGTCTTCATCATCTTCATCCACGAGCTTGAAGTAATTGCAATGGGGAGTGGGAGTGGTACTCTACAATGCATGACAATCAGTTAGTTGAATACGACAAATATTAATATGACAACTAAAGGATTAAAATTTCCAATACATACTTACATATTTTGATAGGCAAATAAAGAACAAACGCCCTTCATTTCCATTCTCATTGGTTCTTACAATATATATATGGAAGCAGTTCTTCCACAGTTGCACAGCCTCGGTTGTAATCTTATGTTGCTAATGTTAGAAGAAGAAGCCATTTTTTAAATCTGCATACATGAGAAATTTGTAGTGCTCAACTATGCTTGTGTTTGATGGGGTTAATAGCAATTCTATTTGAATTTGAGGGACAGAGTGTGTCTTTACTGAAAACATCTATTTGTTCAAATTGCCATGTTTAATAGTATTTGAACAGAGGTTACACAAACTAAACTGTTAATAGCATTTGAACAAACATGGAAGTTCAATGTCAGTCATTTTCTTCAGTTTCAAACATAGCATTTGTGATTAATTACACACATGTTACACACATAGCATTTTCAAACTGAACAAACATGGCAGTTTTAGAAACATATCAGTTCAATGTCAATTCAATTATCAATCACACATGTTACACAACTATTATCAACAAATCATACTGAAGTGAAATGATTATAGGCAGATTGTTAGAGAGTGTGATTCAACTAATAGTTATCAAACTGAAATAGTTATCAACAAATCACACATGTGATTTTCAACAAAGCACACTGAAATACTTATCAACAAATTAGTAATAGTTATAAACATTTCATATCAGTTTGATAATAGTTATCAATGTTGATAATAGTTAATTTAATTCACGCAGCTAACATATTAGTTGATAGCAGTTCATTATAACAAATCATGCGTGATTGATAACAAATACACCAAAATTCAATTATCAATCACACATTGAAAATTACACAACTATATGCATTTGTTCAACTAATTATCAATCTACATAATCATACTATGTTCTGTAAAGATGTGATCCTTTCATTTTATGTTTGATCACTTTCTGCATAATCATACTACGTTCTGCAAAATTTATACTTTAACTCTAAAAGGTAAATGCATATATGTTCCTCACAATATGTTCCACATTCATCAATCATACCATTTATCTATCTGCATAACAGTAATTTTCAAAGTCCTAATTTTCAAAGCCCTAATTTTGACTGAGTAATTTTGGAAGCCCTAATTTTGGAAGCCCTAATTTTCAATTTTCAAATCTATTTTGTCAATTACAACCCTAACTTTTTGATTTCAGTGTTTGGAGGACGAAGCTGGTTCATCTATGGCCTGAAAACCCACGTTCTCCTCAACAAATTCCTCCGCTACAGCCGATGGTGGTCGCGGTGGAGCTATGGTTCGCGAAGCAGACAAAATAAGGACTGCAGCGGTGGGTTGGGTTTACGAGTGGGTCGCCGTCGGGAGTGGTTGCCGATCAGGCTGGGTTCGGTGGAGGAGGAGTGAATGTGAGAGTGAGGGAGAGTGAGAGTGAGATTGTGGTGTATACTCTATATAACTTGTATAGCAGAGCGGGAAAACTAAATTTTTTATTTCTTTATTTTAATTTTTAGTCAAAAAGCCAAAAATTCACTAAAAAAATAAAAAAGCCAACAACTCATACAAAAAAGTCAAAGATTTTCTTATCCCACCCCTTTTTGCATATCTTTTCGTAACAAAACCAAAAAGTCTTTCCAAACATACTAGTTTTTTCAAGCTCATATTTTAGCCAAATAGCCAAAAAATTTCTAAATCAACCTGTTCCCAAACGAGGCCAGCCTCCACTTTAGTCATGACGCAGGCAGCGAGAGAACATTGAACCGACAACAAATGTTGTAGCGAGAGGGAAATGTTAGTACAGGTAACTATAAGGGGTGGGATTGTTATTGAGGGAATTATTAGTCAGGGGACTGACAGTGATGGGACTACAAGTAATATTGTCATGGTTTAGGGCTGGTTTGGCATGTCTTTAAGAAGACAAAAAGTAAAAAAAGTTACTGAACAAGCTAAAAAGTTACCACTCGGCACAAATTAAAAATTTTCAAAACATAAATTGCTTGATGCAAATTACAAGTAATATTTTATGACACATTGATTGGTCTATCCCGGTACAAATTACACATGGGTGCACAACAAAATTACACAGGGCAGTTTTGTTATGTCCGTGGGAGCTTATCACAGATCCCGTTTTGATAATCTTAACCGTTCAATGTGTAGAACTCGTCGAGTACTATATGTCTATTAAAAATCATGTTCATCGGATATCGCTAACTATATGATCAAATCAGTTTTGTATAAAAATAAGGGATGGTGTTATAGTTAACGGTTGAAAGAAAACTACTCCGTTCAAATAGCTATCGATATCTGATCAACATGATTTTTCATAAGCATGTAGTACTCGATGAGCTGTACACATTTAACGATTCAGATTATCAAAACGGGTCTCGTGATGGCCCCCACGGGCCGAACGGCACTGTCCAATGCAATGCCTAATATTTGTGTGTTCGGAATACGTTGGGATTATGATACCCTCCATACGTGGGATTAGTAGTCCCCCATGGGAGATGGTATTAGAAAACCAATCCCTTCGATATACAAGTAGATTTGCTAGTTTGGCCCCTATTATCCTATGTAATGTACTTACTGTACTTCCTTAGTAATTAATTTGTTGTCTCAGTTCGCTTGTACTTATGCGATTGATATGTCCAGTCCTGGACGAAAATAATTTACGCCTCGTTTCGCATGTAACGGTTTTACCTTAACAAGCCAACAAGCACTACAAAGCACCGACAACCCAAATAATATGTGTAATAACCGAAGTTAATAGTATAATAATAGGTATACGAAAGTAATTGTTTTTGTACATTATGACTTGGTGCCTCTAACTCCTTTATGTGGAAACAAAATTAACTATTACTAATCCACTACGTATTACTGTGAAGAAGTATTTTGTTATAATTCTATCGCTAATATTCTACTTACATCCACAATGGATGTGTTACTGTATTTGTTACTGTCAACTGTTAATTTTTGGCCAACGAAGTTTCTTGTTTGGTGATGCAGTGTAGCGGCTAAGGGCAACATTATTGACCATAATTAGTGTGCAATTTTAGATTGCCTATTAACAGTCGCTACCGTTTTAACCGTCGGGGGAGAGGTAGGGAAATGCTGGGCGAAAGCCCTCCTGGACAATAATAGGAGAGTCCCACCGGACGTCCACTACGACAATTTCTATATCGGTCGATGAACTACAATTTCTTTTTTTGGGGTTTTTTGTACTTGTTCGCAAATTTTTGCCGCCTGCAATTTTTTTTTAACTGAAATTAATTACACACATTTGTTTATTACATATATATGTATATATACATATATATATTTACAATTTCTGTCAGACACGGATCTTAATACACCCTTTAATCCATCTATTGTATCATCATTCACATAGTTTGCCCTCTTTGTTTGGACTGCATAAGCGGGGATTATAATCTACCCGACTGTTAGTCATGCGATACATTGTCCGTCGACCAGCCGATTCGGGTGTATTTGTATCGTATGTTTGTTTACTCATCGGATTAGATGCCTACATTGGAGTATTTGTAGTGAATCAAATGTTTGGTTCAACGGACTGGATAAGGATAAATTACCAATTTATATTTAATTTATAATACTAAATTTGTAATCTATTATTCATAACTGAACAACACAAAAAAAAAAAAAAATTAATTCATAGGGCCATACGAAATTTAATTTTTAATTTATAGGCCGAAAATTAAATTTAACGTTACCCTACCTTACACTACCCCTCGTTTGTGAAAATTAAACAAAAACAAAAAAAAATTATCAAATATAATTAATAAGATAAAATGGCACGTCAAACCTATAATCAGTGCAAATTTCCTGTCACAAACATCATATCCAACTACAACAAAATCTATTATCTTTCAAAACACAAAAAAATAAATTTAAAAATATGAGCATACAAAATAACATACTAAAATAACAACTTCCTAACCACCTTAGGGCTGGTTTGGCATGTTTTAAAAAAGTCAAAGAGTCAAAAAGTCACTACTTTTATTTAAATCACATCATCTTATTTAAGTCACATCACCTCTCTAACACATCAATTCAAACCCAACCCAAATGGAACCCATATTTCATAAAAAATCAAAAAGTACACTTATTTAGATTATCCCAAATATTTAATACGTAGTGTCACGTACGTTTCCGTTTCCGTTTCCCTCCCAAATTTGGAACAAAAACCAAAGTTGGCAGACAAAGCCTATGAAATCCCACAGAGGAAGTACTTTTCATGATGACTCACAGGTCGTAGCCTTTCTAATCTCACCAACTCATTTCCATTTCCCACATACAATTTTGGCAACTTTGCTGTCCCTCATTCCCTCTCCATTTCGATTTTACTGTCCATCTCCAGTAATACACACTCTCTCTCTGTCTCTATCTCTCTGTCTCTCCATTTCGACTGCGCCAGCTCGCCGACGGTGACACTCACCATTTTCTTGGGCATGTGTGAGTCTGTCTATTTTTTCTTTCGAAGCACATTATTATTATGACCTGCTGTGTTCCACTCGCACGACGCATTCATTTTTCAACTGTTAAACTGTTCCTTGTTAGGTCATTGAAACCATATGTACGATTAGGTATACAAACTACACGGGTGACAAACTGATACTGCCATTGAGGAGTTCCATAGTGACAAACGGTCTTGGTTGAGCAGTGTAGCCGATTTTTTATCTCTCTGCATGAATGTAAGTTGCATATGGGTGCTCTTGGGTTGAATGTCCGATGTGGCCCTGTTTCAAGTGTGCGTATTGTTTGTTAGTTCTGGCTTCCTTGCAAGATTTCTTGTTGGTCGTTTATCCAAAAGCCTTCGCGAAGGTGGTACCAAATGACTGGCCATTCTCGTCGGTGCAAACGAAGTTGTAGTCATGTTATGCTGTTTTGCTTGCATATGAAGTTGTTGCACTTCTACTTCTTTATATCTGTAATGTCATGCCAATTTTTTGTATTGGTGTTGGTTGATGCAGTTTTTGGTGTTACTAACTAACCTGATGCACTAACCCAGATAGACTACGTCCAGGCATGGAGGCACGACTGGCCCAGGGGGGGTCACGTGCCCCTAACTTTTTTGGATAACTCTGCCTTTGACGTGAACAACTATTAATATGAAGTACAACATTTTTGCACTTGTTTGTGAACTTGTATATCATAACTCTTGTCTGAGAACGTGTCAAATTTGGGGAAGTATGCATGTTATTCGCGGATTGACCTCATATCATTTGGCATTACAGCCGTTGTACGCAGCCACTATTAAGATTTTATACAAGTGCTTTATTACTTCAATTTTTTGTTGTTCGCTATAACGACAATATTCATCGCAGGGGAGATGCAGTGGATGGTGCTCTAGTTTGCTGACAAAACGAATGATTACCTGCTGGCAAGTAGCCATCCCAAAGACTATAACACCACTGCCTGGGGCCCCCAATTAGGCTGACAAATTGGGTTTACGGGAAAACATTGTGACACCAACGTACCTCCGGTAATGAGTTCAGTCTTTAATTTATGCCGCACTTGCTCAAATAAAGCTTGACCATTATATGTGCAAGCATTGAAGTGGTCAATACTATTTACATGAGATTACAATAAAACGAGTACAACATATGGCCAATTAATTTTCGTAAAACAGTGGCTTGCAATAGGTATGCAAAGCGATGCTCAAATGGCCAAACCAACCCCAAACAGTCCCTATGCAGGCCCAAAATAGTAACAAAATGGACTAAGATGATGGTTTGAAAGGTACAAAAATGAAGCTCATGCAATGGTCCATAAATAATGCATACAAGCACAGCTCTCAATCGCATTTAAAGAGTGATAAACATGGGAATATGACAACCCTATACGCTCTGAAATATCATGCTCAATGATGCCAAAACATAGGAACACCTCAAGTTATGCATGTAAGGGGGTTCAAAACTCAAGGCTTAGGCAAGGGTATTACACTACAACCATGCATGGCAAGCATCATTCAATCAAGAGGCCAAAAAATAGAGCTGAGTCAGCCCAAAATATGAACAAAATCAGTTTAGAGCATGGCCAAAATGTGCTAGAATCAAGGGCCAAAACCATATGCAATGTAAGCTAGTGAGCATGGTTTACACTACAAGCATGCGAAGCATTCAAGAGGCCACTAAACCAGAAAAATACAGAGGCACGACATGCCAAATAATGACCAAAAACCCACTGAAACATGACCAATGCATGCAAGAATGACATGCTCCTTTGATAAGCTATGGAGAGGGTTATTCTACACATGCAAGAGGCGAACCCTAGATGACAACACCAACTCTGGACAGAGCCTAGGCAGACCCTAAAAGTCACCAAAAGAGCCCTGAACCAAGGCTTGGAAGTGTGAAAACAAAGGCTCCTTTGTAAGGCCAAAAATGCTAGTAGACAAGACAAGGAGAGAGAGGGTCACCCCTCTCTGATTTTGGCCCTCAAAACCACATACCAACCACTAAAAATCTGCTAGATTTCAGTGGCTAAAGGGCCAAGCAAAGGTCAACACAAAGGCCCTAAGGCATGGCTCAAAATAATGCAAAATAGAGCATGCAAGGGGGGTAGATGACCTCCAACGACAAAATGGCTTTAAACAAACATGAAAAACACTTAAAAATGAAGCTTTTATCAGTTGACAACAGAGCCTAAATATGCATGAAAATAAGGCTAAGAGAAGGATCAAAATAGAGCTTAAAAAGAGAGAAAATGAGTTACCCTTGAAGCTCAACAAAAACCTGCAACTTCTGGACCCAAAACACAGCTCCTTAACCTTTGAAAATGGCCTCCAAGAACCTTAGGGTGATGGTGGAAGTGTTAGGTTATGAGGTGGTGTGCAAAGGGCCAAGAACAATGCACTTTTGAACCCAAAATGTAGAGATATAGAGAGGGATATATATTTTGCCTTAAAGAAATTTTTTGGAACCTGGTATAAGGAGAGGCAGGCCCTCTCTTATAGAGGAGCAAAGGTTCAAGCTTCCTCAAGAAGCTAGAGCAAAGGTTCAAGCTTCCTCAAGAAGCTAGAGCAAGGGTGCAAATCCTCCATACACGTGTATGGAGGATACAATCTGTGCCTTCCAGCTAGCATAGCTGGCAACAACTCACAGAGACAAAACTGGAGGGAGCAAGCCGACCAGTTAAGGTGGTCGGCTGACCACTTCCCCTGGTCGGCCGACCAAGGCAAGTGGTCTCCCAAAAAAAAGTTGGTTGGCCAGCCCATTTGATGGTCTCCCAACTGAATGCAAGCTAATGGTATGGTGGGAGACCAGCAAATGTGGCTCAAAAATCAAGGAGACCAGTTTCCCAACAAGAAAATCGGCTGGCGGAGAGAAAAGTGGTCTCCAAGAGAAAACATGGTCTCCCACCCTTGTACCACCTTCCAAACAATGAAAACAAGGTTCATGCAAAAAATGAACCAACACGGATGCAAAACGAGGGTTCGGAGGGCAAAACACGCGGCCGGGTGCCTCGAAAACATGCTGTTAAGCACCAAAATTGGCGTGCAACCACAAAGGTGGTCTCCCGCGTCGCAGTGTCCCTCTAGACAGAGGAAACAAGGTGTGTGCCAAAAACCGTGCCAAACGGAGAATGTTAAGCGGTCCCGAACTGAGGCACGCGGCCGACGGCTCAGAAAATCAGAAACTGGTCTCCAAACGGGAACAGTGGCCTGCGACCATGAAAAGTAGCCTATGGCCACTGAGAGATGGTCTACAAGATCTCTCCCTCCCTCCAAGAAGAGAAAGCAAGACTTGGTCCGCAAATCGAAGCAAAGCATAAAAGGGACCCGAGGTCTGGGGGTAAGGACCTCAGCCGAAACTCCGAAACCTCAGAACGAGCACAACATGCGCAATCACCAAGCGCTCAATCGATGACGTCTGAGTCTTAAGGTCGGTCAAAAATGGGGTGTCTACAGATATGTTTAAGTTTTACTGGGCTGTAGGTTGCTTTTTACTGGTTCATGGATACGTTTAATGTAGGGACATTGTCGTGTCTATAAATCATCATGAAATGCCTTGCGAATGTGCTATACGACGTGACATGCGCACGCTTAAACCAGGGGCATGGCTATCCGACACTGTAAGTCGTGGCATCTGACAATGTTTTTTTAACTATATTTGCATGGTGGACATTTCCATGTAGGGACATTGTTATTTCGTATTACATTTAAACAAATTGCAAACCTTATTTCGCAAGTTGCCTCGTCTGTTACAATGTTCCAGCCAATCAACTTGGTCGTGGTTCAATTGACTAAAGAACAGCGGCAAGTACACAAAGACGGAAGGCATACTGCGTGGTTCTTTCCAGTATATCTGTCGGTAAGTAAGTGTTTTAAGTCGGTTGTGTATTGTAGAAGACATATTTTTAGAAAATTTTGGCTGGCTGAACTTTACACACCAAACATGCAGACTTTGATACTAAATCAAAAAACTCAACCTCTGAACCATGAAAATATCGTCAGATCATATTTTGGACATGGCAAATATACTGGGGTGCTTCATGCATGTCAGAAGGTAATATGAATGTTCATCCCATTGAAGCGAGTATATTTAATATGAACGTCGGTAATATGAATGTCGATCCCATTTGCATGAATGTCAATGTAAATATGAAAGTGCATACATGTTCGCATGCCCTCTAAACAATGTCTTCACTTGTGTTTATGTGTAGATTTACATGCCTTTCAATTATAGAGGAGTACATTGGTTGTGCCTAAAAATAGATATGGTAGACCGTGTGGCGTACCTATTTGACTCATTGGCATCCACCACACTGGACACCAACAAGCTGAACGCGGAAAAAATGTTGGTATGTCGTGCTGAATTTCACAAATCTACTTCCACACTGTCACATCCTTCACATAAACTAACCGTCTCATTCTGCAATAGGTTCAAACAATGCATGCCTTACTGCAACTATAGTTTGGAAATGAATATGCTATAGACGTGTGTACCTTTGACGTCCGCATGTTAGAAAAACGGCCATTACAACAGCTGGACAAGCAATCCACAAGCCCTGCATCACATTGACTTGACTCCTGAATGACTCATTTAACGAACCTCCTTATATTTACGAGAAACTGAATGTTACATTTCATTTCTAGCACTTTCGACTATGGGATGTTTGTGATCAAGTACATGCAGCGGCCTGACATACCCAGCGGTCCACACAAGGTACATTCTACTACTTCATTTCCAATTGCGAAATAAATCCGTTTATTTCCTATCGCTGTAACTGTACCTGATTTGTGTTCTTCGGTTTCTCTACATAGTTTCATCCTTCTGTGCGTCAAAAGTTGGTGCTTGACTTCGTTATGGATGTGAATAATTCAAAGATCGGCGAGTATCTTTCGTACATGTGATTGATTGCAATTACAACAAATAGGGCAACGATTTTATCATTGCCTGCCAGTACGAGAGTAATTTTGATGCCCAACCACAACTGGATTACTGCATCAGCTTGTTGTGACAACTTTTTAGGTCACAGCTGTGATAATACTAATTTCCCACGCGTATTGATTGTACACATAATTCCAATGTTTGGGACTGGAACAAACGACAGAAAGTAGTAATGTTGGTTTGCTTTTATCGTAGCCTGTACGTAATGTGATTCACATAATTCCAATGTTATGTGTACAGAACAAAAAATGCAATGTGATATTTGCCCAAATGAATATAGTAATGTTTGTCCAATGCAATGTGATATTTGTCCAACAAACAATGCAAGTTGAAAGTAGTAATGTTTGTTCGCTTTTTTTGAATGCCATAATTTTGTCCAAACCAAAGCAAAAAAATCCCACAGAACAAACAAATAGCAGTGATTATAATGCACCAACAGAGGTCCACCACCTGTCCACAGAAATTCATGTGGTAAACAAACTGTTGTAATTCTCCTGTCGAACCACCTTACTATTATGTTTCCAACTGTCCCTGCACATTGTGGATTTCACATCTTCAGGTCAAGCTCTGTATTTTGCCAGTGACCATTTCTGCAATCCACCCAGTTAGTCCATGCAATATCCTCGTAACTGCTGCACCATGTAGGCCCTCACGTGCTGTTAAACTAAACCCCTTTCATATGTGTAACTGATGAAGTATGACGTTGACTTTCACCCATGTCATGTTGTGGTTGATCCACGTGTGAACAAGCACAAACAAGTACAAATTTTAAACTACAAACATGCCACAAATTTTAAACTGCAAACAATGTCATGTTGCATACTGCCTGGTTGTTTCCAGTATATCGGTCGGTAAGTAAGTGTTTTACGTCAGTTGTGTATTGTAGTTGACATATTTTCAGAAATATTTGGCTGACTGACTTTACACACTAAACATGCAGACTTTGATACTAAATAAAAATACTAAACATCTGTACATGACAGATATACTGGCTTGAAGAAGTATGACATCCTTTACATAAACGAATCCTTGGAAGGGCAATCACATAGAAGATATATAAACGGAAGATATGTGAAGAAGCATTATCCAACCATGCTGGAAACTTTGAAGCAGAGTTGATTACTTCATAACAATGCACAAACGGAGAAAAATTGTACAAAAAAAAAAAACAAAAAAAAAAAAAAAAACAATACACCAGACCATTCAAAAACAGAGTATTGATATTCATTAATGAGCAAGTTTGCACAATGGTCTGAAAGATAGCACGCATTCTGTGCAATACAAAAGAATACATATATAAACTAGTCTAGGATTTGGAGGAGAGAATGGCTAGAACACCCTATTCTGATTGAGCATCTGCTAGCATGGCTTAGGCTTGGTCCAACTCAGCTTTAGTTGTCTGAATTGATGCAAGACGATGTCTAATTTGGGAGAGCATCATCCTTGCTTCTTGATTAAGCTGGTCATGTTGCTGCAGCAGATGAGCCTTTCTTTGCCGGATAGAGGCAAGTTCTGTCATGAGTTTGGTTTCCTCAAGTTCAAGTGCTGAGTGTTGCTCAAGAATGGCTGCAGAGGTTTGCTGGCTGAGTTTGAGTCAAGTAGATATGGTGTGGGCTTCGTTTAGGAAACCTTTTTTGGTTTGAATATCCTCCGCGCAAGTCTGAACCATCTCTGAAAGGGTTGGCCATTCCGTGATGATCTTGGCCAATTGCTTTAGTTGAATGGGGTTGAAAGGATTAGGGGAGAGGTTTAGAATAGCAGAAAGACAGACCAAGGTTTCATTAGGTTTGTGGAGAATGATTCCTTCAACTGGGGTGTTAATAAGGTTGATGAAGGTGGTTAAGGTTTTTCGAGTTTCAGCATGAAAGAGACGTAGCCTTTGAGGCAATGGGGACATTTCATCTAGATGTTGTTGAAGAATAGAAAGTTCGGCCCAAATATCTTGACATGGAACGATGGTCTGTGAACATTAATAGTTTGGTGAGAATATATGCTTGCAAGTAATAAAGAGTAAATAGGATGAGGTTGGAAATGGTAGTACCTGTCCTGATAAAGTGCGCACAAACGGTTGGCCTTGTTCGGCTGTGGTTGTGGCAGCAGGAGGAGTTGTTTCGGGTACTGATGAAATGGCAGCATCAGCACCTTCTGGCTGTTTTTCTGGTTCTAGTAAGAGGGGAAAGTCATGAGGACCTTCAAGTTCTTTCTCAGACATTGGTCGTGGAGATGAGTCATGTATTATGTCCATCCTTGTAAATTGGAGAAGAATATTAGTTACTTAAAGAGAAGTTTTTTTTTTTTTCAAACGAACACTCACATTTGTATTTCTATTTACCTTGGTTGTTGTGAACTTCTAGTTGAGGGAATTTTGTATTGTCATATGTTGGAGAGGATTGGCTATTGATTGAAATGTCAAAATCAATCCTCTCTGATTCTTTGTTTGAAGTTTGGGAAATTGAAGAGTTGGATGGTGATGGTTGAGGGCTAAAGACAGAAGAGACAATAATAGGCTTAGTGCCCCCTGGGTAATCAACCTCCATCGGGACAGCCCCAACTGTGAAATCCCTGAGAGCAATAGGAGGAGGTTCTAGCTGTGAAGGATTGTGTGATGCATATTGTGTAGATTCCTGTGGCGAAGACTGTGAAGGAGGTTGTCAGGAAGTTTGTTGAGATGCTTGAGGTGGTGGTGGAGTTAGTTCTATAGTAGGCTCTCTGGGTACATTGGTTATGGGACTAGGAATTGGATCAATGTGTTGAGGAGAAGTGGAAGGATGTTATGATACAGATTGTGGAAATTGCTATGCCGAAGACTGTGAAACAAGTTGTTAGGAAGTTTGTTGACATGCTTCAGGTGGTGGTGGAGTTGATTGTAGAGTGGGTTCTCTGGGTACATTGCTGATGGGACTGGGAATTGGGTGAATGTGTTGAGGAGAAGTAGAAGGATCCTCATCATCAGCAACAGTAAGGAGTAATCTCCTTCTTTTTCTTTGCACAAAAGTAAGTGATCAGTCGGGCGTGAATGGAAATTGAGATGATGTAAATATGTAAAGTGAAGGCATACGTGGTAGAGCTGCCCTGAAGGATTTGATGTTGTTTGGCCAACCATTTGGTTGAGAGAGATATACCAATCACTTAGGTCTGTACTTAGAGAAAGAGTAGTGGAAGGCTCTTCTCTCTTCTTTGCCGTGACCTCTGTCTCGACAGGGGTACGGGTGGTAGTTCCTCTCTGTGCTTGTGTCTGCAAGGCTACAAAAGAGTCTCCCATTAATTTCGGAACTGCGGGGGTGCTTGTCTGAGTAGTTGGATCCATTGGAGCCTTGCCTTTATGTTGGTCTCTTACCAATGGTTCAGTAGGCCCAATTTTGGCTATCAAAGGTCAAACAAGTTAGTGTTGTAGAGGAAAAAAAAAAAAAAGGCATGAGACGGTCAGGGATATGAAGTACATAAAGGAAGGATACCTGTAGCCTTAAGCTTGTAAGGCGAGGATATAGGGCCCTTGTTATCAATACAAGTATCATGAAGGCAGGTTTCAAGTGGCTTGCAAAAAATAATTGCAGTCATAAGTCCCCACCAGTGGTCAAAACCAGTGGAGCAGTCCAAAGCAGGATTGAAGAAGAAGGGGCCAAAATCTTGGAAAAGTTTGGTTTTCTCTGTCAGAATGGATTCAGCTTGCCTAGGATCTTTGAAGTAGATTCTGGACCCAATCTCCTCATGGATGGTTGGGTGGAAATAAGGATAAGGGATACCCTAGGAAAGACCTACTTGCCTGGACCATTGATTGGGACAATATGTCTCAAAACTGCAGTTGGACAACTTGGTGGAGGATATGGAATAGCCAACCAAGACATGTCTAGAGGTGAGTATGTGTCTCCAAGTCTCATTTTGTTCTTGGACTTGCTCATTGTGTAAATCAGAATGGTCTATGAAGAAGAAGCGAAGTCTACTGGATGAGAATTGAAAGTTTTGAAATGGCATGTGTGGGAGCCGAATAAATGGCAAAATCAAAAGCGTATACTGTAGAAGACAGATATTACTCGGCACTATCCTGCACGATCAGGAGGCCGAATGCAATAGATAGGCCAAGTATCTATTGAACTATGGAGCCGAATAAATAAGAGGATAATGAATGAAAAGTGGGCCTGGCCCTGAGGCCCAAGAAACAGGTATAAATAAAGGAACAACAAACTAAGAAAGGTATGTGAGAACTATTACACTTAACTTAAAATACAAGCAATTCAGATTGTAGAGACTGACTTGCTCGTCGAAGTGCTAATTCCGGCACCCCCAACCGGAGTGTTAATTCTTTTTCAGGTGACTAGCTGAGGATCATTAACGTCCTCCAGGATCAGAAGAGAATTTCCAAACCACTTTTCCACAACTGGCGCCGTCTGTGGGAACACTCAAACACATCCATGGCGGGTGTAACGGAAGGCCCTCCGATAGTCACTGATGAAACCGTGCAGAGAGACGACCTCACTCCCACAAACATGCTTGGACCGGAGACTATCCCTACAAGGCGCGCTTTGAACTTCGCCTTACCCTCGACTTCAGAGCATAAGGCAATGCAAGCGATCATGGAACAAGCGAAGCAAAATGAACAGAGGTTGAAGAACATGATCGCTGAAAACGAACATCTCCATCAGGATTTGGCCTTAGAAGTGGCGAAGTCCAAACAAGCTGTATGCCAAGATCTGGAATGACCTGTGAGGGCAGGTGGTCGACGACCTCGAGCCCGACAACAAGACACTGATAGCGACTCTGACTCATTATCCCCGGAGCCCAAGAAGAAGAGACGATCTGAAACTTCCAGTTCCTCTGAAGAGAGTCCACGTATAAGGCATAAGCACAGAAGAAACAGTTCAGATAAGAAGACCAGCACGATCCCTTTGTACGACAGATCGCCAGGGCGGTTCTGCCCGAAAAGTTCAAAGCTCTGTCATTCACTCTCTATGATGGAAAATCAGACACCACCGATCACATCCGTCACTACAAGCAAGACATGACATTGCATGCAGACGACGAGGCCCTTATATGCCGAATATTTCCCAGTAGTTTGGGACCATTAACTGTCTGGTGGTATTATAAACTGGAGCCGGCTTTGATTAAAAGCTTCCACTAACTCCAAAAATCCTTCAGGGCACGTTTTCTCACTAATGAGGTCCAACCAACGCAGGCTGATTCCCTCTGGACGATGCAGATTCAACCAGGGGAAACCCTTCGTGCATATTCGGCGCGGTATTGGGAATATTTCAATCTCGTAGACGATGCTTGCAATGACTCCATGGCCATCACCGCTTTCAAGATGGGGCTGCACCCCGACAGTGCCCTCCGTAGCTCTTTGACCAAACGGCCCCCCAAAACAGTTTGGCCGTTGATGAAGAAAGTTGAAGAATACTGTAAAGTGAAAGATGATACCTTGCGGGTTAAAGTCAAAAATGTGACCAACAAGACGGCTCCTGTTGAAATTGCTCAGCCGTTAAATTCTGTGGCACCTCAGAGCCCTAAACCACGGCATCAGGCAAAACGAGATAAGAGACGGAATTATTGCCAATCAAGTGACCAATGCTCCCACCGAGCGAATGAACTGATGCAAGTCGACAGTAGGCGCACAAGGTGTGCCGACAAGAAATATACTGAGTTGTCAGAGCCGATCAGCGCGGTCATGTCCAAAATCCAACATCTTCCATTCTTCAAGTGGCCGTAAAAAATGGTGGGACCTCCCGATACTCGATAACGGGATAGGCGGTGTGAGTGTCACAAGGATCATGGCCATGAAACTGAGAGTTGTTATGCATTGAAGGATCACCTGGAGGAATTGGTGCAGGATGGTCAGCTACAATAGTACGTCCGAAAAGGCAACTCAACCAAAGCAATAACCCTAAGACAGGATTCCCCTCCACTCGGTGTGATCCACATGATATATAGCCTGCCAATTTCATCCTCGGTGCATACGATTCAGTCGAATCCCGAACCTCAAAATCAACTCACTCCAGATAAACGGCCCCATGAAGCTGGGAGCATTTCTTTTAATGATTCAGATTTGGCTGGTGTGACACTTTCCCAAATTGATCCCTTGGTAATCGAGTTACGCATAAACCGATTCACAGTTGAGTGCGTACTCATTGACCCGGGGAGCACATCAGAGGTTATGTACTACAAAACATTCACCAAACTGGGTTTCTCTGAATCGGATCTCTCCCCGGCCCCTTATCCACTATTCGGCTTCAACGCCAATCCAGAGTACCCGTTGAGGAAAATCACACTACCCGTTCGAGTGGGCTCCCGAACAGTGGATGTGGACTACTTGGTCGTCAAGCTGCCATCGCCGTACAATTTCATCATGGGGCGATCTTGGTTGCATGTTATGTAGGCCGTGCCAAGCACCTATCATCAGCTGCTATGCTTCCCGACAGAATGCAGCATTGAGCAAATCTGTGGCTCTCAGAAATCGGCACAAGCATGTTATCTCCTTGCTCAAAAGACACCGAAGGAATTGCAAGTGAACTCTATTAAGGTAACAGATCGGGAGAGCCTCGACGATGTTGGGCGGATCCCAAATAAAAAACCCACAGAAGACCTAGATCGAGTCGAAATCAACGGCAACCCAAACAGGTTCTTCATGGTTGGCGCCTCTCTCAATCAAGCCAACAAACAGCAGCTAATTTCCTTTCTGCTCGGCAACCTTGATGCATTTGCGTGGGCTCCATATGAGATGCCGGGTGTGGATCCATTTGTTTCGCAACACCGTTTAAATGTTAACCCTAAATGCAAGCCGATCATTCAGAAAAGCCGGCGATCAGCTGCAGAGCACACTACCATAGTTGTTAAAGAGGTTGACCGGTTGCTTGACACCGGGGCAATCAGGGAAGTGACTTACCCTACATGGCTCTCTACTACTGTGGTTGTGAAGAAGAAAAATGGGGCCTGGCCAGTCTGCGTTGATTTCACGGACCTAAACAAAGCCTGCCCCAAAGACTATTTTCCTTTCCCTAGGATAGACCAACTGGTAGATGCTACAGCACGTTATCAGCGTATGAGCTTCCTCGATGCCTACAGAGGCTACCATCAAATTGCCATGCATCCGGAGGACCAAGACAAAACTGCATTCCTCACCCCAAGAGGAACCTATTGCTATAAGGTTATGCCTTTTAGGCTGAAGAATGCAGGGGCAACTTACCGGAGACTATGCACGACCATGTTCAAGGAGCAACTTGGCCACACTCTGGAAGTGTACATTGATGACATGGTGGTCAAATCCAAGGAAGAGCAGAATCATATAGCCGATCTGGAGGAGACATTCGGCATTCTACGTAAATATGGAATGAAGCTGAACGCTTCCAAATGTGCGTTTGGGATCAGCTCTGGCAAATTCTTGGGTTACATTGTCAACCACCGAGCAATCGAAGCCAATCCAAGGCAAATCACAGCAATCCGGGAACTCAGCTCCCCTCGATCGGTCAAGGAGGTTCAGAAGTTAATGGGGATAGCCGCCGCACTTAACAGGTTTATCAGTTGTTCCACGGACCGCTACCGACAATTCTTCCATACACTACGGCAGGGCAAGGCTTTCGAATGGTCTACCGAGTGCGAAGCTACCTTCAACGGCCTCAAAACCTACCTCCGATCAGTTCCACTCTTGACAACACCTTCGGCAGGTGACCCGCTCATTCTGTATCTGGCAGTTTTCGACTGGGCCGTCAGCGCCGTACTGATAAAGGAAGAGCTGGGGGAGCAGCGGCCAGTATATTATGTGAGCAAGGCAATGGTCGACGCCAAAACACGTTACCTTCCGCTGGAAAAACTCATCATCGCCCTAATCATGGCGGCAAGAAAATTGATGCATTGCTTCTAGGGGCATAGCATCGGGGTGTTAACAGATTACCCCCTCCGATCAGTACTACGCAGTGCGGAAGCATCAGGACGCGTTTCAAAGTGGGCTCTTGAACTTGGCCAGTACGACATTCAGTTTCTTCCTAGAACCTCAATAAAGGGCCAAGTGCTTGCTGACTTTGTGGCCGAATTCTCTAGGGGTCTTGCCGACTTCAAGTCTGATGAAGTTCGACCTAAGCCGAACTAGAGAATCTATGTTGGGGACATTTGGCAGTTGTACTGTGATGGATCATCCAATCAACGGGGCAGCGGTGTCAGAGTAGTAATCATGGCTCCCGATGGCGCAATAATTGAGCAGGCCATCAAACTCGGCTTCGAAGCATCAAATAACGAGGCCGAATACAAAGCCCTTCTGGCTAGTTTGAGGAATGCACACCTTCTGGGTGCTCGGCGTTTGCTGGTATTTTGTGATTCAAAATTGGTGATCAATTAGCTAAAGGGGGAGTACCCAGCCAAAAATAACCGTATGGCAGCGTACATGAAATCGGCTAGCGCCTTGCTGGCCAAGTTTGACCATCATGAATTGAATTAGATAACACGTGACCAGAACACACATGCAAATGCCCTAGCTTGCCTAGCCTCCGCCATAAACTCAGAGATTAAATAGACCATCGAAGTAGGTTTTATCCCGAAGCCGAGCATTGGCCCTTCGGAGGAAATCCAGGTTAATGTCATAGAGTCAGGACTGAGTTAGATGGACCCCATTGCTGCATTCCTGTCTTTCGAACAGCTCCCAGCGGACAAAAAAGAAGCGCACAAGCTGCGAAACAAAGCCCTGCGATACTACTTGGATCCGCAAGGAAGGCTTTATAAAAAATCCCTTTCTGGTCTATACCTGGAATGTGTACACCCGGACAAAGTCGAAGAGCTTTTGACTGAAATACATAAGGGCAGTTGTGGTGCCCATTCTGGCGGGGCGCTCTTTGGACCATCAAGCTATAACACAGGGGTATTACTGGCCGACAATGAGATCTGATGCTGAATGCTATGTGAAGAAATGTGAACAGTGCCAGAAGTTCTCCCCATTAACCCATCTGCCTGCTGAAGAGTTAAGCTCCATTACCAGTCCCTGATAGTTCGCCCAGTGGGGACTTGATATCGTAGGACCATTGCCAAGGGCCCCAGGGAACAAGCGATACTTGATCGTCGTGACAGATTATTTCACAAAATGGGTCGAAGTGGAGGCATTAACTCACATTTGAGATGCTGATGTTAAGCGCTTTGTATGGAGAAATATCATAACACGATTCGGCATTCCACGGCATTCCAAGAGCTCTAATTTCAGACAACGGCACCCGGTTTGATTGTGGTGTTTATTGAGAGTTGTGCAGCAAGTATGGTATCCGGCCTTACTTTTCTACATCGGCTTACTCACAAAGCAATGGTCAAGCCGAAGCCTCTAACAAATCCATCTCGGACGGCATCAAGAAGAGGCTGGAGAAAGCTAAAGGCAAATGGGTCGAAGAATTGCCGAGTGTATTGTGGGCTCATCGAACTACGCCGAGACGATCCATTGGAGAAACACCGTTTGCTTTATGCTTTGGAACCCAGGCGATTATACCCTTGGAGATCGACCACCCAACCCTGAAATCGCAAGTTTTGATATGGGCCGAAACGACATGATGCTGGCTTTGGATTTGATTCTGATCGAAGAACGAAGAGACCGTGCCCTTGCGTCCATGGCACGCTACCAGCAGCAGCTTGTTAAGTCATATAATCAACGTGTTCAGCTGCACCGCTACACACCAAGAGAGTTGGTCCTGAAGAAGGTACTTCCAGCTGCCAAGAAATCGGCTGATGGAAAATTGGGTCCAAACTGGAACGGCCCCTATCAGATTGACTCGATCGCAAGAGTAGGGGCATATCGGCTCAATGACATGTCAAGAAGGAGTCCACCATGGCCTTGGAATTCCATGCATTTACGCAAATTTTATCATTGACCCGACTTGTGGGGAATGATACTAATTTCGAAAGGTTCACCGTGTACACATTCCACATTTGTAATACAAAGATTCCTGTTTATTCATTGCGCAATCCAGTTCAAAAGTGCGCCGATAAAAGACAAGACTCCAGATTCGGAGCCCCATCGGTGCATGACACCTTTGGGCCGACTAAGACACTGGATTTGGAGCGCCCTTCGTGGATGTCACGATTGGCCAAGATAAGTCTCCGGATTCGGAGCCCCATCGGTGCATGACACCTTTGGGCCGACTAAGACTACGGATTCAAAGCGCCCTTCGTGGATGTCACGATTGGCCAAGATAAGTCTCTGAATTCGGAGCCCCATTGGTGCATGACACCTTTGGGCTGACTAAGACTCCGGATTCGGAGCGCCCTTCGTGGATGTCACAACTGGCCTAGATAAGTCTCCGGATTCGGAGCCCCATTGGTGCATGGTACCCTTGGGCTGACTTAGACTACGGATTCGAAGCGCCTTTCGTGGATGTCACGATTGGCCAAGACAAGTCTCCGGATTTGGAGCCCCATTGGTGCATGGCACCCTTGGGCCGACTAAGACTCCGGATTCGGAGCCCCATTGGTGCATGACACCTTTGGGCCGACTAAGACTCCGGATTTGCAGCGCCAAGTCTCCGGATTCAGAGCCCCATTGGTGCATGACACCTTTGGGCCGACTAAGACTCCAGGTTCGGAGCACCCTTCGTGGATGTCATGATTGACCAAGATAACTCTCCGGATTTGGAGCCCCATTGGTGCGTGACACCTTTGGGCCGACTAAGACTCCAAATTCGGAGCACCCTTCGTGGATGTCACGATTGGCCAAAATAAGTCTCCGGATTCGGAGCCCCCTTGGTGCATGGCACCCTTGGGCCGACTAATACTCCGAATTCAGAGCGCCCTTCGTGGATGTCACAATTGGCCAAGATAAGTCTCTAGATTCGAAGCCCCTTCGGTGCATGACACCTTTGGGCCGACTAAGACTCCGGATTCGGAGCGCCCTTCGTGGATGTCACGATTGGCCAAGATAAGTCTTCGGATTCGGAGCCCCATTGGTGCATGACACCCTTGGGCCGACTAAGACTCCGGATTCGGAGCACCCTTCGTGGATGTCCCGATTGGCCAAGATAAGTCTCCGGATTTAGAGCCCCTTCGGTGCATGTCACCTTTGCGCCGACTAAGACTCCGGATTCGGAGCCCCTTTGGTGCATGACACCTTTGGGCCGACTAAGACTCCGGATTCGGAGCACAAGTCTCCGGATTCGGAGCCCCCTTAGTGCATGACACCGTCGAGCCTGGGCCGGATGAGGTTTCGAATTCCGAGAGCATACATATGTTTGGGCCAAATTTGCGGCACCTTGTGCAATTTACTTTTTGGCCAACTATGTATGTTTTCATGGTCATGGTCATTTTATCAACAAGTATAATTTCATACTATCATAGTTGGAACAAGAATATCATAATATCATAATTAAATCCACTCGTGAAATAGTTGGTACAACAACAAAAACATTCTAAAAAATATATCCTCATTAAACTGCTTTCGAATACATTATTAATTAAACAATAAATAAATACAAAATGTATTTATTTTTACATAAAAGCTTATTCGGCGCCACCTTCATCGTCACTCTTCTCTATCTCGTACGCGTCAAAGGAGAGATTGCGGCGACGATATAATGGTGAAGCCGACTGAACACCTGCTGCACAGAGGGCATCCGCGGCCTTCCGTGCCACGATCCACCCACGTTGAAATCCCCGATTTTTGCATCGACAGACCTCCTCGACGAGTTTTTCCCTGGTTTTTTCTATTCCGACCTTCTGACCTTCATGGAAGCCTTTTTCGTAAGCCCTAGTCTTGGTGGACTCAATCGCAAACATGCTAGCTGTATCCCGATCGGCGATCGCATGACTTATTAGCCGTTGTGTCACCTTTTTGTCCACGATCGGGTTAGACTTTCCGGCCGACAACTCCCCACCAACCTTGACCTTTCTCAGCTCACACTCGGCCTTCTCCACGTGAGCTTCTAGGCTTCGAATGCGTTCGTCCCTCTGCTCTATCTCCCGTTGAGCAGCACGAAGGCGCATACCGATTTCGTAGGAAGTGTACAGCCCCTTCACTGCCCCATGAATGCCCTCTCGAAACACTTCGAAGTCACGTCGACCAACCATCGACTGCTGAACTTCTGGCGGAAAAATCTGTCACGCAAATTCTACTGCCACATTGGGATCTCGGATGATTGAATCTGCCTCTGTCATCGGTTTGTTATTGACAAAAACTGCAAAGTTCAATGGGCGTGGTGGCCCACTGGCTTCGCTGCGCGGACGAGGGGAACTGTCTCATTGGCGTTTCTCCCTTCTGGGTGACCTGCTTCATCGACAAGGAGAATGACGCCTCTCATGCTCAGCAGATGCTCTAGCTCTCCTTCGGGGAAGTTTGCCACCTCGATTCATCGAGTCCAGCTCCGTCAATGTCTTGCCTTCCCCTTTGCTATTGAAGAATAATCTGTTAGACATTCACTCTCTCCTGCAGGGTTGAGTTTTGTTTAGTTCCTCATACAGGGTTGAGTTTTGTTTGGACACAGGCCCCTTTCTAAATAATTCATGGGCGCACTGCGTTCCCGAGGCGACCTCATTAATGCACGCATTCCGTAAGCTGCCCACTTTCAACTTTCCAGCTTCACCCCCGACCAGGGCAAATCTCTTAATACAAACGGTCAATGGCTCTCCACTCGTGTCGGCCAAATCCCTTGGCCTTAAGCCGAAAGGATCGTGCCTCAGCCATTTCACGAACTCGACTCATTCAGCGGTCCAGTTCATATCTAAGGCAAGGGCAAGTTCCTTTATTTAAACGGAATTTATGCCGAAAGGATTGTACCTCAGCCATTTCTGGAACCGGACTCATTCGGCGAACAAGTTCATATCTAGGGCAAGGACAGATTCCTTAAATCTAAATCATGAATATCTCCCAACTTTTGAATCATCCATCTTTTTAATAGAATAATTGTCTATTCATTCAATTAAGTACAGGAATAAAGCAAAACAAGGGAAAATTTCATTGATAAACTGAATACAGACAGAGTATCACTTTATACATGAAGATCACCCTGAGTAAAAATAAAAGAAAAGAAAATACATTGAAAATCCTAGGCAAAAACAACCAGTGTGGCATCCTAAATCAATCCTTAGGGCCCTCGGGGTCAAACTTCAACGGCTCGATGTCCACTTGCTCATATGGAATTGGCATTGCCAATGTCACATTTGCAGCAGCAAGGGCTTTGAGCCAGCCGTGCTTGAATCCCCAGTTTTCAAATTTAGGAGCTTCCTCCACGTAGCTTTCAAGGCGGCGTCTTGCCCAGCCTCGTACGCCTTGGAAGTCTCAGAGTCGGCTTTTTGTTTTGCCTTCTTCAATTCTTCCAATTTGTTCTCAAGCCTGGCAACCACCTCTTGGGCTGACTTAAGGGCTTCATCCCTCTCGCTTGCCCTCTGCTCGGCGACCAATCTCTACTTTTCAGTATTTTTTGCTCTCTCCATTTCGGCCTCCACCCTTGCACTCTACATCGTCGCCCTTGTCACCTCAAAGTTGGCCCTACTCCCTTTGCCCTCCACCTCCGATCTTAAACGGCCTATTTCTTTGGCGGGTTCGTCCTGACATCGCCCTATCTCGGCTATCCTGCCGACTGTCTGTAAAATAGAATGTTGAAACCAAAACAAATATACGTAGAAACGCAAAAGATAAGATCAAGATACATACCATAAGAGCTGTCTGAGTGGCCAATGCAATTGCTAACTCGTCTAGCTCCGAGCAGAAAGTCGTCTTGTCAGCCGGCAACGAGACCGACGAAACCAGGCTCAACGCCATGGCTGGGTCTTTCACAGCCGATGCGTCAGCGGAGATCGGCACGTTTTTTTATCTTCGGCTGAACCACAAAAGGAACAACCATGTCCGACTCCTCTAAGCGCGGTCGTTATTCGACTGAGATTTCTTCAGAGACGACCTCAAAATCGGCGGGTCACTTTTCCCTACCCTTATCAGCCTCTGGGGTCAAACATTCAACTGACCATTCCATCTCAACAAAACAATTTAAGCCGTTTCAACAACGACAACTGGCTCGGATGATTCGGGGAGGGCGATTTTGGAAGTAATGGCCTCGGCCTTCTTACGGGTGGCGAAACGCTCAGCATTCTTTTTTCGTGCCAGTTGAGAAAGAGATTTCTTCACCATACCCTCGAAATAGGAACCGGGCAGATCTTCTAAACCAGTAAAAATATCTCCAAAGGAAAACTCCCCCGACCGAAAGTGGACGGTGAGTTAGGCTGGTTAAGACTGGCTGCTTCAAACGCTGAGTTTAGAGCCTCGTCGACCTCTTTGGCCTCTGCAGCAAACTCTCTCGTTGGTTCGGCAACTACCTCGACCACCGGCTCTACGTCTCGCTCCGATTCAGATGGTTCGAAACCAATTTGCCTAAGGATCTTGATGCTGGGGAAGACAAGTGCCGTAAGATGCTATTCACCGGTTGGGATCAGAATGTCGTCCGCGGCCGAAGAACGTTGTATAATTAGGCTCATACCGCAGGAGCATATGGGCGGCTCTCCCTTGCTTCTCTACGTTTGGATGGCCAAAATACTTGGGTGCAGTCTTAATTTCCGCAAGGACTGCCTCGTCAGCCGAAGTCAAAATCTTCTTTAACTTATTGCCTGCATAAACAAAGGATTAGACTGGGAGAAAAAGCCGAGTAAAAGAAAGATCAATAAACACGAGGAGTTACACGACAACCTGGTTCACCCCTCCGTCTGGGTATAGGGTCTAGGCAATCTTCGCCTTTGCCGACCGGAGGACTTGGCTAAAGCATAGCAGTGCTGAATGGTCGGAATGCCAAGGTTGATCCTAAGGCACCGGTTCAACTCTACGATTCCCATGATGATTCGAAAAAAATTCACATTGGGTTGGGAAGTAATTAGACCCCAATGGCAGAGGACGGCCCTAAGGAATGGGTGTAGGGGAAAATAGGCTCCGCCGTCTGCAATGGATAGGAGAGGAAAGGCGATTGTATTTTGATCCTCCCTCTCCATATCAAGAGTATTGTCTGTCACTAGAGATAGGTGGACATCATCATGGATGAAAAAATGTCACCGGAAGCCCGAAATACGACCCTTGAAAATGAGGTCTTTCAAGTGCTTAGCCATTCTAGCGAGGGCTCAAAGGTATGCCAAATGTAAAATAAACACGGAAAATAGGATTACAAAGAGAATAGAAGAAAACTTACTAGAGGTAAAGGAGACAAGGAGAGACGGAGAGGAGTTACAGAAAACGCGAGTCAGAGAAGGGATACCGACTGGCAATCCAAGAGGCTCAAATATTCGAAAAAACATGCATTCGAAGGGACAGGAGTTTCAAATCGTAATAAATGCGAGAGATGCACGAATGAGGCAGGAAAGTATAATGATGACCGAAAGGCGTGTGCGTTCTGACTTTCGCATTGGGATAAGTGAAGCCGCCTAACTTATGTCTCTCTTGACTTTTCAAATTCAAAACCAAACACACCAATTAACTATCGTCAATGAGGAGTTTGGGGGCCAATTGTGGGAGCCGAATAAACGGCAGAATCAGAAGCGTACACTCTAGAAGACAGATATTACTCGGCTCTATCTTGCACGATCAGGAGGCCGAATGCAATAGATAGGCCAAGTATCTATTGAACTATGGAGCCGAGTAAATAAGAGGATAATGAATGAAAAGTGGGCCTGGCCCCGAGGCCTAGGAAGCAAGTATAAATAAAGGAACAACAAACTAAGAAAGGTATGTGAGAACTATTACACTTAACTTAAAATACAAGTAATTCAAATTGTAGGGACTGACTTGCCCGTCGAAATGCTAATTCTGGCACCCTTGACTGGAGTGTTAATTCTTTTTCAGGTGACTAGTTGAGGATCATTAACGTCCCCCAGGATCATAAGAGTATTTCCAAACCACTTCTCCACAGCATGTACAAGTTGGAAGGTCTCTTCGAAAGAAGGTTGTAAAACATGGTAAGATGATTTCTGAAAGTGAGGATGGGTTGGCTGTTATAAGTGAGCAATTGCTCAGCATAGGAGTGGAAAACTGGTTTCAAGGTGTTAGCTGGTGGGGGTCGTGCCTCAGGGAAATAGGCATACAACCAGGCCTGGAAAAGCCAGAAGGGGCCACCAGAGTTGCCAGAAATTTTCTTGTCGACAAAGGAAAATAGGGCCTTGTAAAGGGTGGCAAGAAGATAAGGGGCTAAAGCCATAAGTTGGCCATCTTGCATACACATGGCAAGGGGGAGGTATTCCTTCGTGATCTTGTACCCAGGGACACAAAAAACAAACTCACAAAGCCAAAGTACGTAAAAAGCAGTTCTTTCTTTGTCCTGGACAGGGGAACCAGGCTTGCCTTTGTATTTTTGGGCGAAATCTATATAGCACATGTCAGTGTTTAAACTAAATGTCACTTTTGGAGGCTTAAGGAGAGCATGAATTGGATTGCCCAAGATTGGGAGACCAGTAGGGGAAATCATACCAAAATTAAGGAGCAGGGAGTTACAAGATTGCGACCAAAAGCATGCAGCAGCAGCAGCAGCAATCAGCCTTTTGTCCATGTCATAATTTTTAGTCAACGGTCTAATTGCTTCACTAATGCCCTGGTGCTTCCATACTTCAGCGTCATGACCTTCAATTCTCCTGGCCCAGCTTCGCCAAACAGAGTCTGGTGACCTCCACGATCTGAGTGGATTTTTGCTGACATTCCAGTTAGTCCACCTAAGTCTAGGTTGGTTGAGAAGAAGGTTCTCACCATTACCAAGGGGATAGTATAGAGCTAGCTCGTCTGGAAAGAAAGACGTGAAGGTAGGGTCTACCGTAGCCTTAGCGACAGAGCTTGTGCTGGGCAATAGGGTAATACCTAATTTTAAAGGAGCATTACGTGCTCTGATAGGGTCTGGGAAGCGGAGTAGGTCTTCATTGTTGTCCTCAAATGGAGATGGTTGAGATTTTTTGGACGCCATGGCTTAGGGTTTTGTTGTGTTGTGGTTTTGAACGACAATGCTTGAGAAGAAGGAGTCCACTTTTAGGAGTTCGAATAAGAGGGAAATGAAGTTGAAGTGGCTGAGGGTTTTGTGGTGCTGTGGTTTTGAACGGCAATGCTTGAGAAGGAGTGCACTCTGAGGAGTTCAAATCAGAGGAAAATGAAGTTGAAGTGGTTTGAAGTTGAAAATGTGGGTCTTTTATAGCTTATGATGGGGCCAGCATATTTAAATGCTCTCATATTGGGCAGTAGTTTATGTTTGTTTTGGGCCCATATTAAGAAATTTGCTATTCGACTTATCTCTTGGGCTCAAGGGAATAAATCTTTTGTTATGTACAAATTAGGCCCAACTGGCAAGTTTGGTGAAGGTTAAATCATATGATATATAACTTGAACAAGGATGCCATTGTTTGCACCAAGTTTTTCCAGTCTTTGCCGACAGATAGTCCACTTAATAGAGGACACGTGGCCTAGTCTAAAGGAAAGTCCAGCAGTTGAAAATGGGTTGTCTGTATGTGGGTCACGCAGAAGTGATGGGGGCAGTTTTTAGCACCAGTCATGGAGTTGGTGGGCACTTTCAGGAGGAAGCATGAGACAAAGAAGGAGCCTTGCTCTGTCGACAAAAGTTCCAAACGGTTGGTTGCCGTGAAATAAACTGAAGAAAAGGGAGATCGACAATTAGAAGTGGAGGTTTAGTACACTTGGGTTTTCATATCCGTATACTGTCTTTGTGGCCTATCATTGCATGATCTCACACTTCTACACCATAACTGCCACTGTAACTACCCCCCTGACTTCGAATCTTCAAACTCTACCAAATATTGAGTCTTTCCTATCGACCTTTCTTTTCACCATTGTGGCGCATGTCCCTCATCATTATGACATAACAATCGACAGAATATTGTCCACTAAACGCAACCACAATCCTTACAAACTGGGCCACTAAACCACAACACTAGGCCACTCACTGTAACTGCCCCTGCCTTTGAACCTTCAAACCCTGCCAAATATTGAATTTTTCCTGTAATTTAATCAATAAATTCAATGTTGGTAAACTTGCTAATATTTGAAATACCGGTTTTTCTACACTGTCATGACATAAACACAATTGTTGTCCTTCATTTTACGTAACCACAATACACAACTTATTTATATTGAAAACAACATATACATTGCGGGTTTATAATCATAAAAATGGAAACTACTTTTTTTCTCTTGTAAAGTTCACTCATATTTTCAGCTAAATTATGATTGGTTATTTTTTAAAAATTCCTCTTTCCACCTATTTTTCCCACATCCTGCCAACAGGTGCCCCATTCAATTGAGGACACATGGCAAGCCCACCTGAAGACAAGGGTTATCAACTAAATCTTGCATGCCACCTGACTTACATGGTGGAGCAGTTACTGGCACTGATCATGGATTTAGTGGCCACCCTCGAAGAGGAAACATTCGCGAATTGGGGTCTGTATCTGTCGAGGAAAGGCTAAAAGGACTTGGACACAGGTGGCAACTTCAATTATATGCACTTCGACAGGTACAAGTGAAGGTTTTATGTGGTTTCAAGACACGAAAATGACCGTGCAGTTACAGAAGTTGCACAGAAGCAGTTGCAGAATCGGCAGATCATGGGGTCGTAGGAAATAATAGCTATAAAGGGCAGAATGTTTGCAGAGAGAGAGGACATGAACAACAACACAACAACTTACTTTCTACATTATAACTTCTGAGTAGTTTTTTCCCTTCTACTTTCTACTTTGTTACAAACAACACAACAACGCAACAACTTACTTTCTACTTTGTACTTTGTTACTTTCTACTTTGTTACCATCAGTTCAATGAAAGAAGTCTTCATCCTTTTCAAGCATTCAAACCAATAACACAATAGCTTGATTTTCTTCTTTAACTTGTCAACTTTAAATTACTGCTTCGTTGCTGTGGATATAGGCCCACCATAATTTTGCTAACAATAAACCCATCACTTTCATAGTTAACATGAAATAATTTCACAACTCTTGTTCGTAACTCGTAATTCATATAGCAATCGGTATGGAGATAAAGTAACGATTTCGTTGGGTTGCTTTCTCCAGGTAACACCCAAAATTAACTACCCCTTGGATTGTATACAAAATGCATGTGCTGGGATGCAATTTTGCAAATGCACATGGACAAAATTCGTATTTTACTTGAAATATAATACTAATTTACCGAAACAAGTCATGACAAATCAATACGAAGCCAAACACATCATTAGTTGATAAACCACACCGCAAAAAACCCTTCAGTTAGATCCAACCAAATATGGAACAGAAACAAACAACCCGTAATAGGAATCTTGGAATACAGACATAAGCCAATTTCCCACCCAAAACAATACACAGACAACCCATATATATCTCACCTTCAATTAGTTTTCAAAATGACAAGTCACTGCAAACAAAAATGACAACATCACTTTAAACAATATGGGAAATTTACAACTCGTGGCCTTGTACATAAGTAACGTTGTGCCATTTCCTGGCATTATACGTAACCAATTATTTACACGTTACGTACAACAATCCGTGCAAAATGAAAACTACATACACATGTGTTTTCAATAGCTAGTACTGTCTACCTAATAAATTAAGGGAATAAGTAAATCATACAAATTATACAATTACCTGATTCACCTCATCAATTTTGGTCGAATCATTTTTGCACACTACTGCTTCAACACTACCGTATTGGCCCACAAGATGCTTGGAATCAAGAGAAGCATTGAAAAATAGTCGTCGTTGCTTAATGTGCGGTGTACTTGGATCCACCAACCCAGTTTTGTAGCGAACGGGCAATGGCCCCGCATTGTACTCACAGCAGTTATGTGGGTTGTATCTGCATCTGAGTTACTACCCACTGTTCGGCTAAACCGAACCTTAGGACACGTTCGCTTTGTGTGCCCAATGCATTTGTAATTCCCACATTTTCTTGGCCTTCGACAGTTGGACGAGGCCCGTCCCAGGTTCCCTTTTGTCTTCACAACATCAGGATCTTCTACTCCAAATTGTCAAGGGAATGAATGTTTCCCTTTTTCTCCATTCCAATCATTCAAATTCCTCTCATATAACTCCTTCATCTGGCTCGTCATCGGAAGACATGCATCGCTAGCCTCTTTGAAACCTTCCGTTGATTGAGAGGCATAAAAACACATTTCATTGTAGGAAGAACTCAATATATGACGCTTATATGCCTCAGCCCATATATGCCTCAACCCATATATGATCGGGCTCTTGCTCTTCATCCCAGCAAAGAAATGTCCACGCATATATGCCTCAGCCCATATATGGCGCTTTTCATATGTCTCCAACACCCAACTGTTGGTTTGAAGTCCAAATTTTTCGACCATTGTCGTCCAGCCATGCTCACACTTTGTCTCATCCGTTTCCATGTCCATGCACTGCTTGAAAGCATGTGCAAAGCCACTTTTGTGAACATTTGAAACAACATTTTCCCCAAGATGCCAATTACATAATCGATGTCTTGCGTCTAGAAATACTATTCTGATTGCCTCTCACATCATCTTATCCCTTTCTGTCAGTACGGACATGGGTGCTTTATTGCCCATCGCCTCCGTAAATGTTTCTAAAACCCATGTGTATGTATCAATTGTCTCATTAGCTAGCAAAACACATGCAAATATCGCGGTCCTAAAGTGGCTAGTCACACCAGCTAACATGACAAAAGGTTTCTTGTATGCATTGGTTCTGTAAGTTGAGTCAAATATCAACACATCACCAAACTTTGCGTAGTCGGCCCGCGATTTCGAATCTGCCCAGAACAGATTTTGTAACTTGTTATCGTTACACACATCATACTTGTAAAAAAAACGTGCATCAACATCAAGTTTTGCACATAGGTAAACCAATGCACCCTGCGCATCACCATCCTCAACTTCTGCTCTACGTTTGGCTTGAATATGGTTGTGCAGATCCGTACGGATGAAACAAACATTCTCATAAAACCCATATTGATTTACCATATAGTCCATGATTTGGCTAGTCTTCACACCGACGTTGCACATCGCCATTGCTTGAGCTTTGTCAACGCTATTTAAACTACGATGTGACCTCAGATACATCACACAGTGTTGTTCCTCCAATTCATGGTTGTGGTCTGCGACGAAGTGAGTCACAACATACTTTCCCCCTTCACCAGCATCTGCATCATACCGTATGCGAAATTGGGCTTTGCAACCTACTCATGTTAGTGCCTTGGGAGCTCTACTCTTCTCAGCAACACGGTCCAAGTATTTTGGTAATCTCTGACCTTCCCTTGAACACAACCACAGCCTAGTAACAACCTTTCCCTCTTTATTTGTGTTAAATCTGGATTTTCGTATACTAAATTCCTTGGCTTTAGCATACGCATTGTAGAAAGCTTCTCCATCTTCGACCGAATCAAATTTCTGTTCCAGAATAGCACGTTCAACATCACCAACCATGTCATTGCGATAAGCATCGTCAACCATTTCTTTTTCACATCGGTTCCGCCATCTTCAACGTTCATATTGGTTGCTTCTTCATTGCTCGGACCAGCTTCGCAACCATGATAAGGTTCTGACCGACTTTCATTCATCAAACGAATGGCATCTACTTCATTTGGAATGTCATAATCATCACCTTCCCTTTTAACTTCCGCTGGGGCCATACTATACATGACATTAGTACAAACAATTACTTGATGACCGAAAAATGTTAACACAAAAACTTTTGTGCAAACACAAACACTTGCTTGAGAAAGAGAAAGGTTAGTTGCTAATGGAGGGGTTTCCGTTTGAGCGAAGCGTAGAGCAGTTGAAGTTAGGATAGGGGTTTAGTTGAGTGAAAATAGCTGAAGCGAAGAGGACAGAGAGAGAGAGGGAGACAGCTCCATACCTCATATCTAGTTGGAGAGAAAGGCTTCACTTCAGCAATGGAACCAACACAGCCTTGTAGTTCCGTTGTTGTTGGAAATCGCCCGTTATACTGTTCCCTACAGAGCTTCGTCAATGGAATCAACCCAGCAGGGGCTTCTCGCTGTTAATGGAAATCAAGGGTTACACTGACTCAACCTTACATAGAAAGGAGAACAGAGAGAGATAGAGACGAAATACAGAGAGTGAGTGGGATGTAGTCATGCAAATACAAGCATTAACCGGTTGCACCGGTTTCAATTTTTCACGATTAAACAATTCAATTGTCTTGATCAATTATTGTAATCTAACGGCTAACAATTGGGTTGCATATGGTGTGCAACCTTAAGGGGGTTGTACACATAAACAGCGCCTTTAATACAAGTAAGATTTATTTATGGGTCTTATTGATTTTTTTTTAACTTCTTCTATTTTCTTTTTTTGTCGGTTTATTTTAATATGAAAGATTAAATACAAAAACTGTGTTATATTGGAATTCATACTGTTCCCTTTTGGATTCATCTAGAAAATTGTTTTACCTTCAAAACAAATGGAAGGGATGTGGCTAATCTTGTGAAAATCCTCTCCTTCTTGGCCATCGACCACTCGAAGCTTGTCATTGAATGGTTTTGGCATACAGAATATCTGCAATTACGGGAGGGTAGGGATGAATCTCCATCCATTTGGAAGCACCTTCAATTTCTTGAAGGATGCAATATGTAGAAGAGAAAGTTTAGACTCTTAAGATGAGGAAAACCATGAGCAGAGAAAACCATTTTCTTTCCTACAAAGGCAGAACCTAAGAATAGAATCCTTAAATTAGGCAGCTTCTCCAGTGTTGCCATTGGGTCTTAAGTTCAGAGTTCTGCAACCATAAAAAGGTGAGGCTTTGGCATAATAACTGGTGTTCGTATTGTGGTAACTTACCTATAATCCCATATATATTCAATTGAACAAGGAAAACACACCCAAGCAATTGTCTCAGGAGGCTTAATCCATCTTCTGAACACAAATCACAATTTTGAATAGAAATGGATGTGTGTTGTAGTCGATGGTTGTTGTTAAGGATGTAGTTATTGACCATTGTTAGGTCCTCAAGCTTTCCCCATATGAATACATTCTCCAATCTCCGAAGATTGGGTAATTTGAAGAGATCTCTAACATTAACCTTATATGCATCCAAGTTTTGTAGCATCTCTAGATTCCTCAAACCATCTACTCGTAGTTCGCCCTCTGTATAAAAGAAATTATAAGGAATATAAAGATGTACCAATCCTTCCATCTTCCATGACACATTTGGAACACTGATCGTATGGAAGTGTATTCGTAAATCAAGGGTTTGCAAGTGTCTAAGGTTGCCTATTGATGATGGCAACTTTGTGAATCCAGTCCTATTTAGACCCAAGTGCCTCAAAAGGATTGGTAACTCTTTTGCTCGTATTACATAGTCAGATGAATTTCCACCAAAATTTATAACAAATTTGGATTCTTTGGAGAAACGGGTCAATTGTTCTCCAAACGGATAATCACAATCATCACCTCTGAAGAATAAAATTGTCTGAATATGCCGAGCTCTTTCTTCTTGTTCAAAGAGATGAAAGTTACTATTCTTGTTATCTAGATTGATGATAAGTCTGTGTATTTTACTGTAAGTGTTACCACCAATTGATGTTACCATGGATGAAGAAGAGGGATGCTCTTGCTGATTTATATGCCCATATTCAATGGCCTGATGAAAATTTTCCTCTATTGCCTTTGATTTGACAAACATAAATCTCTCATGAGATCATGAAGTCCATAACATCGAAACCCTCTACTTTCTCTAAATATTGAATACTACTCTGCAATTCCACTTGAACTATGCACCTTTGTAGTAGTTCACCCAAATAACGTTCTACCACGTCCATCATGGTTTCGTCTTCTCCTCTTTCTTCTTGGGATATGAACCCTTCAGCCATCCACAATTGATATAGTCTCTCTACATCGATGTCAAAATCAACAGGATAATTGCCCAAATAAACGAAACATGCCTTGAGCTGATATGGCAAATCTTGGTAATTCAAAGCTAACACATCCAAATACTCTTTTATCTTGTCCTCCTCCTCTTCTCATGTATTCTCCTCTTTTTGGATATGAATTGAAATTTTGTTGCACTTTCTGCCAATGGCTCAGGGTCAAGTTTGTTCCTAAAAGTCCTCCAAGTACTACAATGGCTAGTGGTAAGCCCCCACAATGTTCAAGCATTTCTATTCCTAACTTCTCCATCATTGTGTCAACTTTGAATTCTGCAACAAACCAATGTGTAAATTTATCAATGCATAGAAGACCTCATCTTAGTTGGATGAACACAAGTATGCTAGTTTATGTTATGCACTCCGAAGGAATTTGCGAAAATGTTTTACATTACACCATGAGAGGGAGATTAATGATCTGGTACTGGGCCGGACAGATCTAGGCCAGACAGGGTTTTGCCGGACAGATCTGGGTCGGGCAAGTGTTGGGCCGAGGATGTGTTGCCCAGTTTGGAAAGAAGTTGCTCGGTTAAGGCAACGTTTGGTTGGACCGAGTTACATGTTTGGCGGAGGCGAAGCCAGTCAAGTTAAGTGACCGGCGTCCGGAAAGGCGTGGTCGGCCGAGGTACCTGTTTGCTCGGCTTTGCCGAGATGTTGCCCAGCCCGGTCCTCGTTAAACTTAGCTAGTGGAGTGCTTGGACATGAAGCACAGCACGACCGTTGGCAGAGAAGATGGTGTAGCTCGGCTGTCGAGCTCCCAATAGAGTGAGCGGGCAGTTGAGATTAGGTGACGCTCAGCAGGATTTGTGCTGATAGATGGGATAGCAGAGCCACGTGTCGAGAGACCATTGGGAGCAGGTTAGAGACGCAGAAGGGTATATAAGCATGTCTGCGCCCCCCATACAAAAACAGACGAACACTTTGTAAGGAACTCCTACACTCTAACATTCCTCTCTCTCTCTTTATCCTAAGGTGTGTGCTAACTTGACCGTCAGAGGGGTTTTCTGGCCACACACCGCCGGGTAGCTCACTGCCGTTGTGCTCGCAGGTCGATCGGACAGACAAGAACTTGGAAGAAACGAATACGGGCTTGCCTGAATATTTGCTCCCCGTATAATTGGCGCCGTCTGTGGGAATCTTGACAGACAAAACCTTGTCTTCCAGGTTCATCTGATCGCCGTCCATGGCGAACAACGACGAGTTTCCGTTGTCTGCCATAGATGGAGCCACCCCGGAGTTCACCCGAAGGAGAGAAGGCTCTCCCCCCATCCATCCAATGGCGGACTTGGGGACGCCCACCGGAGGACAGTCAGGAGACGCGCGGGATAAGTGCAGAAGAAGTCACGGTCATTCACGGAGTCCAGACGGTCACCAGCGGAGGAGAGACTCACACGCCAGACGTCTGGAAAATAAGTTGAGGGACCAAGACGCTGTCATCCGGCGAATAGCGGCGGAGATGGAGGATCTGAAGCGACATGTCAAAGGGAAAGGTGTAGCTGGAGTGGGTGACCACAGTGAGCGCACCCCATCCCGCCATTCAGGCGGTCAGAGTCTGTGACGCACTCAGTCCATATCTATTACCAGAAGTTACCAGGTTGGTGATTCCGACGCGCATGCAGAAAAGTCTAGCGCACAAGACAGCACCTACAAACCCTCACGTCTGGTGACGACGTCGAGGTACTCTTACTCCGCTCATTCAAAGGATTTACGGGCGGTCTTAAAGGAGTGGGCTCGCCGGCGCGAAGCTCAGAGAATACCGGCTTTTCAGCGGCTATCCTACGGGGTTCACGCTAGCGAGGAGGTCGGAATGCCTCCACCCCGCCAAGCAGTGCCACTCTTTGAAGATACGGACTTGGCCAGGCTGAGTGCCACCCCTTTTTCCCTGGAAATAGAAACAACACCGCTTCCGGCAGGCTTCCACCAGCCTAAGTTCACACTCTACGACGGAAAAACTGATCCTTACATGCATATGAGCCACTTCTGACAGGTTATGGCCGGACATAGGCAAAATGACAGACTTATGTGCCTAATCTTCCCGTCAAGTTTAGGCGAGCTGGGCTTAAAGTGGTTCGAGAGGTTGCCGGAAGGGAGCATACAAAGGTGGCATCAGTTGCCCGAGGCGTTTGTTACACGCTTCAAAACCAACACAAAAACACCAAAGGAAGTCGATCACTTGCTAAGTGTCAAGATGGAACCGAGCGACACACTGAAGG
>NW_021024798.1:962793-987523 GCF_004153795.1 Camellia sinensis | reverse complement strand
TATTTCTACCCTCTCAAAAGATAAAATTATATAAAAATGATGTGTTTTTAATTTTTTTCACTAATTTAATTTTTATTTTCTTAGAAATTTTTTTCTCAAAATAGATTTTAAAAACCAAGTCAAAAAGAATTTTATAATCAAAAAAAAAAAAGAAGCATTATTCATTAAAAAATATGTCATTACATTTCAAATAACATACAAATTAATCAATACAAAATAAGTTGTATGATAACTTTGCCCGTGAAATAGACCATTTGCAAAAGAAACATTTTTTGTTATTCTTATTTGGAATAAGATTCAAAATTCAAAATCAAATGTATTATAATTAAAAAATAAAAAATTGCCACATGGTCAATCAGTGTAGTTCCAAGAAACAAAGAAGAAAAAAAAAAGGAAAGAAAGAGTAGTGAGTTATTTTAACACAACAATGAAAGTTGTTTTGAATAAAAAAATAAATAAATTGAAAAAATTTTAAATTCAGATTTAGATTTTTAATAAAAATGTATTTAAAAAATATGATTTTAGGATAAAATCATGATCCCAAAACACAATTTTAGCTAACTATTGTAAAATGTTGTTATCAAGTCATGTTTTTACAAATACCATTTTATCCTTAAAATTATATATATTTTAAAAATATGGGGCAGAAGTAGCACATATAGAAAGCAGCCATAAAATTAAATTACAATAATAAAGTAAATAAAATACAGAAATAAAAACTTTCAATTGTTTACTGAAAGGAAGCAAATATTTGTTCAAAATACATAACTTGAAAATAAGCTTGCAATATTAAATTACAAAGATAGTTATTTGTTTGAGGAACTGGAACTCTCAATTTTTCCAACTCTTGATTTCAATTGACTGATGAGGCTCTTCTATAAGTAAAAGAAGTTATTGTGAGCCTTGTGAAGGAATCTGACTAAAAGAAGTAGCACATGGGAGCCAGCTGCAACTTTCGGTGAGTGACTAAAGTTGATAGATGCTTTTGACTGTGTTGAATTTGTCTGATTGATGAATAGTGAATAGTAAATTTGAATTTTTTCACTATTCATTGCTTTCGGTGGAAGCATGTGACTGAGAGAATCAACAGCTTTTCTCAAAAGGAGAGTATTGATTGAAGCTGATAAATATAGCTATATAGAATCCAATGACTGTATTAAGCATATGAGTCCTGAGCATCTTGAAATTGGGCCCCATATGGATCATTATTTGTTAAAGCCTCAGAGAAACTGGATTCTTCAGGAGGTTCATCATCAGAGAGTTCATCTTTAGTCTGTGACTTGGCTTGGGCCATCAATAACCGGGCCATCTAGATTAATTCATCACTGGATGACTTGGACTTAGGCTTAGCTTTGGACTTTGACTGAGCAGATTTGGATTTTGCTGACTTGGGCTTGGAAGAGCTGGTTGTTGAGCTTCCAAGATTGACTGGAGGAAGTGGGCTTCCTTGTGTGACTGGAGCAGTTGGGTTTTGCTGAGCTTTAACCATGGCTAGGGTTGGAGCATGAACATTGACTGCGAATTCAAGCTGGACTTGTTCAATAATTCGGGGAATTTTGAAATTATCCCACCATTTCACAAAATGCTGCCGGATGAGTATGTTGTTATCAATTGCATATTACCATTTAAATATCCAGGGAACTTTGTATTTGGATATAAAAATGAGCAAAGCAGGAAACTGTTTTTGATGCTGACTAAAGTTGTAAATAGAGGAAAAATAGTTGACTTGTTCCATTACGACTGGTGGGAAAATCTCACGTATGGCACCATAATGAGACCACCATCTAAGGAACCATGTAGGGATAACTGATTTGAATTGATGATCAAATTGGAGGAACCAAGAGTGACTAAATGACTCATTTTGATATAGGAAAACTTTAAACCATGCATCCATATAGTCATAATAACTATATTGGATTAAATGGCTAGGTAAATCTCGAAGGAGGAAAGGAAGACCCCATTCATCAAGAGAGACTATGTTGTGAATGTAAAGAGAATGGTAAACAATTTTACTGGTGAGGACATAATCATAAATTGGTTTAATAACAATTGACTTGTGATGAAAAAGGATGTCTTTATAAAAAGAAATTGACTTATCAGGATGGAGGGGAACAAAATGCCATCCTAGAGGGAAATAGCTTTTGACTAGGTCAAGAATATCATGCTTATTCTTGTGAGTAGGTTCTTTGAAGAATAAATTGGTTGACTGGAATTGAATACAATTGGAACGAGAAGTTTTGATTGGATTGGGTAGATATGGTGTTAGTAACTGAGAAGAAGAAGCAAATGGATCAGAAGCAATAGCAGAAGTATAACTAGGAATGTTACCAAGAACTTAGTAACGGTTGACCATTTCAATGGGAGGAAGAGCAATAGGTTGACTGGCTAGCACAAGTGCCTTACTGGAGGGTCGCAAAGGTTTCTGACCAGACATCTATAGCGTAAGTGAACATAATTTAGCATCTGCGGAGGATGTCTAATTTATCCAAATAATAATGAAGACAATTAGTATAATTAGCAAGTAAATGACGACGACTGGCTATTTGATGAAACTGTATAAATTGTGCACGCCGAGTAGTTTTACGGGCTGACTTCAAGCAAGCAATACGATAAGCAGTTTGGTAAACAAGGTTTCTGTAAAATGTAACTTTTAATTTATGATATGAAATAAAAGGAGTTGACATCCCTCTCTATCCCTCCTGTAAAAATTCTCGGGTAAGGAAATCATGAATAGATTTTTGACTACCAGGTACATATTCCATATCAAAATCAAAAAAACTTAAAATAGATTGCCATCGGGCAAAAATATGTTTACTAGCAATATTTTGAACATCTTTTTCAAAAACATATTTAGCACTTTTACAATCAACACGTTATAAAAAATTTTGATTTAAAATATCATCTTGAAATTTACTAATACATAAAACAACAGATAAAATCTCTTGTTTAATAGTGCTATAATTCTTTTGTGCTTTATTCCAAACACCAAAATGGAAACAAACAATTTGTTCAGATGACCGAGGAGTGAGTTTTTGAAGGAGAATACCACCATAACCAATATCAAAAGCATCACTCTGAATAATTTTAAAGGAATTTTCAGTAGGAATACCAAGACAAGGTAAAGTTTTTACATATTTTTTGACTTGTTGAACAATTGAAGTATGAAGAGAAGACCATGGAGGAGAATTATCTTTTAATCGATCAAAGAGGGGTTGACAAGTTTTTTGGCGGTCTTTGTAAAATTCAGCAATGTAATTTAATGAACCTAAAAATCTTTGTAACTGAGTTTTATCCAGGATTTGATCAGGAAATTTAGAGGCAAATTCAATGGATCTACTAATGGGAAGAATCGTACTTTGATGGATATCATATCCTAAGAATCGGACTTTAATTTGGAAAAGTTTCATCTTAGGAGTAGAAATGACTAGACCATTATATTTAATAAGATGAAAGAAAGAATTAAGATGTTTCCAATGTTCATCAATGGACTTAGAGAAGATAAGGATGTCATCGACATAGACTATAGAAAAGTGACTAAAGGGATTAAAAATTTCATTCATAATATTTTGAAATTCACTAAGAGCATTTTTTAATCCAAAGGACATGACATTCCATTCATAATGGCCAAAAGGGGTAGTAAAGGCAGTTTTGTAGTGATCATTAGGATGAATTTGGATTTGCCAAAATCCACTTTTTAGATCAAATTTACTAAAAATAACAGCTTGACTAAGTCTTTTAACTAAATCTATTTTGTTAGGAATTGGATATCGAATCTATTCTAAAACTTTGTTTAACGGTTTATAATTGATGACTAGTCGAGGGACACCTCGTTCAAGTTCAGCATTTTTATTAACATAAAAAGCGGGGCAAGACAGAGGTGACTTACTGTGACTGATAATATTATTTTTTAATAATTCATTAATTTCTTTTTTACACATTTCAACTAATTCATGATTCATTTGAATAGGTCTAGATTTAGTAGGTATTTGTCGTTCATTAAAGTTTTTAATATAGGGGAGTGTAACTACATGTTTTTTACGATGCCAAAATGCACTGGGTAAAGTGGAACATACAGTATTTTCTAATTGGTTTTTAAACTTGTTAATTTTAGATATTAGAAGGGATCAGTTAATTGATTTTCAATTCTTGTATACTTTACTTATTCTTTGAGGAATTTAAGTTGTTTAGTTAATCTATTAATGGATTGAGAAATAAAACATTCTTTTAATCGATTTAATTCTTTAATCTTAGGAGGAGACAAAAATTGAAAGGTAACTGTGTGACCAAAAGCTTGTGTAGTTATACCATGATTAATAGTAGTAAAAGGATATAATAGGAAAATAAATGGGGTGCCTAAGATGACTTTATCTGTTAAATTTCTGACTAAAACAAAAGATGTTTTGAAACAAACATTATTTTGACAAATATGTACCTTTGGTAGCTTATATTTAATATACATTTGACTTCCATTAGCAGCACTTAAATGTTCAGTAGACTTATGATAATATTTGGTAGGAATTAATCCTTCCCGGATACAATTTAAATCAGCGCCAGTGTCAATTAATGCAATAGTTTCAATTTCAAAATCATTAATAATTAATTCAACTTTTGAATGCCATTTTTGGATATTAATTCGATTAATTATGTTAAGATGATTATGATCATGATCATGATCATGATCACTATTGTGTGGAGTAGTACGATTATCAAAAATAACTTTATCAGGATCAGGTTCAGATTCAGACCTTGGTTTAGAAGCAGATTTATTTGATTGTTGAAAATCATTAAGACCTTTATTGATTTTTAAGATAGCAAGTTCATCTTTTAAAGATTTGTCTTTAATTTTTAGTTCTTGAAGAGTTATTTTAATTTGATTAATTTCATTTTGTAAATCTTGTAGGGTAACTTCTTTATGTTTTTCTTTTTTAAATCGGTCTACAGTTTTATTTAAACTAATGATTGGTTTATCATGTTTAGGTTTCTTATCTTTATTAATTAATAGGGATTTTAGCTTATTAGTATATTGTCTTTTTAATTTAGGATTTTCTAATTTACTAATCAATTCAATAAGAACAGTTTCTTCTTGTTGGGATTTACTAAGAACATTAACTGTTTTACAATAAGTATAATTACATCCGAGTTCAATTTCATTGTCAGTACTATCAGTAGGAGAATAATATGTAGAAGTGCCACTAGAGGAAATATTATTGTCAGATGAGCTGTTAGTTTGAACAGGGGATTGATTTGGAGTAATATCTAATTTAAATATGTCTAATATTCGTTGTTTTTTTTCTTCAGTAATTTGTAATTGGTTAAGTTTAGCTTTAAGTTTTTCTTTCACTTTACATTTATTAGAATAATGGCCTTTTTTACCACAGTTATAACAGGTAACTTCCTGAGTAGGTTTGGATTCTTTTTGAGATTTCTTATGATATTTCTTTTTGGGTTTAGTATAATATTTATCAGTTGATCTAGACAGGTACTATTTCTTTTTGTATTTAGTAGAATACTTAGAAGAAGATTTATTTTTACTATGTTTTCTTCGGGATGGTGCAACAGGAGGTAAGCCATATTGTTTGCAAAAAATTCCTAATTCAGATTTAGCTTTGTGTTTATCTTTAGCAGCCTTTTGACTTAATTTTAAATCAATACACATTTTTAATCCTTCTTTCTGAATAGTGCTAATAATATCACCATAGGTTAGATTATCATATTCTCTAATACCAGTAGGTTGACTAAGAACATCTCAAATTTTATGAGCAAAAAGACTGGGTAGTCCATTAATGAATTTTTCTTTCCAAAATGACTTCATACAATCATCTCTAAGCATTACTCGAGAGGTGAAAACATCTTTATACCATCTAAAATCACTTAAAGTAGGACAGGTTAAGTTACTAAGTTGATCATGAATTTGAGAATGAATATTAGTAGGTATTCCAATAAAATGTTTGACTATAGTATATATTAAAGTATTAATACCATCAGGAATAGTGGAACCTATTTCTTCATCAAAGATTGGAAAACCTTCATCATTCATTTGAACAGCATATTGAATGGATTCTCTTTGATCAGGAGTAAGATATTTGTCCCACCAGGATTTGAGTATACCAGTAAATCCAGTAGTGATTAAAATAACTATTTCTGGTTGAGTGTAATCAGAATAATTAGTAAGATAACTATTAGAGACCATAGACAAGTGGTTGAGTTTTTGTAGAATTTGATGTTCACTAAGACCATCTATATTCCATTCATATAATTTCTTAGCAAAAACAGAAAATTGATTGCTAATATTAGTTTCTTCAAATTGGAGATCAGGAGGGGTAGGCTTAATGTACCAATTTTTTGTAAGAGTGGTAGGGTTAACTTTAGAATGTGTGATTTTATTAATATGCGGGGATTGAAATTGTTATGCCAAATGATTAATTTCATTATCACTAGATGTATCAGAATGACTAGGAAATTCTAATGGTGGTTGTTGTGTTAAGACAGTAATTCCTTTACTTGTAGATGTAGACATTTTGCTAAATATTTTTTCAATAGCATCAACAGTAGTATGATCTTGAGTAACTAGGCTTAATCGTTTTCTAGTACTAGGAAGATTAATAAGTGGTTTATCTAATGGTTTACTTACAGAAGTATGACGAGTAGAATAGTAGTATGATCAACATTAAAAGTAGATTTTAAAAAACTAGTTCGGTAAATTTCTTTAGTTTTAACTGTTGGGATATTCCAGCTTAAATCAATTTTAACATCTTGATATTCATGTTCTTCTTCATTGATTACTAAGTCTGTATTAGGTATAGAAGTTAAAGTTGTAGATCGAGAGCTATTGGAAGAGTTATTTCTGAATAATCTACTCATTTTAAATCTATAAAATTGAATTCCAAAATTCCAAAATTCAATTACAACTTATCATGTTTTCACATACTATGTGTTCACTCATACCCTTTTCGGGAACCCCTATATCTTTCGACTGCCTGAACCTAAGGACTTACACTGGATTGGGACGAAATGTGGGTTGCTACTGACAGAGTGAAAACAGATAAGTGAAAAGAATCAGGAGACTAGAATTCAATAACTCAACAATATCAACAACTGGGTTCTGATACCAAAAGAGGCAGATTAAGATGATTATGATGATGATTACGATTGTGTGGAGTAGTGCGATTATCAAAAATGACTAAACCATTGTATTTAATAATATGGAAATGACTAAACCATTGTATTTAATAATATGGAAATGACTAAACCATTGTATTTAATAATATGGAAATGACTAAACCATTGTATTTAATAATATGGAAATGACTAAACCATTGTATTTAATAATATGGAAATGACTAAACCATTGTATTTAATAATATGGAAATGACTAAACCATTGTATTTAATAATATGGAAATGACTAAACCATTGTATTTAATAATATGGAAATGACTAAACCATTGTATTTAATAATATGGAAATGACTAAACCATTGTATTTAATAATATGGAAATGACTAAACCATTGTATTTAATAATATGGAAATGACTAAACCATTGTATTTAATAATATGGAAATGACTAAACCATTGTATTTAATAATATGGAAATGACTAAACCATTGTATTTAATAATATGGAAATGACTAAACCATTGTATTTAATAATATGGAAATGACTAAACCATTGTATTTAATAATATGGAAATGACTAAACCATTGTATTTAATAATATGGAAATGACTAAACCATTGTATTTAATAATATGGAAATGACTAAACCATTGTATTTAATAATATGGAAATGACTAAACCATTGTATTTAATAATATGGAAATGACTAAACCATTGTATTTAATAATATGGAAATGACTAAACCATTGTATTTAATAATATGGAAATGACTAAACCATTGTATTTAATAATATGGAAATGACTAAACCATTGTATTTAATAATATGGAAATGACTAAACCATTGTATTTAATAATATGGAAATGACTAAACCATTGTATTTAATAATATGGAAATGACTAAACCATTGTATTTAATAATATTGTGTGGAGTAGGCAGATTAATATATATATATATATGATTTATATGTATATATATATATATATGTATATGATTTCTTGATTTGAATTTCTTGTTGATTTCATAAATGGGTTTGATTTCTAGGGGGTTTTTTCCCCTCTTTTCCCCTTTACGATTTCTCCTTCCAAAAAATAGGAATCCAAAAATCAAATTGTATGTATGATTTTTCATCTAAGCATATTAATTTTTGATTCTCCAAATCACTCTGTATCTATAAAAAAAATTGAGATTTCTCCAATTACATTGTTTGAACAAGAGGGACCTGCATGGGATTTGTTAAAGCAAATATAATATGGCTTTTCCTATAATATTTTTCATATTTGATTTGTAATTTTCTGAGTTCCTAGTTTCACTGTGACTGTAATTCTGTTTTTGCTCATACAATGGCCAAGGTAATCTGTGATTATTAATTTGTAGATTTTGTGATTGAACAGTATTGGGGTTGTTAAAGCTGGTGTTGATGTCATCGTTAACATCATTTAGGTCAACTATATCCCCAGAAATTCCATCGCGGTTGTCATTGCCTTCATTGTCTTTGCTTTCAACATTGTTGCTTTTATCTTGTTTGGGTGTTGCATTCAACGAATCCTCATGTTTGGGATCCACTATCAAATTGATATGATGGTACATCTTTGCTTCTATTGGAGATGCCATCAGCTCGCCGCCATATACCTGGAATTGGAAACATTATGTTAGTTACATAGTTCATTGTGTCAATACGTGAATGTTGACAACATTTTGGGGTGTACTTTTGTCTCATTTAAACCAAGCTTTGGCAAAGATATGGACTTCATGTTGGTATGTAAAGTTGTGAGGTCCCATTTCATACATCGAGAAATGGCATTGGGTTTGTGAGGTTATAACCAGTACTAAAACAAATAACAAACATTAATGTTGATTTCAGCATATTTAACACAACTGTGAATGTTCATATCAATAAGCACTGTTGTCAATGTTCACATGAGCAGCACACTAATGTAAATGTTTACACCAGTGTCTACTAATGTGACTTTTTCCATTAATAAATAGTGATGTGAATGTTCACATCATTGATTTCAACTTCCACACCATTGCCTAGTAATGTGTGTTCCACATTTGTTTTAGTGCTAACATGAGCAAAACACTTGTGTCAATGTTTACATCAATACACATTGATGTGAAAGTTCCTAACATTCCACAATGTCGTGAGCATTCACATCAGTGTGTACTTATGCCAACCTTGCCACCAGTGTGCACTGATGTATGTGTCACATTTGTTTTGCTGACAACATGAGGGAACAGATAACCAGTACTAAAACAAATAACAAACATTAATGTTGATTTCAGCATATTTAACACAACTGTGAATGTTCATATCAATAAGCACTGTTGTCAATGTTCCCATGAGCAGCACACTAATGTAAATGTTTACACCAGTGTCTACTAATGTGACTTTTTCTATTAATAAATAGTGATGTGAATGTTCACATCATTGATTTCAACTTCCACACCATTGCCTAGTAATGTGTGTTCCACATTTGTTTTAGTGCTAACATGAGCAAAACACTGGTGTCAATGTTTATATCAATACGCATTGATGTGAAAGTTCCTAACATTCCACAATGTCGTGAACATTCACATCAGTGTGTACTTATGCCAACCTTGCCACCAGTGTGTACCGATGTGTGTATCACATTTGTTTTGCTGACAACATGAGGGAACAGACCCCGTGAATGTTCATATTAAATATGGAATAAGATTTATGGGATTTACCATTAACAACATAACACATCCGGTGACTCGTCCTGGTTTTCTCCAGTTTTGGCCCACTGACCCCATTAGGGTTGCCCGGATGCTCTCAGCCCAGTCATACTCGATCATGTTGTCTAATGGGCCCATGTATGAATAGAATGCCCATCCAATTGTTTCTCTGGACGTGGAAAAGAACAGATTCATGCATGCATACATGCAAACTAATCTTGGAACCTCTTCATTGTCTTGTTTCTTTGTGCCCTTTAATGCTTCGTTCAGAATTTCACGTATTTCTACTGCACTTAACCGACTGACATCCTTTCATGTTCGGTGTATGATGCCAGCCGTTGGTTTTGCACCATAAGAGAGGTCCATTGGCTTGGTGCCACAATCCACCCCAAAAATAAGTGATACATCACTTCTAAAAATCTGAATGCTCTTGTCCCCGATGTAAAACCTCCCATTGGATGGCTTGAATGTCTGCACTATACATACAATGACATTATCATATTTCATGCAATGGTTGAAGTTGACTTCATTATTGATCAAACAATCAAATAAGGGCCAAAATGGTGTTTTCCTAAGGCATTTCAATTGATCATTTGTAAATTTTGTAGCCTGCAATACTTTCACCAATCCAGTGATATTAGATTAGTAGTTGACCTTTTTCATGTTCACTTGTTTGGGACTAGCTGTTTGATCAGGTTTGCCTTTGACACGGGATTCCCCTCTCTTTCTTTTTCCATCAAATCTACGGGGAAGACTTGCTTGTTCAAATACAAACAAATTTAATATTATTGTTCACAAATGAATAGTGATAATAAGTGCAAATTATTATATGCCATGTGAATAATGAGATGGTGATGGTGAAATAATATGTGAATAGCTAGTGTAAATGTTCACATTAAGAGGTGATAGCACATGACAAACCAAAATTGGCAAAAAGAAGTGAGAACAATCACACATTATGACAACAAACCTGCAAGAACAAAACCTAATTTAAATGTCTGTAATGGTTACGATCTTGTGTTGTTAGTATTGTCATCGGTTTAGAGTCATTGGCAATACGTAACAATCTGATGTAAATATTGACATTATGTATAATGGAATTCATATTGAACCAAAAGATGTTACAATGTGAATATTATTAACATTATGTTCAGAATGTAATTATTGACATTATGTTGAGAATGTTACAATGTGAATATTAACGTTATGTTTTGAATATGAATATTGATATTATGTTCAAAATGTGCATATAGACATTTATGTCACTCAATAACAAGTGAAACAATAAAATGTTATTATTTAACATGCCTACAAGAATTCACAAGTAACCAAAATAGGGTTGACAACCATCCAATGTTTGAATGATGTGACCATGGTTGCATTGAACAAAACCATGATGTCAATATTCACATGAACATTATATAACATAGGATAAAACAATAAAAATCAAATAAATTATGTGAACATTCGCATATATCATATATCATGTCATTAGTTCATGTGTCTAAAAAATGAACAAAATTTTGGGAGTTCAAATCATTTGATCATAATTAACAACTCCAACAAGGATAACAACCAAAAAATTGGAGGAAAACAACAGATGAAATATGGAATAATAACATATTACAACTATTAAACTAACACAATGTATACATGATGTTAATCTTTACATCATTACATTATATATTTGACTATGAATGTTCACAGCCAAATATATGGTGTGAATATTCAATGCGAATGTTACAATGTGAGTTTTAACATTATGTTCAGAACGTGAATATTAAAATTATGTTTAGAATGTTACAATGTGAATGTTAGCATTATGCTCATAATATAATTACTAGCATTATGTTTAGAATGCTACAATGTGAATATTAACATTATGCTCAGAATGTAATTACTGGCATTATGTTCAGAATGTTACAATGTGAATATTAACATTATGTTCAAATGTAATTCTTGACATTATGTTCAGAATGCGCATATTGACATTAATGTTAATCAATAACAAGTAAAACAATATGATGTTATTATTTACAGCATGCCTACAAGAATTCACATATAACCAAAACAGGATTGGCAACCATCCAAAATTTGGACTGTAATTATTTTATAACCATCAATGAGAGGGTGATTTATGTGAACTAGCGCCGAGCTAGGTCCAAATATTGGAATGGACCGAGCTATGGGCCGAGGTGAATGGGCTACAAAGTTTGTACCTCGGCCCCTTTAGTTCGATCAAAGATGGCTGCTATTAGCTAGGTCTGAGTGTTTTTGATCCGAGGTATAGGTGAACAGAGGGCTGAGCTAGGCATTGCCCATGAAAGCACCGAGCTGAGTGTGTCAGAAAGGCTAGTGCTAGCTCGGCTATGCTGTTATTCGACCGTGGTAAAACCATCTCACTTGGTTAAGTAGTGGGGAGGGTGTAGAAAGATGAGCATTATCTTTGCGATTCCTAGGAGGACTCTACTAAAGAGAGTTGAAGTCCTACTAGGATTGTGCCAGGTGGAATCTATAAAAGCTCATGACAGACTTATGTACAGGTATCACAATTTTTTACTTTAAGAAACACAGAGCTTTTTGCCTATTGTCTATTTGCTGACTAAGGCATCAGAGAAGTATCTGGCACACACCCGCCGGCTAGCTCACATTTGTGTTTTCAGGGAGTAAAGCGACGACATTTGGAGGAGTGCAGACTTGATGAACAGGATTATACGAGAAGGTTATTTCATGCTTGTACAATTGGCGCCATCTGTAGGAATACACAAAGAACAAAACATTTTGATCGAGTTTTCCTCTTTAGTTGAAATCAATGGCGCACAATGAAGATTTGCTGCAATCTGCTATTGATGGGCAAACCCCGGAGGGGGGCGGGAAGCATGAAGGTTCACCTTCCATCCCACCCATGACAGAATCAGAACCCCAACGACAGAACTCCCGGAGGGATACACGGAAGAGACGGGGCACCAATCCCCATCGCTCTTAAAGTCTTAAAAGGCAGAGGCGGAGGTTGGATCCTCAAGTTCTAGAGGATCGCGTAAGGGAGCAAGACGAGTTAATAAGGAGGATGGCGACAGACATGGAGACAATGAAGCGCCAGATAAAGGAAAAAGGGAAGGCGACGAAAGAGGGGCGCAAAGCAACACGCTCTCTTACCACTCGAAAGATCGTGACAGACAAGTCACACCATCACAAGCAGAAAGTAGGAGCCTCAGAACAGGCGACACTCAATCAAGGACTTCCAGGACTCGTTACTCCAGGTCTGAGAGAACGAGGACTGAGAGGTCATATACGGAAGGAAGCAGTTATCAGCCCTTGTACACACACCAAACGACATCTAGGCACACGAAGTTTCCTAGGTCAGCAGACTTACGAACAGTGCTAGAGGAGAGGGCCCGATAGAAGGAGGACACTAGGGCTTGCGACCCGCACAGAGTTTCAGCCTTACAGCGATTGGCCCCTCGGACGCATGGGAGTGTCGAGGTAGGGATGCCAATGTCGCACCTTGCTTACGAACCAGTAGATAAAGTGTTAGCAAGGTTACAGAGCTCGCCATTCATTCCGGCAATTGAGAACGCACCACTACCTTCAGGCTTCCACCAGACCAAATTCACCACTTATGAGGGGAAGTCAAACCCCTACATGCACTTAAGCCACTTTCGCCAGGTTATGGCAAAATACCGGCAAAACGAGGCTCTAATGTGTATCCTATTTCCTTCCAGCCTTGGCGACCTAGGTCTTACATGGTTCGAAAGGCTGCCAGAAGGCAGCATAGCCTCGTGGGTGCAGTTGGCAGAAACGTTTGTAACTAGATTCAGAACGAATACCAAGATGCCAGTAGAGATTGACCAGCTACTCTGCATTGACATGGGCGAGACGGAAACATTGAGGTCTTACAACAGTCGATATTGGGAGACTTTCAACCAGATTGGCGATTGCCCTACAAATCTCGCCATCGCACAGTATAAATGAGGCTTACCAGTCGGTAACAAGTTGAGGGATTTAATGACGATGATGCCACCCCTCACGATGGAGGTTGTAATGGAGAGAGTGCATCAGCATATCCGGGTAGAAGAAGATAGTGCCTGCACCAAAGCAAAATCTGGCACAACAGCGATGCTAGATAAAAAGATTGTAGCAAAAGTAGACACGGTAGAACAACCAAGCAAAAATGGGCAAGGCAGGCGAGCAAACAGAGAGGACCTCCAAACAAGGAAGTTAAAAGTCCGCATTGCCATTACCACAGTATTCAATAAACCTATCTATCGAATTCTTAGCGAGATACGCGATGAACCCTTTGTCCAACCGCCAGCCAAGTTGGGAGAAGCACAAAGAGCTTACAATGAGAGGTACCGTTGCACTTTCCATGATGAAAAGGGGCACCGAACTAAAAATTGCAAACCATTGCGGCAACATCTGGAGGAGTGGGTGGCCGCCGGTCACCTAGACCATTATATACAAAGGGTAACATAGCCAGCCCCCCAGGACCACAGCAGGCCGAGCGAGATGCCGATCGACAGCCCACCTCAAGGCATAATCAACATTGTACATGGGATTGTCGAACCTGAGCGGGTATATGAGTTTAGAGGGATGCTAAAAAAGGCTGAGCACATGAGGGAAGTGCTAAGTGCACAACCCACCGTCAAGAGGGGAAAAACGGAGGCAAAGAACATCATCTCCTTCTCTGACAGGGATCTAACAAGGCTACATTGTCCTCAAAATGATGCACTAGTGGTCACTTTATGTGTCGAGAATTTTGACATCAAACGGATTCTGATTGACCAAGGAAGCTCATGCGAGATAATGTATTACGAGACCTTGAAGCAACTAAAATTGGAAGACAAAGACTTAGCACCCGCGACATCTCCCCTAGTCGATTTTAACTCGATGCTAGAATGGCCAGTGGGCAAGATAATCTTGCCAGTCAAGGTAGGAACAATGACGAAACAAGCGGAGTTTTGGGTATTGAAGGTCCCTTCCACTTACAACATAATCTTGGGAAGAGCATGGTTGCACGCCATGTTATCAATGGCATCAACCTACCATCAGGCATTACAGTTCCCCAATGAAACCAGGGTGATTGAAGAAGTCTTAGGAGACCAAATCATGTTGAAACAGTGTTTCATCACGGTAAACAGTAGCCGTACTGCAAAAGGGTTTGTACAGATGGTGGAGGAGCCAGAAAGCAACGAATTGTTTGTAGATGTCGGCAAAGCAGCAGAACAGAAGGCAGTGGAAGACTTGGTTGGTAAGGATAGATGAAAAGAACCCAGAAAAGTTCTTTTTACCCGGCTCGTCTTTATCCAGCATTGAGAGAGTAGAGGTTATGGAATTTTTAACCTCTAACATCGAAGTGTTTGCCTAGACACCATACGACATGCCTGACATTGACCCTAATTTCATCTGCCATCAACTTAATTTCATCTGCCATCAACTTAATTTCATCTGCCATCAACTTACAGTGCACAGGCCGATCGGCACTCCACCACGCGGAAATAGTGACGGAGGAAGTGGGAAACTTGCTGGAGGCAGGAGCCATCAAAGAAGTACACTATCCCAAGTAGATCTCCAACACTGTAGTAGTACCAAAGAAGAATGAAAAATGGCGCGTTTGAGTGGACTACAAAACAGTCAACAAGGCATGCCCAAAAGACAATTTCCCCTTACCACGGATAGACCAACTGGTGGACCTAATAGCAGGACATAACCGACTTAGCTTCCTTGATGCGTATCAAGGTTACCATTAGATCGCTATGTATGAACCAGACCAGGAGGTCACGTCATTTACAACACCTAGAGGGCTGTACTGTTACAAGGTCATGCCCTTCGGCCTGAAAAATGTAGGGGCAACATTCCAACGGATGGTCACCAAAAAGTTTGAACCATTGTCAGGCAGAACAATGGAGGTGTAGACACCCCATTTTTGACCGACCTTAAGACTCAGACTTCACCGGTTGAGCGCTCAGTGATGATGCATATTCTGCTCGTTCTGAGGTTGCGGAGTCTCGGCTGAGAGCCTTGCCTCCAGACTTCGGGAATCTTTTGTGCTTTGTCTCGGTTTGCGAACCAGGTCCTGTTTTCTCTATTTTCTCTTCCCGAAGGGAGGGAGAGGTGTCGTAGACCATCTCTCAGTGGCCGTAGGTTACGTTTCGTGGTCGTAGGCCATTTTTCCCGTTTGGAGACCAGTTCTCGATTTTCGGAGTCGTCGGCCGCGTGCCTCGGTTCGGGACCCCTTAACTACCTTCGTTTGCTCCGATTTTTGGCACACACCTTGTTTCCTCTCCCTAGAGGGACACTATGGCCCGGGAGACCACCTTCGTGGTCGCACGCCACTTTCGGTACTTAACAGTCGGTTTTCGGGGCCCCCAGCTGCGCGTTTTGACCGCCGAACCCTTGTTTTGCATCGGTTATTGTTCATTTTTGGTATGGACCCTATTTTCATTGTTTGGAAGTTGGTACTATAGTGGGAGACCAGCAATTCTTCTGGAAATCATTTTCTCTCTCCTCCAACCGGTTTTCTTGACAAAAAGCTGGTTTTCCTCACTTTTGGGCCATAATTTTTGGTCTCCCATGCCACCATTGTGTTGTACTCATCTAGGAGGCGACCAATATGGGTAAGCCGACCATCTTTTCTTCCTGACCCTTTTGAACCTTGCTAGAAAGTTGGTTTTCCTCTCTCTTGGGCCACAATTTCTAGTCTCCTACCATACAGTTGTGTTGTACTCATCTGGGAGGCCACCTTTCTGGTATGGCCGACCAGCATTTCACCTTGACCCTTTTGAACCTTGGTCGGCCGACCAGGGCAAGTGGTCAGCCAACCACTTGAACTGGTCGGCCTACCTTTTTTTTTTTGGCCTTCTTGAGTGCAACACAACTGTGCCAGCTGTGAAGCATTTGACCCATCCTCCGAGATTTTGACCCTCCTTTTTGTCTTCTTATGGAGGTTTTGACCCTTTTGCTTAGCTTCTAAGAGAAGCTTGACTCTTTTGTTAAGCTTCATGAGGAAGCTTGACCCTTTTGGTCTAGCTTCCTCAAGAAGCTTGACCCTTTTGCTTAGCTTCTTTTAGAAGCTTGGCCTTTTTACTTGAGGCTTCTCCAAGAAGCCTTGGCCCTCTCCCTCTATAAAACAAACCCTCCTCTCCATTTGCAAGGGTTAAAGAATTTGGTTAAGGCACTTTGCATACAACTCTCCATATCTCTCCATCCCAAGCTCTAAACTCCATCATTCTTGGCCATTTGCACACCAACCCTTAGCACAACACCTCCACCATCCATCCAAACATCTTGGAACTGATTTGTAGAGGTTGAAGGCTCACCATCTTGGTCCAGAAGTTGCTGGAGGTCTTCTCTACAAGGGTAAGTCTCTATTTCCCCCATTTTTGCATTATCTTGCTTCATTCTTTAGCCTTATTTGCAAGCATTTTTGGGTTTCATATTAAACTAAAAAGTGTCTTATTTTGAGCTCCTCTTGAAGTTTGATTAAGGACACGTTTCTGTTTGAGGTCATCTACCTCCTTGTATGCTCCATCCCTCTTTGTAGGCTTATTTTCCTTCCTATCTTAGCCTTGCTTTCAAGCATTTTTGAGATTTGTCATAAACTGAAAAGAGTCTTTTTTAGAGCCCCTCTTGAAGTTTTGTTAAGGGAATTTTTCTGTTGGGGGTCATCTACCCCCTTATATGCTTGTTTGTCTCTTATTTTGAGCCTTGCATCTGGGCCTTTGTTTCATGCTTTGTTTGGCCTCCTAGCCACTGAAATCCAGTAGATTTTCAGTGGCTAGTACACTGTTTTGAGAGCCAAAATCAGAGGGGGGTGACCCCCTCTCTCCTTGTCTTAATTGTTGGCCCTTTTGGCCTTCTAAAGGGGCCCCTACTTGCATGTTGTGAAGTCACATTTCAGACCCTATTTGGTGAGTTTTAAGGTCTTCCTTAGCTCTGTCCTAAGCCCTTTTGGCCATATTTTGTGTCCCTCATGCATGTGTGGAACAATCCTCTTCAAGGCCTTTCAAAGGGACCTTTCATTGCATGCTTCATTGACCCATTTCAGGGCCTTTTTGGTGAGTTTTAGGATCCTCATAACTGATTTCCAAAGGTGGTTTTTCCATGTTGCATGTCTATCTTGTATGTGTTGAACAACCCTCTTATTGGCCTCTCAAAGGAGCACCTCATTCTAGCATGTGTTGACTGAGTTTACATGGGTTTTGGGGGTTTATTTGACATGCCATGTTTCGTTTTTTTTCTGGTTTGGTGACCTCTCTTGTGCTTCATATACATGTAGTGAAAACCATGCTTACTAGCCTATGTTGCATGTTGTTTTGGCCCTTCATGTTAGCACTTTTTGGCCATGCCTTAAACTGATCTTAGGCATATTTTGGACTGCTTTAGCTCTGTTTTTGGGTCTCATGGTCGAATGGTGTTTGTTTTGCATGCTTGTGGTTCAATACACTTGCTTAGCTTTGAGTTTCGGGGTCCATTACATGCATATACTGATGTATTTTCTTGTTTTGGGCCCATTATATATCATATTTCAGAGCTTGTATCAATGCCATATTGCCATGTTTTATACTCTTTAAATGCGTTTGAGAGTCGGGCTTGTATGCCTCATTTACCGACAAATTGAATGAGCTCCATTTCTTTGCATTCCAAGCCATCATTCTAGGCCATTTCCCCACTGTTTCAGACCTGCCTAGGGTCTGTTTCGTTGGTTTTGCCATTTGTGCATTGCTTTGTGTACCTCTTGTGTAACGCATTTCACTAGTTTCGGTATTCAGGCCATCTAGCATGCATTGGTTGACATATTTGCATGTTTCGGGACAATCTTTTATGCCATTTCAGAGCTGTATCATGTGCCATTCTATGCCATACTTCATCCTTTGCCATGCTTAGTTAGAGTTGCATGTCATGCCTTAGGATCGGTCCTTTGCATTCGTGCACATTTGCATGTATCTCGGTTGTCTCATTTTCATCACATGGCCACTGATTTGAGTGTGGCTGAGGTCCACTCATGTTGGTGTAAGTCCATCATGCATTGTGTATGCCATTCTAGTCCATAGCATTGCGTATGCTAGGTTGCATGTTAGTGCATTGTGCATGCCATGTTGTTTTAGGCATGGTGTATGCCATCTCATTTCCTTGTATTGCGTATGCAAGGTTGTTAGTCGCATTATGTATGCCATGTTGTTCATAGCATTGCGAATGCTAGTAGCATGTTTGCATCTCATCCTTGCATGTTTGCATGATTAGGCCGCATTGCCTTAGGATTGCATGCTAGTTGCATATGTGCATGTCATGCCATCCTTATTTGTTGCATTATGTTTGGAGTAGGTGTAGACACCCCATTTTTGACCGTCCTCAAGACTTGGACGTCACCGTTTGAACACTCAGTGATTATCCATGTTTGTGTTCGTTTGGAGTTCCCGGGGGTCTCGGCTATGCGCCTTGCCTCAGGATCTCCGAACTTGACCGTTTTGTGTTTGGTTTTGCACCAAACACTGTGTTTTTTCTTGGAGGGGCAGAGAATGCCTTGTGAGGCATCCCCACACACCACCGACAGTGGCTAGAGGCCACCGGCTGGTTTTTGCTGCCATCGGCACTTTTTGTTGCCAGTCGGCACTCTTTGTTGCCAGTCGGCACTCAATTTTGTCAAAATGACATTTTTGGGCAGCCGACCACTGTTCATCTACTTTATGTAGATATTTTGTGCCAGCTGTGATAGCTGGCACCAACTCTGCTTCCCTCCATACACGTGTATGGAGGGATTTCCCTCTAAGCAAGCTTGTTGTATAAGCTTTGCAAGAGGGAGTTCTATAAGAGGAGAGGCCTTCTCTTTGCTCTAGGTTAGAGACTTTGAAGGCAAAACCAGAGCTTCCACATATAGATACACCCTATCTCTATATCTCCCTCTCTCTCCTCCTTTGTGTGTGATTCTTGGCCTAAAAGTGTGATTTTACCTTACTTTTGCACCAATACACACACTATTACACCTTGCTCCGAGATTGAGGACTTTGAGGGTTGATTCTTGAGTTTTTGGGCTGTTTTTGATCAAAAAAAGGGGGCAGCCGTGGCTGTTCTTGAAGTGTGCTTCAAGGGTGAGCATTTTACTTTAGTTTCCCCAAACTTGCACTAGTCTTTTACCTATCTTACTTGCTGATTTAGTTTTTGTGCATAACATAAAAAAGGCTTTTACTTTCATGCTTAAGAACTTTCATTAAGGGTCCTTTGTGGTTTGAGTTCAAACTCACCCTCTTAGGCCTTATTTGGCCTTTTTGTTGCCTCTTTGGTAAGGCTTTGTTTGCATAAGTGTTTTGGTCTTCTCACCACTAAAAACCAATGGATTTTCAGTGGTGAGGAAGGTGGTTTGAAGACTTGAATAGGGGAGGGACACCCCTCTCCCTTCATTGTCTTGTTTCCTTGTATTTTGGCTTAAAAGGGTAACATGCATGCTTGATCATTTTTGGCCACATTTCAGAAGCTTTTTGGGTGTTTTGGGTCATATGTGATCTCTGTTTTTGGCCGGATTTGTACCCATTTGCATGCTTAATATACTTGCTTTACATTCCTCCATTTGGCCTAGAATTGTATCTTCTGTTTAGGCCATGATTCTTGTATGTGTTGGCTTGGTTCCATGAAGATGTTGGCATTATTTTACCATGTTTAAGGTCTGTTGGCCATCCATTTCAGTCATGCTTGCCTTGTTTGATGTCATCTCTTTGTGTTTTGGCTTGTAAGCTTTGAGTATATTGACCTTTAGCATGCATAACTATGACCATCCTCATGATTTGGCATCATTTAGGACCATCTTTCAGCCCATAAATCATGCTTATATGCTTGTATTTGTGACCTCTTCCATGCTCTTAAGGTGTACCCTTTTATGCCTAGAAGTGAGTCTTGGTGGATGCATTTCATGGGAGCCACCTAAGCTGTCATATTAGGAGGTTTTGGAGTCCCTTTTTGCATGTTAAAATTCTGTTTTGGCTTGTCCAAGTCATACCATGAGTGGTCATGTTGGTGGGAGTGAAGTGCCTTTTTTTTGTGCCTTAACCTTAGGACCATTGGCTTGCTTGTTGGCATGAGTTTTGGTCCACCTTTTGGACACTTTTGGCCACTGTTTTGAGGTGGGTTAAGGTCTGCCCCTCTACCATTTTAAGCCACCATTGCATGCTTGTTTCATGTTTGTTGTATGGTTGCTTCATTAGGTGTTGTAGCATGATGATCCTTTGGCTTAAAGTGTCCATATTTATATTGCATTTGCATTTTGTATGCCTAACGTTGCATGCTTGCCATACTAGTTGCATGACACTTGGCATACCTTGCATCTTGATATCATGTTGCATTTTGAGCCATGTTAGCATAACATGCATTGCATTATTTGGTTTGGGGTGTCAAACCAAGTGTGAGGGTCAAGGGGCGTTCATACCATAAGTGATGTAACGTACCTTAACTCTCGGTCACCGGGGCCTTTGACTTCGACATGATAAGGCCTTGGTCCTCATTCGTGTGTTGCATGCATTCTTTTCATCAAATGGCAAGCTCGATCTCTTGGGCTATCATGCACCATTGATGGCTCGAGTATCGAGGGCCATGTTCCCTTGAGTTCAACACATGATGGGAAACATGACCATGCTCACATGTGCCTGAAAATCCCGTGCCATATACTGTCTGTTCTCTGTTGCTGTCAAAACTGTCTCTTGTAGGAAGTTTCTGCCGACCGGCAGAATTCAGTGCCGACCGGCCATTGGTGAATGGCCGATAAATCTAGAAGCAGCCGATGGAAATTGTGTACTGCCGGTGGGAATTTCCCCCAGCCGGTGCTCCCCTGTAGTATGCAATAAACCTGTCCCAGCACTTTGGCATTTTTCAGAGAGATAGGGCAGTGTAAACAGAGACAGCCTTGGTATGGTACGAACTTTCCGGGCAAGGCGGGTTCGAGCATGCATCATTCGCGCATCTCGAGGCGGAGGCTATGGCCATCTCTCTCCTTTATTTTGCATTCTTTCTATTAATTAGGTAGAAATTCTGTAATAATTATTTTATTTGTTATTCGGACTGTAATATTTATTTGTACCCTCCGAGTGAGGGCAAATCTGTAATAAGTGTGTGTGAGTGGGGTGTATGTCTTCCAATCCTACGTCTTTCTTCCCTTTTATTTAGCTGCTTATGATGGTAGACTAGGGCATATTTAAAATTAGCATATCTTATGCAATGCATGCGTGCATTCATACATTTGTCCTGCATGCACCGGGCTCAGTACATCATGCTAACTGCATTTGTATTTCAAATTCCAAATTGAATACATGCATCAATTGGTTGCATTTCACATGCCAGGTTCAGGATAGCCAAGCCTGTTTAGATTGCATCTTTGCATGTGTTGCATTAGCCATTTCAAATATGAACTAGGACATGCATGTTTGCTAACTAGTTTGTTGTTTTGGCACAGAGTACGATGTAAGTATTTTCGCTTTAGCATATTGCATGCGTGTGAATGTTGCCATGATAACGTGCTTACCATGCGGCTAGATGCTTATTTGTTATAAACTGTTTGAATGCCTGTGGGTGAAGGTTGAATTGTTTGAGTTGGAAAAACTCGTTGAAATCCGTATTTTAGCCTACTTGCGAGTAACAATTTCCAAAGCGCTTTTCAAAACAAACGGATATGCAATGCTTGTTTCCAAATTAGGCAATCTAGTCTATACTTGTTTGCTGTGCGCAAAACATAGTAATTCTAGGCTAATAAATGGAATAAGAACATATAAAGTTTTCAAAAACGGATATCACGGTTAGTAGAGGCCGATCTTCGGATCGGGCGAGAGGGGGTGCTCATAGCTGACCTTCCCCAATCGTACCCTAGCTCCCGAGCCGAGACAACTCCGGTGATGACGGACATGTGGCCTTCGGCACCGAGTCAGGGTTTCCTAAATTCTCCCATAAAAAAAATATTTAGGTGGCGACTCTGTATCTGGCAAAGCAGTCCATGTTTGGCACTTCTTTCCTAAAATATGTTTTCTCAAAACGATTTGCCAGATTTGGACTCTTTGGTTCGAGATTAAGAACCGTGACACGAATCGAGTCTGAGCTGTAGCGGGGTCCCTCGCGGGCGTGTTACAGTAGGGTTTAGTCCAAACACGGGAAACGAGGGACGTTTTGTACTCCATGTGATGAAACGTGCCTCGATTCTCGGTCGCCTACACTCCTGACTGTCCATGATAGAGTCGTTGGCTTTACTTGCTTATATGTGCATTCATTTCATATTGAGTCGTGCAATTCGACTCCTCGGCCATCATCCATCGAGATGCATGATTGGTGGCACGAGGATCGAGGTCCACACTCCCTTGAGCTTATGCAAGGACGGGGAGAGTGGTCTTGCACACATATGTTGAAAATACCTTGCTTTCTCTCTCTCTCTCTCTTGCCTTTGTTGCAGAAAAACCAGAATCCAGGGGCCGAAAGTGGTCGACCGACCAGGCTTTCTGGCAGGCCGACCACCTTTTTTGGTTTCCACCACTATGGGTGGTCGGCAGGTGTCTCCCAAGCCAATACCTGGTCGGCAGCCTTCCCAGGGTGGAGTTTCAGCCTCTTGGAGCCTTGTGCAAATTTCTAAAATCAGTTGCAAACAAAGGCGAGACGAGGCATCGTGATGGAATTTCCCGACGAGGCGACTTGAGCATGCATGCATCCATCGTCACCCAAAACAGAGCCGAGACAGTCACATTCGTGTAGTTTGCATGCTTACTTAGCCAGTTTGTTTATTAGTTAATGTTGTGTAATAATTAGCTGTAGCTGTTACTTATTCGGACTGTTATTTATTCGGACTGTATTTATGTATTCGGACCCCTCGAGCGGGGGCAATGTTGTAATAAGTGTGCGTGTGTGTGATGTATGTCTTCCAACCTCACATCTTTCTCCATTTTATTTATCAGCTTATGATGGTTAGATTAGGGCATGTTTCAATTAGCATACTTATGCCCGTATGTTTGCATTCATTCATCTGTCTTGCATGCACCGGGCTCGGCGCATCATACTAACTGCATTGTATTTCAATTCCAAGTTGAATACGTGTTAGTTGTAACATTTCATATGCCATTTTAGGATAGCCGAGCCTATTTAAGTTGCATTTTGCATGTGTTGCATTAGGCATTCCAGCATAGGTAGGATTCGTGCATGATTTCTAATCAGCTTCTGTTTTGGCATGGAGTACTTGGTAAGTTTTATGCTTTAACATCCTCGCTTGTGTGTGAGTGACTGCCATGATAGCATGCTTACCATGAGGCTATGTGTTTATGTGATATACCTACCTGAATACCTGTGGGTAAAGGTTGGGTTACTTGAGTTGGGATAATTCATCGAAATCCGTGTTTTAGACTACTTGCGAGTAGCAAACTTCGATCCATTTTCAAAACAACCGGATGTGCGATGCTTTGTTCCAACTTAGGCACACTAGTCTATACTTGCATGCTGTGTGCATCACATAGTAAATCTAGGCTAATAACCAGAATGAGAGCACATAATGTTTTCAAAACTCGATATCATGGTTAGTAGAGGCCGATCTTTGATCGGGCGAGCGGCGGTGCTCACGAAGTGACCTTCCCCAATCATACCTAAGTTCCTGAGCCGAGGCAGCTTTGGTGATGACGGACATGTGGCCTTAGGAAAACGAGTCAGGATTTCCTAAATTCCCCAAAATAAAATATTTAGGTGGCGACTCTGTATCTAGCAAAGCAGTCCATGTTTGGCACTTTTTTCCAAAAAAAATATGCTTACAAAAACGATTTGCCGGATTTGGACTCTTTGATGATTCATCGGTCTTGCATTGTACTCTGCGAGATTAGATATAGGACCGTGACATTTGAGTCCTGAACTGTAGTGAGCCCCAATGAACAGAACGGGATTTCCCTCCCGGGACGTTCGGGGACGTCTACACAAA
>NW_021024798.1:949102-961731 GCF_004153795.1 Camellia sinensis | reverse complement strand
TTGATCAAGGGACCTTTGCTGTTTGAAGCTCCCTTTTTGCTCTTTGTGTTTAAACCTCTTTTTAGGCCTCATTTTGCATAGTATTTTAAGCTTGCATCTGCGACGAATCTTGTTTTGTACAAACGTGAAGAATGGCACAGCACTTTGAGCACAAAACTATTTTATTTTTGAAATTGGGAGATGAGTTTTCGACCAGGTATTGAGCCTACGACTGAACACAACAAGACAACTCAACACGGAAATAAAAGGCACACAACCTAAACACCACTCAACAAAGGAAAAACAAGGTAAAATAACCTAAACACATCGAGACACGCTCGGAATGACTCAAAGCAAGAATCGGGACCAACAAAACAAAAGACACGACACACAGACGTGCACAGGGAGCTGTAGACACCCCATTTTTGACCGACCTTAAGACTCAGACGTCACCGATTGAGCGCTCGGTGATGGTGCATATTGTGCTCGTTCAGAAGTTTCAGAGTCTCGACTGCGAGCCTTGCCTCCGGACTTCCGGGCTCTTTCGTGTCTTGCCTCGGTTTGCGAACTAGGCTCCCTTTTCTCTATTTTCTCTTCCCAAAGGGAGGGAGAGGTTTTGTAGATCATCTCTCAGTGTCCGTAGGCTACGTTTCGTGGTCGTAGGCCATTTTTCTCGTTTGGAGCCCGGTTTCCGGTTTTTCGGAGCCGACAGCTGTGTGCCTCGGTTCGGGACCACTTAACCACCTCTGTTTGCTCCAGTTTTTGGTATACACCCCACCACCATCCATTCCAACAACTTGGAGCTGTTTTTCAGAGCTTAGGAGCACCATTTCTCAGACCAAGAGCTGCTGGTCCATTGGTCTTCAAGGGTAAGCTTCTTTTCTCTCTTTTTTGTTCCTATCTTGCTCTATATCTAAGCCTTGCTTTCAAGAATTTTTGGGCTCCGACCCAAACTGTAAATAGTCATATTTTGAGCTCTTTTTTATGTTTGATTAAGAACTTTTTGCTGTTTGAGGTCTCTTACTATCACTTGCCTCTTTAACTCTCTTTTAGGCCTATTTTTGCATGATATTTTAGGCTTATTTGTGAGCTGTTTCGGACTTGGTTATAAACTGTAAAATGTCTTGTTTTGAGTTCCTCTTCAACTTTGTTGAAGGGCTCTCTTCAGTTTGAGGCCAGTAGCTACCACTTGCCTCTTTATCTCTTTTTTAGGCCTATTTTTTGGGGGAAATTTGAATTTCATTTTCCCCCATTTTCCTCCACTCCTTTGCCTATATAACCGGCACCTCCAGCTGTGTTTTCAAAGGTTAAAAAAAATTGGTTCTAAGCCTCTTGCATTCAATCCCTCTTCCCTTCTATTCCAAACATCAAAACCCTTTTGTTCTTGGACCATTCCTACACCCTTTACTCTACAACCCATAGCACCCCTCCTCCTCACTCCATTCCAGCAGCTTGAAGGCCATTTCCAGAGCTTAAGAGTCTCCAAACTTGGTCCAAAGGCTGTCAAAGATTGGTTCTTCAAGGGTAAGTCATCTTTTCTTCTTTTCTTGCTTTATTTTGATCTATATTCTAGCCCCTTGTGCTCGCATATTTGGGCTCCGACCCTAACTGAAAATAGTCTTATTTTAAGCTCTATTTCATGTTTGATTAAGGGCTTCTTCCTGTTTGAGGCTTCTTTTTTTCACTTTGTGTTAAAAGCCACTTTTAGGCCTCTTTCTTGCATAGTAATTTAGGCCTAATTATAAATTGTTTCGAGCTTTGCTATAAACTGTGTGTTGCCTTATTTTGAGCCCCTATTCAACTTTGTTGAAGGGCTCTTCACTGTTTGAGACTTCATTCTATCACTTGCCTCTTTATCCCTCTTTTGGCCCCTTTGTTTGCATGTCTTTTTAGCTCCTTGTGCTTGTATTTTTGGGCTCCGACCCGAACTGTAAAGATTCATATTTTGACCCCCTCTTTATGTTTGATCAAGGGTCCTTTTCTGTTTGAGGCTCTCTTTTTGCTCTTTGTGTTTAAACCTTCTTTTAGGCCTATTTTTGCATAGTGTTTTAAGTTTACTTGTGCACTGTTTTGGACTTGGTCATAAACTGTAAAGTGAATTATTTTGAGCCCTTCTTCAACTTTGTTGAAGGGCTCTTCTTTGTTTGGGGCCAGCTGCTGTCCCTTTGTGTTTAATCTCTATTTTAGGCATTTTCTTGCATGATAGATTAGCTCTATTTGCATTCATTTTTGGGACTTGTTATAAACTGGAAATATGCATGTTTTGGGACTGTCTTGCATCTGTCTTCATGCTTCATGATCAAATAATGCATTTTTTGTATAGCTATAGGCCAATGCGTATGCCTAGTTTTGTGTTTCGGGGCCATTCCATGCATCGGGTGCCATGTTTCCATGTTTCGGGATCATTTTGCATCACATTTCAGTGATGAAACTTGCGTGTTTTCATACCATGTTCCATGCCCTGCCATGCCTTGTTAGAGTGGCATTTGTGCCTTAGGATCGGTCTTCGGTTTGCGTACATGTGTGCACGCATTTCGAGTGTCTCATTTTCATCTCATGGCTACCGATGTGAGTGTGGCTGAGGTCCACTCATGTTGGTGTAAGTCTATTGTGCATTGTATATGCCATTTCAATTCATAGCATTGCGTATGCTAGGTTGTATGTTAGAGTATCGTGTATGCCATGTTACATCGTGCATTGTGTATGCCATTTCATAGCATTGTGCATGCTAGGTTATATTAGTTGCATTCATGCATGTCATGCATATTGCATTATGCTTGGGATAGGAATTAGCCCAAGCACGGGAAACGAGGGACGTTTCGTATTTCAAGTGACGGAACGTGTCTCAATTCCCAGTCACCAACACTCCGGATTATCCATGATGGAGTTTAGGTTTTGTTGTGTTTATATGTGCATTCATTTCATATTGAGTCGTGCAATTCGACTCTTCGGCCATTGTAGACGTCGCCGAACGCTCCCGGGAGGAACGAGCTCCCGTTCTGTTCATATTGGGGTCACTACAGCTCAGGACTCTCAAATTTGTCACGGTTCTAAGTCTGAACCAAAGAGTCCAAATCCGGCAAATCGTTTTGAGAAAACTGATTTTTTGAAAAGAAGTGCCAAACATGGACTGCTTTGCCAGATACAGAGTCGCCACCTAAATGTTTTTTAATGGGAAATTTAGGAAACCCTGACTCGGTGCCAAAGACCACGTGTCCGTCATCACCAAAGTTGCCTCGGCTCGGGAACTTGGGTACGATTGGGGAAGGTCACTTCGTGAGCACCCCCGCTCGCCCGATCAAAGATCGGCCTCTACTAACCATGATATCTGTTTTTGAAAACTTTGTATGTTCTTATTCCGGTTATTAGCCTAGGTTACTATGTGATGCACACAGCATATAAGTATAAACTAGATCGTCTGAATTGGAACAAAACATTTTATGTTTGTTTATTTGAAAACGGTTTGATGGTGCTACCCGCAGGTAGGCTAAGACGTGGATTTGCCACCCTCGGGTGGGCTTAGAAAACATGATTTTGCCACTATCTAGTGGGCTTAAAACACACATTTGATGAATTGTTCCAATCCAAATAACCCAACCTTCACCCACAGGCACTCAGGCAGTTATATCACATAAGCAATTAGCCTCATGGTAAGCATGCTATTATGGCAGTCAATCACACGCATGCAAGGATGTGAAAGCATAAAACTTACCGAGTACTCCAAGCCAAAACAGAAACTAATTAGAAATCATGCTTCGCAAATATACAGAAATGCTAATGAATCACATGCAAGATGCAACTATAGCAGGCTTGGCTATTCAAACATGGCGTATGGAATGCTACAGCTAACATGTATTCAATTTGGAATTGAAAATACAATGCAGTTAGTATGATGCGCCGAGCCCGATGCATGCAAAACAGGTGAATGAATGCAAACATGCTGTCATACTGTATGCTAATAAAATATGCCCTAATCTAACCATCATAAGCAGGTAATAAAAGGGAAGAAAGACGTGGGGTTGGAAGACATACATCACACTCACGCACACTTATTACAATTATGCCCTCGCGCAGAGGGTCCGAATAAAATATACAGTCCCGAATGAAAGAATATTACAGTCCAAATATTACAGTCCGAATAATATACAAATTCCTAATTAATTAACAAATTAACTAAGAAAGTAAATAGAACTGGCGTGCAAGCCAGGGACTGCCTTGCTTCTGATGGATGATGCATGCTCGGGTTGCCTTTGCACGGAAATCCATGACTGATGCCCCAATTAGCCTCTGTTTGCACCTGTTCTTGAAATGCGTGCCAAACTCTGAAAGTTTGCTGATTCTTCATTTGCTGCAACAGAGAGCAGGATAGGGGCATAGCAATGTATTTGCACAGATATACTGAGGAACAAACTTTACAACCATCAATCACGCATACCGAGGCATGATGGCCGAGGAGTCGAATTGCACAACTCAATATAGAATGAATGCACATGAAACTACAGCTAAAACCCAACTCCATCATGGGTTATCCGGAGTGTCGGTGACTGGGGAATTGAGACACATTCCGTCACTCGGAGTACGAAATGCACCTCGTTTCCCGTGCCCGGGCTAACTCCTATTCCGAACACGATGCAACATGCATGACATGCGTGAAATGCAACCAAGATACAATCCTAACATACACAATGCTATGGAATGACATGCCTCGAAATGCGTGCACACGGGCACGCAAACCGAGAAAATGACATAATACGATCTAAGATACAACCTAGTATGCACTATGCTGTGAAAATGAGATGCCTCGAAATGCGTGCACACCGGCACGCAAACCGAGAAAATGACATACGGAATGCAAATGATATGAAATGCGATATGGGCTTACACTAACATGAGAGAGCCTCAGCCACACTCACGTAGGAGGCCGACGGATGAAAATGAAGTGCCTCGAAATGCGTGCACACGGGCACGCAAACCGAGGCGATGGCATACGCAATGCAATGGCATGGAAATGGCATATAAAATGCAACATGGACTTATACTAACATGAGAGAGTCTCAGCCACACTCACATCAGAGTCCGATGAATGAAAATGAAGTGCCTCGAAATGCGTGCACACGGGCACGCAAACCGAGGCGATGACATACGCAATGCAAAGTCATGGAAATGGCATATAAAATGCAACATGGACTTCTACTAACATAAGAGAGCCTCAGCCGCACTCACATAAGATGCCGATGAATGAAAATGAAGTGCCTCGAAATGCGTGCACACGGGCACGCAAACCTAGGCGATGACATACGCAATGCAAAGGCATGGAAATGGCATATAAAATGCAACATGGACTTATACTAACATGAGAGAGCCTCAGCCGCACTCACATAAGATGCCGATGAATGAAAATGAAGTGCCTCGAAATGCGTGCACACGGGCACGCAAACCGAGGCGATGACACAATGCGACGCAATGATATAGAAATGGAAAGCAATCATTCTAATGGAATTTCAGCACCAAAATATGGGGGAAAACAGTCCCGAAGTGAGGCGAAATGACACCCAATACATGGAATTGTCCCGAAATGCGAATTTACTAATAGAACTTCAGCACTAAAATATGGGGGAAAACAGTCCCAAAATGAGGCGAAATGACACCCAATACATGGAATTGTCCCGAAATGCGAATTTAGGCACCCGAAATGGCCTATAGCTATGCCAAACATGCACAATATGGACATGTAATGCAAAGACAGAAGCTAGGAAGTCCCAAAAAAGGCACTTTCACAGTTATAAACATAGCTAAACAGCAAGCATAGGTATGGGAAAAATGGCATGCAAGAATAGGGGGCAAGAGAGGGGTAATGAAGCAAGTGATATAAGCAAAACCCAAACTGAAAAATTTCCTTTTACAACATTGAAGAGGGACCAAAAATATGAATGTTTACAGTATATGGAAATCCTCAAATCAATATACAAATATGCTAAAAAAACGGCACAAGATTGAGGCTCAAAAGGTGCTATAACATGAAGTATACAAAATAATCATCAAACAGAAAAAAAATGTTAATGAAACATGAAGTATAGGCCAAAATAAGGCCACTTTCAGTTCGGACCAAGGTCCAAAAACAGAAGCAAAGGGGGCTGCCAATTTATGCAAAAATGGGGCCAAATAAGGGATATAACTACAAGTGACACATGGAGGCACCAAATGGTGAGGGGCCCTTCAACAATGTTGAAGAAGGGCCCAAAATAAGCACATTCACAGATTACATCATGCTCAAAAACAGATTACTCATGGGCCAAAAATAGCATGCAAGATTATGACATATAAGAGGATCAATGAAGCAAGTGCATCATGGAGGGCTCAAACAGGGTTGAGTCCTTAATGAAAAGTGAAAATGAGCTCAAAAGAGGGCCCCTTTCAGTTAGGGCCAGAGGTTGAAACAATAAGCATATGGGACTTACAAATGGATCAAGAAAAAGGGTCAAAGAGGAGAAATGTCACTCACCCTTGAAGACTAAAGCTTTTGTTGCTTCTTGGACCAATTTGCAGCTCCTTTAGCCTTTGAGAAGCCCTCCTTGTTGCTGGAAATGAAGTGGTGATGGTAGAGCTTGGTGGTGTAGAAGAAATGGTGATTAGGGACTTGGAAGTTTTTTAGGAAATGAGAGGGATAGAGAGGGATTTGTGTATGGAAGCTTGAAGATGATTTTTTCTAACCCCAAAAACAGATATGGAATGCTGGTTATAAGGGCCAAAAAGGGGGTGTAAAGGTGGGGGAAAAGGAGACAAACTTTCCCCCACAAAATATCCCCCGGATAAAGATATTTTCTGGGGGATAAAGCCCTACAGCTGTAAAGGTAACAGTGCAAGGATCTCGGCCGGCCAGGTATTTTGGTTGCAGGTGGCCGGCCGGCCACACTCCCTAGCCGGCCGGCTAGGGGTCAAAAGGGTCAAGCAGATTTAGTGGCCGGCCACCAACTGATGATGTCCTCCTATGTGTGTACAACACAACCCTGTGGTTAAAAGTCCAAGAAAGTGGCTCGAGGGTGTTCAACATTAGCTCGGAAAGAGGGGGTCAAAAGGGTTAGGTGGAATTACTGGCCGGCCACCAACTTTTAGGGTCCTCCCATGTGTGTACATCACAAATATGTGGTTCAAAGTTCAAGAAAATGGGCCCAAGGGGTTCAACATTAGCCCGGAAGTGTGAAAAACGGGCGCCGAAGGGCGTCAAAGGATGTATAACTGGTTGCTGTAACAATTGCTGACCTCCTACCCTTCAGTGACCTCCCCGGTGATAAAACAGAGGTACCTGCCAAAAATGAACGAAAACCGTTGCAAATCGAATGTTCGGGGGCCAAAACACGCAGTTCGGGGCCCCAGAAACTGCCCGTTAAGCACCGAAAGTGGTGTTCGGCCACGAAGTGGGTTTCTCAGACCCCAGTGTCCCTCAAAAGGGAGAAAATAAGATGTATGCCAAAAATTAGAGCAAATGGAGATGGTTAAGCGGTCCCGAACCGAGGCACATTGCCAACGGTTCCGAAAAACCGGAAACCGGGCTCCGGAATGGGCAAAATGGCCTATGGCCACAAAATGTAGCCCACGGCCACTAAGAGATGGTCTACAGGACCTCTCCCTCCCCTCAGGAAAAGAAACAGAGAAAACTGAGTCTGGTTCGCAAACCGAGGCAAGGCACAGAAGAGGGTTCGGAAGTCTGGAAGCAGGGCTCACGGCCGCGACTCTGAAACTTCTGAACGAGCGCGATATGCAACATCACCAAGCGCTCAATTGGTGATGTCTGAGTCTTAAGGTCGGTCAAAAATGGGGTGTCTACAGCCATCATGCATCGATATGCGTGTTGGTGGCACGAGGACTGAGGACTACACTCCCTAAAGAGTAGTCATGCATACATATGTGAAAATACTTTACCATGCCCCTTTGTTGCTCTCTGTTGCAACAAATTAGAAATCGACAGCCTTCCGGAGCTTGGCACGCATTCCAAGAACAATTGCAAACATAGGCAAACCGGGGCATCGCGAGGGATTCTCCGCACAAGGCAACCCGAGCATGCATCATTCATCATCTGGAGCAGATTTGAGGCAGTCCCTGGCTTGCATGCCAATTTATTGCTTTCCTAATTTAATCTGTTAATTAATTAGGATTTTGTAATTATTTGGACTGTAATTATTTATTCGGGACTGTATTATTTATTCGGACCCTCCGCGTGAGAGCAATATTGTAATAAGTGTGCGTGTGTGTGATGTATTGTAATAAGTGAGCAATATTTATTCGGGACTGTATTATTTATTCGGACCCTCCGAAGACTTAGACAAACGTACAAGATAAACAGAGATGTGCCCGCAGGCATGTCCGCAGGCAAAGGGGGCAAAATGCAAAATGATATGCAGGAAGATGTTGATAATTGGACTTATACGCTACGCGAAGCCGGTTCGAAAATTGGGGATTCATGCAATGCACTGTAATGTAGTGGCTAAAATGCAATGTAATGGCTAAGAAGTAATTGGCGATGACTTACCTCATGCTGCTGGGAATCTTTCGCTCCTTCTTGGTTGAACTGTAGGTACTACTTTTCTCCCTGACTATGGTCCCAGCTTTCCCTATTCTCCGACAGGGTGACAGACTAGGTTGGATCAGTATCCAGAATTGAGGTGCATACAGATGCTATCTCAATCTATGGGGCTGCCATACAGATTTCAAGCCGGGGATATACCCCTGGGTATTTAAACCAGGCTTTAGTCTCGGAAATCCCGAACCTTTGCGTTCTAGGCATAAGCCATTCGAACTCTAGTTTCCACCGTCTCAGTTGGTCTCCTAGGAACTCACCGCAAACACAGGCAGGTGGCTATACCAGACCACCGGAAGTCGTTCGGGCACGACAAACACCAAAGGAATTGCACCTTTAGAGGATTTAAGGTCTCCTAGACCAGGGGGTGCACAAGACAGTGCGATGCAGAGTGAATGCACAAAACAGTGCCAAACAGATGCACAAAATAGTGCGATGCTAAAGGTGTACAAAACAATACGAGCAAGGTGAATACACAAAACAGTGCGATACAGATAAGGTGTGCAAGATAGCGCGATACAATGCACTAACAAGTACAGGTGAGATGCGCAAGATAACGCGAATGGTACAATGCGCAAAATAGTGCGATACGCTAAGCAGCACGATTGATTTGAAATGCATAAGACAGTGCGATGCAGGCGCGTAAAATAACGCGAATGATAAACTGCACACAGTGCGATGCTCAAAATAGCGCGAATGTAAACTGCACAAAACAGTGCGATTGAGGTGCGCAAAATAGCGCGAATGATAAACTGCACAAAACAGTGCGATTGAGGTGCGCAAAGTAGCGCGAATGATAAACTGCACAAAACAGTGCGATGCGCAAAATAGCACGAATGGTTTGAAATGCACAAGACAGTGTGATACGCTAAACAGCGTGATTGATTTGAAATGCACTAGACAGTGCACAGCGTGATTGATTTGAAATGCACTAAACAGCGCGATACGCTAAACAGCGCGATTAAAATGCACCAAATAATGCGATACGCTAAACAGCGCGAGTGATTTTGAAATGCACAAGACAGTGCGATACGCTAAACAGCGCGATTGATTTGAAATGCACTAAACAGCGCGATACGCTAAACAGCGCGATTGAAATGCACTAAATAGTGCGATACGCGATATGCTAAACAGCGCGATTGAAATGCACTAAACAGTGCGATACGCTAAATAGGGCGAGTGATTTGAAATGCACAAGAAAGTGCGATTGAATGCATGTTCTATGCAAATGAGGTGCATTTTCTATGCAATATACAGGAGCATATTCTATGCAATATTGAAAGTAAATTCTATGTAGAATCGAAAGCAAGCATATTCTATGCATGAATCATAACGATGCGCGGCACGCATGTCACAGAAGTGTACATGAAAGTGCACATTCTATGTAGCAGAGGAGCATCAAATATGTACTCTGGTGCCTCTGATTTACCTCTTAGAGCACTTTGCAACACACTCAGCTCAAAAAGGGCACACCCTGTTCATATTGGCGAGAGATAACATCTGCTGCTGCTGCTGCTTTAATTGCCGTTCTGACTTGAAGCATGCTTAAGCTTGGAGTAGAGGCGCACTCATTCTTCAGGGCACTGGCAAGGCCTGAAGAGGTACATATGGAATGTAATCTCAGAATTTTCTGAAGGTGAAACACACTTAGATGCTCAAAATTTTCCCTATTTTCTTTTGCTTAGCAGTCCGGAACTTATATAGCTTCAAATAGGTCCTGGTTTTACCGTTCACACTTATCGGGGGTGGACCCTGCAGTTTTATGAAAGAATGAATCTTGTTTTGCACAGATGTGGAGAACGGCACGGCACTCTGAGCGCAAAATGATTTTATTTTGGAATTGATAAATGAGCTCTCGACCGGGTATCGGGCCTACCACTGACCACAGCCAAAATGACTCAAAAATGGAAAACAAAGGTAAACAACCTAAACACATGGAGACACGCTCTGAACGACTCAAAGCAAGAATCGAGACAAACAAAACAAAAGACACGACACACAGACGTGCACAGGGAGCCTGTTTCTTCGGGTATTGTTTCACACCCTTTCTCATTTGTGATTCTCACATCACTCGGCCCTCAAGCTCTGTTTTTCTGAAAAAGCCCTTTTCTCACTTTTTCTCTCATCGCACATCTCTCTATTCTTCAATCTCTCATTTTTTCATCCCTCCCCTGGGTGGTTGATGGATGAACAGCAAATTGTGGGCTCATGCCCGTAGCATTCTGCTAGATTCTCTTTCTTCCGCTCATAGCTAGTGAATTCCTCTCACGGAAGGGTTGCGCTACAACTAGGTGTGTGGCGAATCCGCAGCTAACATCAATTGATGATGCTTTGCTGGGGAGCTTGGACGTGATAAGATCTGTCCAGATGGAGTGGAATATCTTGCCCCATTCTAGTTCGTACTTCGCACTTGGCTTGATACCTCGTTGGTTTGGAGGATGTGAGAGCTTTCTGCCCTTCGTTGTTAACTTCAGTTGTGCCCTATTCTGGCGAATACGATGCCCTTTCTGGCAAGTATGTTGACAATGGGAAAGTCAGGAAGTCTGACTCAACTGTGTCCCTAGTTTATCATTTTGACCATTTCTTGTTTTTGCTTTCTACTAAAACAGTTTTGACCAACATGAGAGTTAGATTAACGCGCTTGTTCGATTTTCTGATTTAAAATCATGCAAGTTAGGCTGTGAGCACTGAGAGTTTTCCTTTTTTGGGTCCGAGAAATAGTCCAGTTTTGAAAAATGGAGTACTTTTCAAGAAGATTAGTCAACATCAGTAAAAATTCTCAAAAACTATCTTTGCAAACGTCCACTGCTCAACGAGCACGAAACCTACTCTCGAGATGCACAACCTCGGATCCATAGCAATGGAAAGTTGCCCCTTGTCTGAAAGACACTGCATGGCAACGGAAAGTTGCCCCTTGTTTGAAATGACACTGCGGCGTTCTGAATGGCAACGGAAAGTTGCCCCTTGTTTGGATAGCACCGCAACGCATTGAATGGCAACGGAAAGTTGCCCCTTGTTTGAATGACACCGCGGTGCATTGTAGTCAGTCCTCAGAGCGATGATTGCAACCGAACTCTCGGATATAGAGAAGGCAAAGATTATCAGAACCATTACATGGACATGATTGAGTTTGAAGTGTTTTACGGCTGGACTTCAGAATGAAGTTGCCTACGTATCCCAAAGATGGGAATCAAGCCTCACGTAGTTCGGGGTTAAGGTACACTCGGGTAATAACCTCTCCTTTTCAGGCTCTAACTTTTGCCAAGGCGCTCGTTGCGGGTTTTCAACCTTGCGAGCTTTGTTCTTCTTTCTTTCTCTTTTCAATTCTTTTTCATTTCTTTCTTTTTTGATTTTCTCTTTTTGTTCTTTTCTTTGCATTTTTCTTCATTTTTCTTTTTTTTGTTTTCTTTTTTTTCGCATTTTTTTTTGCTTCTTCTTTTTTTTTGTATTTTTCTCTTGCTCTAACTTTTGCCTGGGTCGCCCTTCCGGGTTTTCGGCCTAGCGAGCCTCTCAAAGGGTAAAAGTGTAAAAAGTCCATGCCAAATGGTTTTAGTATCTCGAAGCCATCCGTATCAAAGAGAGTGGCTGCTGTATCGATTTGCAGAAGGATCCATCTTCGGCTCTTCGAGCACATCGGACATTTTCACCCCTAGTTCGAGGGGTGTTTCTGTTCTAGCATCGCAAGCTTCTTCTGATGAGGTCTGATCTTCTTGATCTGACTTTGGTGCCTCTTGTTTGAGGGCTGTTTCAAATTTGGCCGCACAGGCCTCATATCGCGATTGACCGTTGAACACTCTGAATACAAGGTCAAGGTTTGAAAGCAAGGGCTCAAGTCTCGAGGCTGAGAGCGATCCTAAACTGCACAGTCTCAAGAGCAATTCCACACAAGTCTTCGTAGGGCCGCGCAAAACATTTTGTTTCTTGAAAATTTTTAAGAAAGCGACAAATCGCCCGCGCTGAAGATGGTGTGGGACCAATTTGGATCAAGCCAGGATCCTTCTCAGTACTCACATTAACAAGCATGATTTCGATCATTAAAGGCTTAGCATGCATCTCTTTCTCTCAAATGATCAAA
>NW_021024798.1:865442-947393 GCF_004153795.1 Camellia sinensis | reverse complement strand
GACTGTCACGACCCAAACCCGCCCCTATAGGTTTAGCACTGTAACCGGCCAGTAATCCGTGGATTACCAAAGGCCTCTGAACAGATTAGCAAGTAATAAGGGGCTGCGGAAGCAATAATACAAAATAGACAGGGTCCAATGAGCTGTGATAACGTACATGGGACAGAACATTTCAGAATTTATTTATATATATATATATAAACATGCCAGACCCGATACACAATATTCACAAGGTATTTACAGATTGTACTTCCTAAGACCTGACTGTACAGAGCAAATACAAAGACTAGCATGATCACAAAAATAGCCATGGCTTGACTCGATCGGAACCTCCTCGGGAGGCACAGCGGTTGGCTGACAAAAACGAAACAGAAGGCCATCAACTCTGGCCCTGGTCACATATCGGCTCACCTACATACATAATATAAACTGTGAGCGAAAACCCAGTGAATAATAATAGAGTAAAGGGTTTCAATGAATGAGTTCGTACAGATTCAGAAATCATAGTTCAGTTCACATCAAAATCGTACTTTATCCAGATCATATACCGACAGAAATCGTAAGTCATGATTAAGTTTAGGTGATACATCCATTAGCATTAACAGAACTGAACAGAACAGAACGTATACACGTGGGGTTACGAATAACCAGTTCCATAAAGGAACCTTCGGATCTGGGTATCAGAACAGGACAGAAGCTGAGCCCCCGTGACAGGGCCTCTGGTACGGGTAACAGAGTGCAGACAGAAATAAGTTCCAAAAAGGAACCTCTGATACCGGGTAATAGCTAACAGATATCATATGATGCTAAGGATGTCACGAATATAAATAAAAAATTGAACAATCATTCATTGTACAGAACATATCATTTTGGAAAACAAATCTTGTTTTATCACACAGAAAATAGATACAGTTGAACATAGCTTTACTAAATTATTACTCACAGTTGGCTTGGAAACAGACAGACGGAGCAGATTGATCACACGGCACGCGGCACGTAACCTACATAACACATAACAGATACACACTTAGAACACACGTTCTAATTGTACAAAACTTACGTCGTTGGCTCTTAGTGTGTTTCCAACCTTAAGTCCTCACTATAGAGTCTTAAACGTGACCTAGGAATGCCTAGGATGGAATGAGGATGCAAAGATTCCTTGGAAAACATTTCATAAATTTTGCTGAAGATAAGGTCCACGCTCGAGCGTGGATTACCACGCTCGAGCAGACATGCAGATATGAAGCTTCGCTCGAGCGTGGACTTCCCCGCTCGAGCGTACTGCAAACTTAAGAAAAAGTGCTGGATGTATGAAATTCACGCTCGACAGGTGCTCGACCCCCGCTTGAGCGTGTGACACAGACCCTCGCTCGAGCGGACTGCAAAACACACGAACTTCTGGGTATACGCATTTCACGCTCGAGCGTGACTCTCGCCGCTCGAGCGGAAGTGCATGTACTCAGGCTTCATGCTTGAGCGTGAAAGTCCCTGCTCGAGCGTGGGTCAAATTTCTGAAAAATCCAGATTGACCTCTAAACATGAAACTCGACCCTCAACCGACCAAAACTCATTTTTCTGGGCCAAAACTTTGGAAAACACTTCGTAACCCATAAAACAACATGTTTAAAGCTTCAATTCAAGAAATCATGGCCCAAGAGTAAACCAATTTGTACAAAATCAACATGAACTCTAAGAACATAACTTAAATGTAACATGCATGATTTCTCATGACCTCTAATGCTCCAAAACATGATCCAAAACAAGATTAAGCTCAAGAATAGGATGAATTCATGGACTATAACAAAAATGTGGACATGCATGTGGAAATTCATGAAGAACAACTCCAAGATCCAAGAATATGTCCATGCATGCATGAACTAAGCCTCAATTCAACATTTACAATCAATTCTTAACTTTAAACTCTAATCTTCCATGAACCATGCAAGAATTAATCTTAAATTCACAATTGAAAGGGGAAATCTCCTACCTTAAACCTTGAATTCCAAGTCTAGGAGCTCAAATTTGCAAAGCCTCTTCAATTCTCCTAAGCTCCAAGCCAAATCTCTAGATGAATCCTATTTTCTCCTAGCTCTCTCTCTCTAGTCGGTTTTGACAAGGAAAATGGCTGAGGAAATATGTTTCAAAGTGTAATAAGGTTGGTTTCCAAATCAAGCCACTAAGTGACATAATGGTACATAAGTCCAACTAATGTAATTTAGCTTTATTTAATCATACCAAATCAAATTTAAATTAAATCTACCATAAAGTCACATAAATTCTAATTATCACATAGCACTAATCAATTTCGAAAGCGGGCGCCGATAAGGCTTTCAATTCGCAATTCAAAACTAAAACATGAACAGATATTTATACGCCAAACAGATATAAACACAAAAATCATGCAATACTCATGCAAATTAGTTCCAAATCCTTCCTAGATTATTGTTAGGCTTAACTAAGCACGAATTAACGTTAATCTGGGGTCAGGGTTATTACAATATCTCTATCAATTTCAACATGCATGTTAGTCTTTGACCCCAATTCCATTTCAAATAGCACCAATGATGCTTATAACCATGAAACTTAACAAAACCACACTTGCCTGTATGCTTCAATGCTCAATCTTTCATAATTCACATATTACATGCTAGATTATGTAATTTCATAGCAATTCTCTTCATGCATGAACACATGGACTTCAATCTCAACTTAACCAATTCAATTCATGATCTAACTTACCATTTAATCTTCAATTCACAAAATCACAACTCAAACTCATGAATTAAGGGTTGATTACTCACCTAGGAGCTTCAAACACTCAAGTTCTTTGAGTTTAACTTCCAATTCTCAAGCCTTGAGCCAAATTGCACAATTCTCCTTCTTCTGTCTCCAGAGTCTGCTTCTCTCTCTAGAGTGTGACTTCAATCTTGAGTTCAACAAAATGAGAAAGATGAGTGTATATTGGCCTATTTATAGGCTCTCTTAATCACATTTGATTATAGCTAATTAATAGCACTTAATTAATCATTCTGAATCTAATTATTTTGGTCCGAATAAATTTGCAATTAAATTTTACCGTAGGCTCTAAAAATTATGCCAATCACAATGGCGTAGTCAATTTTGGCTTCTGTGGCCGATATGGCCTTCAATTTAAATTCTAGAGTAGCTAATTCAAATAGATTTTCCTACGGTGAACAGATAGAAATTCAAAACCACATATATTCATATAAATGGCACTCAAAATCATATCAAACAACCAATGGGGGTTGGTCCAAGTGGAAAGGGACTTGGGTCACTTAACCAAAGGTCTCGAGTTCAAATCTTTGTGGATGCAGCAAACCCCCTTGAGAGAGGACCCCGCATATACGCCCGGCAGCTTCCTCGGCGGATTAGTCTTGGGTCCAAAAAACCTGGGGATACCGTGGGAGACCTAAAAAAAAAATCATATCAAACACATAATCACAATCACAATTAAGATTAATTAGCATAATACGGACCAGAGTTATCACAGTTAATGGGTGGGGTTTACTAGTTCGGTCGAGGGCACACCTATCACAAACAAGTTCCTAACTCGGTCGTGGTATTATTTTGTATCAAAGGCTCGCATTCTAGATTGACTGAAAATCCAACTAAAGTATGTTTGAGGTCTAGGCATGTGGTTTTTGGGGATTTGGTGGTCCTTACCTGTTTATGTGAAACTACAGGAATGCGTTTTGAAAAACATATGTATATATATTATACTCACGGAACAAACAAAAAAGAAAGGGGTTGAGCCACTTACAGATTTAAAATGAAAGAACGAAGACCAAAATGGTAAGGATGCCAGCTAGAACATGAGCTTTACAAGTGCTATGGTCATGAATATGAAGACTCAGGAGGCGAGGGAGAGAAGATGAACAGTAGGAGTGTTTGATTCAAAAGTTGGGTTTTTGTATAAGCACAAGAATGTGTGGGACAGTTCAAATTTTCGTGGTACAAAGACGGTTGTGGTAGGTGTCCTTGACTAGTGGGAGCAAACCACGTGTCCAGGAGAATAGATAATGATTTAGACGTGCTTGAGAGGTGGAACGGTGTGCAGGGCAATTGACAAGACGTTTCTGGACCGGGCAAATCGGTAGCCCGGTAACAAATGAGCTCGGTTGGAGGCTTGGACATTTAGCTCGACTGGTAATGGGTAATCCCAAGTCATGCGTTGCATATGGAATTAAGGGGCAATTGAGAGGGTGATTTATGTGAACTAGGACCGAGCTAGGTCCAGATATTGGAATAGACCGAGCTATGGGCCGAGGTGAATGGGCTATGAAGTTTGTACCTTGGCCCCATTAGTTTGGTCAAAGATGGCTGCTATTAGCTCGGTTTGAGTGTTTTTGAACCGAGGTATAAGTGGACGGAGGGCCGAGCTAGGCATTGCCCATGAAAACACCACGTTGGGTGTGTCAGAAAGGCTAGTGTTAGCTCGGTTGTGCTGTTATTCGACCGTGGTAAAACCATCTCATTGTAGACTGCCCAAACTTCCTCCGCGCGCCCCCCCTTTCGGAGAGGGTGCGGATTTGGGTTCATAGCTACTACAGTTCGGACTCCTATCATGGTTCTGAATCTAATCTCACAAAGTGCAATGTAAGACTGATAAATCACCAAATAGTCCAAATCCGGCCAATCATTTTGGAAAATCAATTTTAATCAAAAAACACCAAACATGGACTGCTTTGCCAGATTTCAGAGTCATCACCTAAATATTTTGTTTTTGGGAAATTTAGGAAATCCTGACTCGTGCCTAAGGCCACGTGTCCGTCATCACCAAAGTTTCATCGGCTCGGGAATTTGGGTACGAGAGGGGAAGGTCCTGAAATGAGCACCCCCGCTCGCCCGATCAAAGGATCGGCCTCTACTAAACATGATATGTTGTTTTGAAAACACATGTGTCCTTGTTCCGGTTATTTAGCTAATTTACTATGTGATGCGCACAGCATACAAGTATAGACTAAATCACCTAAATTGAAACAAAATAATTCAATGTTTGTTTTCAAAAATGGTTTGAATTTGCCACCCTCGAGTGGGCTTAGAAATGCGGATTTGCCACCAAACAATGTGGGCTTAAAACATGATGATTTGCCACTCCAAGTGGGCTTAAAACACACATTTTGATGAATTATTCCAATTCAATTAAAGAAGCCTTCATCCACAGGCATTCATGCAGTTATAACAATTAAGCAAATAGCCTCATGGCAAGCATGCTATCATGGCAATCATTTACACACATGCAAGGATGCTAAAGCGTAAGCACTTATAGTGTACTCCAAGCCAAAATAGAAAACTAGTTAGAAGTCAATACATGATCCTAGCTATGTTAAGATGCCTAATGCAACACATGCAAAATGCAGCTAAATAGGCTCGGCTATCTAAAATGGCATATGAATGCAACATTTGATAACATGCTGTGAAACACGTATTCAAGTAGGTATTGAAATACGATGCAACTTGAATGATGCGCCGAGCCTGGTGCATGCAAGACAAATGAATGATGCAAACATGCAAAGCATAAGGTATGCTAATCGAGATATGCCCTAGTCTAACCACTGAAAAGCTGATAAGTAAAAGGGAGAATGAAATGGGGTTGGAAGACATGCACACACGCACGCACCCTTATTACAACATTGCCCCCTCTCACTAGAGGGTCTGAATAAATAAGCTAACTAGCTACGCTAAGCTACTTATTACAAACCAACTAATTAACTAACTATTCTAGGTAATTAATTATTACAAACCAAATTGAATTGAATAACTAGCTAATCTAGGCTAATCAAAATATTACAATATAGATTAAACTAATTAATTACAACACATGCAATTAACTACAACTAGCTAGATAAGCGGTAAAGATGGCCTCGCGTGCGAGAGAGGTATGCATGCTCGATTGCTTCCTCCTGAAAATCCACTGCCTTGCCTCAAGATGCCTCTGTTTGCACATCTTTGGACCTCTGAAAATTATGCCAATCCTCCAGATTGCTTCTGACCCATCTCAGGAACATGCTGAGGAATGATCGGCCATGATTGGTGATAATCAGCCAGTACTAATGGCCGGTCAGCTGCTTTGGTGGCCGGTCGGCCACTGATTCCCTAAATTTTTCTTTTTGCTGCAACAGAGCACAAATCGAGGCATGTCAGTGTATTTGTAAGGAAATGTGTGTGCAACTACCCTCTTTATCATATCTTAAGCTCAAAGAAGTGTAGCACTTGGCTCTCAAGCCACCAACCAAGCACTTTTAATGCATGGTGGCCAAAGAACCAAGGTTGTACAAACTTGATGAATGCACACAGAAGACTCGAAAGGCCTCCACCCTATCATGCACAATGAAGGTCGACAGGGACTAAGAAATGTGACATGTTTCATCACTTTGAGTATGAAACATCCCTCATTTCTTGTGTTTGGATTAACGTCCGATCCAAACACATGCAATGAAATACATAACATGCTTATCTTGCATGTTTTACTTGATTTGGTTCTTGTTTACACATTTTAAATTACCGATTAGCCCTTTAATTGATTAAGTCCAAAGTGATAGTTCTCTAATTGGAAAGAAGACTTGAACCACAAGCATTTTGAGCATGAAAGAGACATCATGTCGTTGGTAATGAACTCCCGAAGGAATTAAACCATTAGGCACAAATGCCTCAATTTCACTCTCAAACCAACAAAGGGTCCAAAGTCACTTTCAAAGCAAAGTAACAATTGAAGAATGGAGTGATATGGCATACATTTCAGCACTGAAATAGGATGCTAAATGACATTAAACCGTGCAAGCAACACATGCACAACATGTTTAAGGCAAAGGCATCAAAGCTAGTGAAGTGTATTACACTAGAAGCATGCAAAACAAAGCTCAAACAACCAAACTAACTCTAGACAGAGCTAAAACATGCCAAATTAGTGGCCTAAACATGCTGGAATTGAAGCACAAAAGACAAGAAAAACATGCTCTCTTGTTGGCTCGCAAGCAAGGCATAACGCTCAACTCTCAAAAGCACTTAACGAGTGGAATATGTGAGAGTGTGAAAAAGTTATTTGCTCTGAAATTACATACAAAATGATGCTATGGCATGCAAACAACCCAAGCAAAGCATGCTAGAATCCTCAAAACACAAAGCTAGTCAAGGCAACTACACTATAGCCATGTAAAGCAAGCCTCAAAGGACCAAGACCACTCAAAACAGAGTTAAAGCATGCTAAAACAATAGCAAAAATATGCTGGAGTTAAGCCAAAACAAGCTAGATCAATAGGCTAGAACATGAAGCATGTTAGGCTAACAAGCATGATTGCACTACAACTACTAAGAGCAAGCAATGGGTGACCCAACCAGCCAAAATCAGAGGTTAAACATGTTAAAATATGGCCAAAAACATGCTTGAACTAAGCTAACATGAGTCACAAAAACATGCTACTTTGTAATGCAAACAAGGCACGGCATAGAGAGACAAGGATGGGAGGCTAACCCCTTCTATTTTTGACCTCAAAACAAGCTTTCTACCACTGAAATTCCTCTGGAATTCAGTGGTTTAAGGGCCAAAAAAAAATTGACTTTAAAAGCCTCAAGAGTAGCACAAATGGCTTCACAAGCCAAGGAACAAAAGGGAGAGACAACTCCCTAACACAAAATAGGCTCAAACTATCACGCCCCAAACTTGCCCCTAAAAGTTCGGGCATGACCCATTCAAAAACAGACATATAACCTGGTATATATAGCATATGGGGCCTTATCGAAAGCACAAAATATTAAAAGAATACTAAACCAAACAAACTCCATTGAGCTATTTCTAATATGCCAGGATCTCATACATCACATGCACCATAATAGGCTGATAAAGTCCAAAAATATTCCTTAGCAGTACTTATACACAAACACATATACAGACCCAGCCCTACAATCGGGCATGTATAAAACTGTTAAAGTTATATACATTCAACCTAGGAAGGATAGTCAAGAAGTAAGCCAATTATCTTAATAAACTTCACAAAATAAGTGGCCTCGTAAGTGCCTGGATACACGAAGGTTGACAAAAGGAACCGGGCGTCATGGGTTAGGATTGACCACCTGGTTGGTTGCCTATAGAAACAGACATAACAGAGAGTGAGCCGGGCTCAGTGAATAATAATACATAAATGAAACAATGCTCAACTTGAAACATGACATATATCAATACATATGGAAGTGCAGAGGTCACATAGTTAGCCTGATTCTGTGTTCATCTTATAACGGCCTTAGACCCAGTCTTGAACATAACAGCTTGACATATCACATTTTAAATCATAATGCCCTTGAACATGGTGGCAGGATGCCCTTAATCATAGTGGCACAAAGCCCTTAAACATGGCGGCATAAAGCCCTTAAATAGAGTGGCATTACGCCCTTGGATAATTTGGCATTAAGCCCTTGAATATACTTATACGAACTCAAGAGGTGTCTCACACGGATTCTAGAGGTGGCTCACGTTGTAGCACTTAGTTCCATGTAGCACTTTGTTTCATATCATAACAACTTATATTGAATGGCCGTAGGCCCAGAGTCTTATAGAAGGAAGGTGTTTTATCTTTCCCATTTCTTTCTTTACATACTTGAAACATTAACATAGTTGCATACTTGAAACATTAACATAGTTGCGTAAACGAAATGCTAATGAAAATCATTAGCCATATGTAAAGCGGATAATGATACTACTACTCACAGTGTTGCGATGATGTGCTTGTTCCTCCCGGAGTGTGCCCTGCACACATTCAACCTTTACAATTTAGTTTCCTTTTCATATCAAATTACTTTCTGTTTCGTTTTACTTTGAAGGAATTTATACATATTAAAAGGCATCAAATACATATTCTAACAACATTAGAGGGTTCTACACGTAAAACGGAGCGATCCACGTTTTTCAGCATGGGCCGCACGTGCGGCTGTGAGCCCCGCACGTGCGGCAAACTCCCCCGCACGTGCGGCAGAATGCCCCCGCACGTGCCTTTTAAGCCGAACCAAACTCAAAATTTTCAGCATTTTCCGCACGTGCGGCAATGACTCCCGCACGTGCGGCGATTCCCCTGTTTTGGTCCGAAATTTGCATCAAAATCCCATTCTTTTGGGAGTGTTTGCAAGGCTCTCAAATGGATCTTTTCATTGCCAAATTATGGTTCAAAAAGCATGAAATTTAAGGTACAATATACAACACTCTAGCTTGAATTAAATCCATGCACACAACTCAATTCAATGGACCAAAAGTTGAAACTCATAAACACACTTCCATGTCTTGAGGTTCTTAGCTTCACATGCACATAACATAACATAGATACACAAAATCATGCTCATAATAATGAATTCCAACTGGATAATGAAGGAAACACATGATGATAGGATTAACATACCAAAATTTCAACACACACACACACACACACACACACATCCAAGATCTCCATCACAATTTAGATCATTCTATATCAAAACTTCCTATTTCACCTTGGGGAAGAGGATTGGACTTGGGGAAATTGAACTTACCTTAGCTTCAATCCCTCTCAAGGCTTCCTTGTTCTTCCTCTCAACACTTTACTCCCAGAGAACATTTTATGAGGTAGGTCTTAAGTCTTTAGCTCTATGAGAAGCTTATAGATATATATAGATATATTGATTGAATAAAGACAAAAAGTAATCGTTTAAACATCCGAAATTGAAATTTCCCAAAAATGCCTAATATTACCCAAAAATTATGCTGATCACATATATAAAATCAATTTCAGATAATTAAGCCCTTAAGGCCTCCAATTTCTGATTCAAACCTTCTAATGTAACAGATACTTTTCTTGTTGAACAGATAGACATCCATAAGCATATGGTTCACTTACTTAACTTTAATTCCTCATAGGATTTCACAATAAGCATTCAAAATCACAAAATAGGATCCAAAAATATAACAGAGAACATGTACGAGGGTCGGGTTATTACACTTCCCCCCCCCTTAAATAAGTTTAGTCCCTCAAACTTGTTTTACCTTAGGATAGAAACAAATGCGGATACTGGTGTTGCATTTCCTCCTCTCTTTCCCAAGTTGCGTCGGTTCCGTAATGTTCCTGCCATTCCACTTTTACCATTGGAATTTCTCGGTTTCGTAATTGTTTCACTTGTCAGTCCAAAATGCGGATTGGTTTTTCCTCATAAGTTAACTTATCATCTAGCTCAATTTGGTGACAATAAATAACATGAGATGGATCCGCAAGATACCCTCGAAGCATAGAGACGTGAAACACATTATGTACTTGACTCATATTTGGCGGGAGAGCAACTCGATAAGCTACTGGACCGACTCTTTCCAGAATTTGAAAGGGACCAACATAACGGGGTGTCAATTTACCTCTTTTTCCAAACCTTGGGTGGCCTTTCATCGGAGTAACTTTTATAAAGACGTGACTGTCCACTTCAAATTCCAAATCTCTCTGTCAATTATCCGCATAACTTTTTTGTCTACTTTGAGCCATTTTTAATCTTTCCCGAATAACTTTAACTTTTTCATTTGTCAACTGAACAATTTCAGGCCCTAGCAAGGATTTGTCTCCAACTTCAGCCCAACATACGGGAGAATGACACGGTCTTCCATAAAAAGCTTCATAGGGTGCCATTGCAATACTTGAGTGGTAACTATTGTTGTATGCGAACTCTACCAGCGGTAAATGGGTTTCCCAACTTTCTTAAAACTCTAGCACACACATTCGGAGCATGTCCTCTAGAGTCTGTATCGTTCTTTCAGATTGCCCATCAGTCTGAGGATGAAAAGCTGTGCTGAACTTTAACTCGGTACCCATGGCTTCTTGTAAACTCTGCCAAAATCTGGAATCAAACTTCGGATCTCTATCGGAAACAATTGAGACCGGTACACCATGCAGCCTTACAATTTCGTTCACATAAATTACTGCCAATTTGTCTGCATTATATTGAGTCTTCATAGGTAAGAAATGGGCAGACTTAGTTAATCGGTCCACAATGACCCATATTGAATTCATGCCTCGAGGAGTCCGTGGTAACCCCACGACGAAATCCATGGTCAAATGTTCCCACTTCGATTCTGGGATTGGAAGGGGTTGTAGTAACCCTGCTGGCCTCTGATGCTCCGCTTTCACTTGCTGACATTGCAAACATTTAGAGACGAACTCCGCAATCTCTTTCTTCATACTTGGCCACCAAAAATTTTGTTTCAAAACTCGGTACATTTTGGTACTCCCTAGATGTATTGCGAATCTTGACGTGTGTGCTTCTTCCATCAGTTTCTGTTTATGCTTCAACACATTGGGGACACATACTCTATTTTGGAATTTGAGGACCGAATCCACTAAACTGAACCCCGGTTTTGGTTTTGCCTCTAACTCATCACATACCTTCTTTAGAGTATCATCCTCCATTTGATGGAACTTGATTTCTTCAAGTAAAATCGGTTGGGCCATTACTGCTGCTAATACTACCTCCTGTCCATGTATCACAAGCTCCACATTCATTTTATCCAACTCACTTATCAATTCCTTTTGTTCCGTAACCAAGTTAGCCAAATCTCCCATATTTTTCCGACTAAGAGCATCTGCAACCATATTGGCCTTACCAGGATGATAATGGATCTGTAAATTGTAGTCTTTAAATAACTCTAACCACCGACGCTGCCGCATGTTCAATTCCTTCTGGGTAAAAAGGTACTTGAGACTTTTGTGGTCGGTGTACACTTCACAAGTAGTGCCATACAAATAATGCCGCCATATCTTTAACGCAAAAACTACCGCCGCGAGCTCAAGATCATGCGTGGGATAATTCTTTTCATGGGGTTTAAGTTGTCGCGAAGCATAGGCGATAAACCCTACCACCTTGCATAAGCACACACCCTAATCCTTTATGGGACGCATCACTGTAAATTACAAACCCTTCAGTACCAGACGGTAAAGCCAGAACTGGAGCCGTGGTTAACCTCGTCTTCAATTCCTGGAAAGCAGATTCCCGCTCTTCTGACCATTCGAACGCGACTCCCTTTCGAGTCAGTTGTGTAAGTGGCACGGCAATTTTGGAAAAATCTTGAAAAAATCTCCTGTAATAGCCAGCTAACCCCATAAAACTACGCACTTCGGTCACATTGGTAGGAGTCGGCCATTTCACAATCGCCTCAATTTTGTGTGGATCAACAGAAACTCCTTCCTTTGTGATAATATGCCCCAGAAATGCCACCTCGAGTAGCCAGAATTCACATTTCTTTAGCTTTGCATACAATTTCTTTTCCCGAAGGGTTTGAAGAATTAAGCGAAGATGGGTCTCATGAGCTTCCGCAATCTTTGAATAAATGAGGATGTCGTCAATAAAGACCACCACAAATTCATCCAAATAGGACTTAAAGACGCGGTTCATCAAATCCATAAAGGCTGCTGGGGCGTTAGTAACTCCAAAGGGCATAACCAAAAATTCATAATGACCGTACCGGGTTTGAAAAGCTGTCTTCTTAACATCGTCAGCCTTGACCTTTAATTGATGGTACCCAAACCGTAGATCAATCTTGGAAAAGACTTGTGCCCCTTGAAGCTAATCAAATAGGTCATCGATTCTTGGCAATGGATACTTATTCTTGATTGTGACTTTGTTAAGTTCTCTGTAATCGATACAAAGTCGGAGTGTTCCATCCTTCTTCTTTACAAACAAAACTGGTGCACCCCACGGAGATACACTCGGACGGATAAATCATTTGTCTAGTAAATCTTGCAACTGCATTTTCAATTCTTTCATCTCAACTGGCGACATTCTATACGGAGTCTTAGAAATGGGTTGAGTTCCCGGTGCTACTTCAATTGTAAACTCAATTTCACGGTCTATTAACTGCCCTGGTAATTCTTCTGGAAAGACATCCGAAAATTCACAGACAACTAGGATCATGTCAGTATTCCCATTCACCACTTGCCCCTCTAGAACACTGCATAAATACCCCTGACACCCTTTCTGAATTAATTTACAAGCCCTTGCTGCGGAAATTAAATAAGGTGGAGAAGTCACTCCATGTTCCTGAAAGGTAAACTCTGATTGTCCCGGAGGGTGGAAACTAATTTGTTTAGTCAAACAATCTATAGTTGCACCATATTCACCCAACCAGTCCATTCCCAGAATAATATCAAAATAGGCCATATCAAGAGGTAACAGATTGGCATATACCCGGATAACCGCAAGTTGGAGTTCACAAGCAGCATATACAGAAGCACAAATTATAGGGTCTCCCAAGGGTGAAGACACACAACATATAAGACAGTTTTTCTTCGGTTTTATCTAAATTAGGAGCAAATAGTTTCGACACAAAAGAGTGGGTGGAGCTAGAATCAAATAATACATGAGCGAAATGACCGTGAACAATAAATATACCTGACACCACCGTTGCCGCATTTTGTACATCTCCCGGAACCAGTGCGAACACCCTGCCTTGCCTCACAGTGTCTTTATTGTTAGTAGGTTTGGCAGTGGTCTTGGTGTTGGAAGTTGGTGCAGACCCCGCTGAACTTGTAGTGGTCCTATTATTACTCTGTTGACTTCTTTGAGGGCAATCCTTGATCAAATGACCCGTCTTACCACACTGAAAACAGGCTCCAGACTTCTAATAGCACGTCCCACAATGCTTCTTCCCACATTCCGAACAAGTCGGTATTGATTCCTGACTAGGGGTGGAAGTATTTAAACTCCCCAAAGTCTGCTTCTTGTTTGGTGGAGTAGGTGACCCCTTCGACCATTGAGTATTTTGCCTCTTCCCTTTCCACGCTGAAATTCAACTCTGAGTAGCGAGATTCCCTTCCGCTATAACAGCTCTCTCCAACACATCAACGTAAGTGGGTAACTTCAACATGTTGACCTTATCCAGGATAGCGCTCCGTAATCCCCCTTCAAATTTACGCGCTTTCTTATAATCCATGTCCACCATATGAGGTGCAAACCGAGCTAATTTTGCAAATTGGGCTTCGTATTCGGCGACGGTTTTGTTCCCTTGTCTGAGAGTTTCGAATTCTGTTACCTTCTTATCTCGCATGCTTTGAGGGAAATACTTGTCATAAAACAGTTCTAGGAATCTTTCCCATGTTAATCCTGGGTGTGTAATCCTTGTAAGCATCCACCATCTCCGCGCCTCATCCTCAAGTGTGAAGGGAGCCAGTTGCACTTTTTGAGCTTCGGTGCAAGGAAAGACTTCAAATAGTTTTTCTATTCCCAACACCCATGCCTCAGCTTTCATTGGTTTTATCCCTCCTTTGAATGATGGGGGTTGCATCTTTTTAAACTCCTTGGTCAGAGCAATGGTTCGATCTTCAGCATGAAAATCTTGCATTACAGGTGGAGGTACCGGTGGTGGTAGTTGTTGTTGTGGCTGTTGCTGTTGTTGCCGTAGGGTCTCCGCCATTTCCATAATCATTCTCTCCATTCTATCCAACCGTGCAGAAGTAGCATCTTCTACATCCTCTGTCCTTGTCCTCACCATAGCCTGCACAACAATCATTTATATACAATAGACATAGTTCAAAAGTGTTAGCATTATCAGAGTAGACTTAACGTTGCCATCGCTCTTTCATATACTTTCAGGATGCCATGCAAGATGCCTAAAGCTTTTCTAAACACCCTAAAGCTCAATGGATCCGTGTGTGAGATAGCAACTCGTGCTCTGATACCACTTGTCACGCCCCAAACTTGCCCCTAAAAGTTCGGGCATGACCCATTCAAAAACAGACATATAACCTGGTATATATAGCATATGGGGCCTTATCGGAAGCACAAAATATTAAAAGAATACTAAACCAAACAAACTCCATTGAGCTATTTCTAATATGCCAGGATCTCATACATCACATGCAGCATAATAGGCCGATAAAGTCCAAAAATATTCCTTGCCAGTACTTATACACAAACACATATACAGACCCAGCCCTATAATCAGGCATGTATAAAACTGTTAAAGTTATATACATTCAACCTTGGAAGGATAGTCAAGAAGTAAGCCAATTATCTTAATAAACTTCACAAAATAAGTGGCCTCGTAAGTGCCTGGATACACGAAGGTTGACAAAAGAAACCGGGCGTCATAGGTTAGGATTGACCACCTGGTTGGTTGCCTACAGAAACAGACATAACAGAGAGTGAGCCAGGCTCAGTGAATAGTAATACATAAATGAAACAATGCTCAACTTGAAACATGACATATATCAGTACATATGGAAGTGCAGAGGTCGCATAGTTAGCCTGATTCTATGTTCATCTTATAACGACCTTAGGCCCAGTCTTGAACATAACAGCTTGACATATCACATTTTAAATCATAATGGCTTGAAGCCCTTGAACATGGTGGCATAATGCCCTTGAACATGGTAGCATGATGCCCTTAATCATGGTGGCACAAAGCCCTTAAACATAGCGGCATAAAGCCCTTAAATAGAGTGGCATTACGCCCTTGGATAATTTGGCATTAAGCCCTTGAATATACTTATACGAACTCAAGAGGTGTCTCACATGGATTCTAGAGGTGGCTCACGTCGTAGCACTTAGTTCCGTGTAGCACTTTGTTTCATATCATAACAACTTATATTGAATGGCCGTAGGCCCAGAGTCTTATAGAAGGAAGGTATTTTATCTTTCCCATTTCTTTCTTTACATACTTGAAACATTAACATAGTTGCATACTTGAAACATTAACATAGTTGCATACTTGAAACATTAACATAGTTGCGTAAACGAAATGCTAATGAAAATCATTAGCCATATGTAAAGCGGATAATGATACTACTACTCACAGTGTTGCGATGATGTGCTTGTTCCTCCCGGAGTGTGCCCTGCACACATTCAACCTTTACAATTTAGTTTCCTTTTCATATCAAATTACTTTCTATTTCGTTTTACTTCGAAGGAATTTATACATATTAAAAGGCATCAAATACATATTCTAACAACATTAGAGGGTTCTACACGTAAAACGGAGCGATCTACGTTTTTCAGCATGGGCCGCACGTGCGGCTGTGAGCCCCGCACGTGTGGCAAACTCCCCCGCACGTGCGGTAGAATGCCCCCGCACGTGCCTTTTAAGCAGAACCAAACCCAAAATTTTCAGCATTTGCCGCACGTGCGGCAGTGACTCCCGCACGTGCGGCGATTCCCCTGTTTTGGTCCGAAATTTGCATCAAAATCCCATTCTTTTGGGAGTGTTTGCAAGACTCTAAAATGGATCTTTTCATTGCCAAATTATGGTTCAAAAAGCATGAAATTTAAGGTACAATATACGACACTCTAGCTTGAATTAAATCCATGCACACAACTCAATTCAATGGACCAAAAGTTGAAACTCATAAACACACTTCCATGTCTTGAGGTTCTTAGCTTCACATGCACATAACATAACATAGATACACAAAATCATGCTCATAATAATGAATTCCAACTGGATAATGAAGGAAACACATGATGATAGGATTAACATACCAAAATTTCAACACACACACACATACACACAGACATCCAAGATCTCCATCACAATTTAGATCATTCTATATCAAAACTTCCTATTTCACCTTGGGGAATAGGATTGGACTAGGGGAAATTGAACTTACCTTAGCTTCAATCCCTCTCAAGGCTTCCTTGTTCTTCCTCTCAACACTTTACTCCCAGAGAACATTTTATGAGGTAGGTCTTAAGTCTTTAGCTCTATGAGAAGCTTATAGATATATATAGATATATTGATTGAATAAAGACAAAAAGTAATTGTTTAAACATCCGAAATTGAAATTTCCCAAAAATGCCTAATATTACCCAAAAATTATGCTAATCACATATATAAAATCAATTTCAGATAATTAAGCCCTTAAGGCCTCCAATTTCTGATTCAAACCTTCTAATGTAACAGATACTTTTCTTGTTGAACAGATAGACATCCATAAACATATGGTTGACTTACTTAACTTTAATTCCTCATAGGATTTCACAATAAGCATTCAAAATCACAAAATAGGATCCAAAAATATAACAGAGAACATGTACGAGGGTCAGGTTATTACACCACTATTTTTAGGACTAAAAAACAGAGGTTTTTGTAGTTCAACACCACCCGAAAAACAGTGTAGAAAGGTGGCAAAACAATAGTGCACAAAGAGCTTGAAAGGGATAAGAGGTTACCTTGAAGCACAGCAGCCAAAACAACCCTAATCCTGAGCTAAAACCACCTTTTGGAGCTCAAACAAAGTCCCAAGTTACCTCAGCCCAAAGATGATCAACAAAATATAACAAGGAACATGTACGAGGGTCGGGTTATTACACTCTCCCCCCCTTAAATAAGTTTGGTCCCCAAACTTGTTTTACCTTAGGGTAGAAACAAATGCGGATACTGATGTTGCATTTCCTCCTCTTTTTCCCAAGTTGCGTCGGTTCCGTAATGTTCCTGCCATTCCAATTTTACCATTGGAATTTCTCGGCTGCGTAATTGTTTCACTTACCGATCCAAAATGCGGATTGGTTTTTCCTCATAAGTTAACTTATCATCTAGTTCAATCTGGTGATAATCAATAACATGAGACGGATCCGCAAGGTACCCCCGAAGCGTAGAGACATGAAATGCATTATGTACTTGGCTCATATGTGGCGGAAGGGCAACCCGGTAAGCTACCAGACCCACCCCTTCCAAAATTTGAAAGGGACCAACGTAGCGGGGCGTTAGCTTACCCCTTTTTCCGAATCTTGGATGACCTTTCATCGGAGTAACTTTTATAAAGACGTGACTGCCCACTTCAAATTCCAAATCTCTCCGTCGGTTATCCGCATAGCTTTTTTGTCTACTTTGAGCCGTCTTTAATCTTTCCCGAATAACTTTAACTTTTTCAGTGGTTAACTGAACAATTTCAGGCCCTAACAAGGATTTATCTCCAACTTCAGCCCTAACATACGGGAGAACGACACGGTCTTCCATACAAAGCTTCATAGGGTGTCATTGCAATACTTGAGTGGTAACTATTGTTGTATGCGAACTCTACCAACGGTAAATGGGTTTCCCAACTTTCTTGAAACTCTAGCACACACATCCGGAGCATATCTTCCAGAGTTTGTATTGTTCTCTCGGATTGACCGTCAGTTTGAGGATGAAAAGATGTGCTGAACTTAAGTTCTGTACCCATAGCTTCCTGCAAACTTTGCCAAAATCTTGAAACAAACTTGGGATCCTTATCCGACACAATTGAAATGGGAACGCCGTGAAGTCTTACAATTTCATTCATATACAGTACTGCAAGCTTGTCTGTATTATACTGAGTTTTCACTGGTAAGAAGTGAGCAGACTTAGTTAACCGATCTACAATGACCCATATCGAATTCATACCACAAGGAGTCCGTGGTAGCCCCACAACAAAGTCCATGGTCAAATGTTCCCACTTCCATTCCGGGATTGGAAGGGGTTGTAATAATCCTGCTGGTCTTTGATGCTCCGCTTTCACTTGCTGACACTGCAAACACTTAGAGACGAAGTCTGCAATCTCCTTTTTCATGCTTGGCCACCAAAAATTTTGTTTCAAATCCCGGTACATTTTAGTACTTCCCGGATGCATGGAAAATCTTGAGGCGTGTGCTTCTTCCATCAATTTACGTTTAAGTTCCAACACATTGGGGACACATATCGATTTTGAAATTTGAGTACCGAATCCACTAAACTGAACCCCGATTTTGGTTTGTCTCCAACTCATCACATACCTTCTTTAGAATGTCATCCTCCATTTGATGTGACTTGATCTCTTAAAGTAAAGTCGGTTGAGCCATTACTGCTGCCAGTACTGTTTCCTGTCCATGTATCTTAAATTCCACCCTCATTTTATCCAATTCATCTACCAATGCCCATTGCTCCGTAAACAGGTTGGCCAAATCTCCCATATTTTTCCGACTAAGAGCATCCGCAACCGTGTTGGCCTTACCAGGATGATAATGGATCTGTAAATCATAGTCTTTAATTAACTCTAACCACCGACGCTATCGCATGTTCAATTCCTTCTGGGTAAAAAGGTACTTAAGGCTTTTGTGGTCGGTGTAAACTTCACAGGTAGTACCATACAAATAGTGCCGCCATATCTTTAAAGCAAAAACCACCGCCGCGAGCTCAAGATCATGCGTGGGATAATTCTTTTCATGGGGTTTAAGTTGTCGTGAAGCATAGGCAATAACCCTTCCACCTTGCATAAGCACACCCTAATCCTTTATGAGACGCATCACTGTAAATTACAAACCCTTCGATGTGAGATGGTAAAGCCAAAACTGGAGCTGTGGTTAATTTCATCTTTAATTCCTGGAAAGCAGATTCCCGCTCTTTTGACCATTCAAATGCAACTCCCTTTCGAGTCAATTGTGTAAGTGGCCCAGCAATTTTAGAAAAATCTTGAACGAATCTCCTGTAATAGCCAGCTAATCCCATAAAGCTACGCACTTCGGTCACATTGGTAGGAGTCGGCCATTTCACAATCGCCTCAATTTTGTGTGGATCAACACAAACTCCTTCCTTTGTGATAATATGCCCCAGAAATGCCACCTCGAATAGTACCGGGTCCGAAAAGCTGTCTTCTCAACATCATCAGCCTTGACTTTTAATTGATGGTATCCAGACCGTAGATCAATCTTAGAAAAGACCTGTGCCCCTTGAAGCTGATCAAATAGGTCATTGATTCTTGGCAATGGATACTTATTCTTGATCATGACTTTGTTAAGTTCTCTGTAATCGATACAAAGCCGGAGTGTTCCATCCTTCTTCTTTACAAACAAAACTGGCGCACCCCACGGAGATACACTCGAGCGGATAAATCCTTTGTCCAATAAATCTTGCAACTGCATTTTCAATTCTTTCATCTCAACTGGCGACATTCTATACGGAGTCTTAGAAATGGGTTGAGTTCCCGGTGCTACTTCAATTGTAAACTCAATTTCACGATCTATTAACTGTCCTGGTAATTCTTCTGGAAAAACATCCGGAAATTCACAGACAACTGGGATCATGTCGGTATTCCCATTCACCACTTGCCCCTCTAGAACACTGCATAAGTACCCCTGACACCCTTTCTGAATTAATTTACAAGCCCTTGCTGCGGAAATTAAATAAGGTGGCGAAGTCACTCCATGTCCCTGAAAGGTAGACCCTGATTGTCCCGGAGGGTGGAAACTAATTTGTTTAGTCAAACAATCTATAGTTGCACCATATTCACCTAACCAGTTCATTTCCAGAATAATATCAAAATAGGCCATATCAAGAGGCAACAGATTGGCATATACCCGGATATCCCCAAGTTGGAGTTCACAAGCAGCATAGATAGAAGTACAAATTATAGGGCCTCCCAAAGGTGAAGACACACACAACATATAAGACAGTTTTTCTTCAGTTTTATCTGAATTAGGAGCAAATAGTTTCGACACAAAAGAGTGGGTGGAGCTAGAATCAAATAATACATGAGCGAAATGACCGTGAACAATAAATGTACCTGACACCACTGTTGCTGGAGTTCACAAGCAGCATAGATAGAAGTACAAATCATAGGGCCTCCCAAAGGTGAAGACACACACAACATATAAGACAGTTTTTCTTCAATTTTATCTAAATTAGGAGCAAATAGTTTCGACACAAAAGAGTGGGTGGTGCCAAAATCAAATAATACATGAGCGAAATGACCGTGAACGATAAATGTACCTGACACCACCGTTGCCGTATTTTGCACATCTCCTGGAACCAATGCGAACACCCTGCCTTGTCTCGGAGTGTCTTTATTATTAGTAGGTTTAACAGTTGTCTTGGTGTTGGAAGTTGGTGCAGACCCCGCTGAACTTGTAGTGGTTATATTATTGCTTTGTTGATTTGTTTGAGGGCAATCCTTGATCAAATGACCCGTCTTGCCACATTGAAAACAGGCTCCAGACTTCCGATAGCACGTTCCACGATGCTTCTTCCCACATTCCAAACAAGTCGGTATTGAATCCTGACTAGGGGTAGAAGTATTTGAACTCCCTAAAGTCTGCTTTTTGTTTGGTGGAGTAGGTGATCCCTTCGACCATTGAGTATTTTGCCTCTTTCCTTTCCATTCTGAAATTCGACTCTGAGTAGCGAGATTCCCTTCCGCTATAACGGCTCTTTCCAACACATCAACGTAAGTAGGTAACTTCAACATGTTGACCTTATCCAGGATAGCGCTCCGTAATCTCCCTTCAAATTTGCGCGCCTTCCTATAATCCGTATCCACCATATGGGGTGCAAACCGAGCTAATTCTGCAAATTGGGCTTCGTATTCAGCGACGGTTTTGTTCCCTTGCCTGAGAGTTTCGAATTTCGTTACCTTCTTATCCCGCATGCTTTGAGGGAAGTACTTGTCATAAAACAATTCCAAGAATCTGTCCCATGTCAACCCTTAGTGTACCGTTCTCGTAAGCATCCCCCATCTGCGTGCCTCATCCTCAAGAGTAAAGGCAGCCAATTGCACCTTTTGAGCTTTTGTGCAGGGAAAGACTTCAAATAACTTCTCTATTCCCAACACCCACGCTTCAGCTCTCATTGGTTCTATTCCTTCTTTGAAGGATGGCGGTTTCATCTTTTTAAACTCCTTAATAAGGGTGATAGTCCGGTCTTCAACATGGAAATCTTGCACTGCCGGTGGAGGTACCGGTGGTGGTGGTTGTGGCTGTTGTTGCCGTAGGGTCTCCGCCATTTCCATAATCATTCTCTCCATTCTATCCAGCCGTGCAGAAGTAGCATCTTCTGGATCTTCTGTCCTTGTCCTCACCATTGCCTACACAATAATCATTTATACATAATAGACATATTTCAGCAATGCTCAACTTGAAACATGACATATATCAATACATATGGAAGTGCAGAGATTACAAAGTTAGCCTGATTCTGTATTCATCTTATAATGGCCTTAGGCCCAATCTTGAACATAATAGCTTGACATATCACATTCTTAATTCATAATGGCTTGAAGCCCTTGAATATGGTGGCATAATGCCTTTGAACATGGTGGCATGGTGCCCTTAAACATGGTGGCACAAGGCCCTTAAACATGATGGCATGATGCCCTTAAACATGGTGGCACAAGGCCCTTAAACATGATGGCATGACGCCCTTAAACATGGTGGCATGACGCCCTTAGATAATTGGGCACTAAGCCCATGAATATGCTTATACGAACTCAAGAGGTGTCTCACACGGATTCTAGAGGTGGCTCACGTCGTAGCACTTAGTTCCGTGTAGCACTTTGTTTCGTGTCATAATAACTTATATTGGGTGGCCATAGGCCCAGAGTCTTATAGCATGAAGGTATTTTATCTCTCCCATTTCTTTCTTACATACTTGGAACAACATACTTGAACATTAACATATATACTTGAAACATTAACATAGTTGCGTAAATGAAATGCTAAGGAAGAGCATTAGCCCTATGTAAAGTAGATAATGATATTACTAGTCACAGTGTTGCGATGATGTGCTTGTTCCTCCCGGAGTGTGCCCTGCACACATTCAACCTTTACAATTTAGTTTCCTTTTAATATCAAATCACTTTCTGTTTCGTTTCACTTCGAAGGAATTTATACATATTAAAAGGCATCAAAGACATATTCCGACAACATTAGAGGGTTCTACCCACAAAACGGAGCGATTCATGTTATTCAGCATGGACCGCACGTGCGGCTGTGAGCCCAGCACGTGCGGCAAGCTCTCCCGCACGTGCGGCAAAATGCCTTGCACGTGCCTTTTAGACAGTGGCCGAGCCCCTGTTTTTCACCATTTCCCGCACATGCGGCCATGACTCCCGCACGTGCGGCAGCACCTCCCGCACGTGCGGCCATGACCCCCTCACGTGCGGCGATTCTGCTCAAAATTGTCCGAAATTATTACAAAATCCCAATCTTTTGGTACATCCTCACAAGGCTCATTTTAACATTTTTAGTTGACAATACATAGCCTAAAATTCATGTTACAAAGGCTTTAAATACATACATTAAACTAGGTAAACACTAATTCTTGAATCCTTAACTATAATCAAATTTCCTTTTTCATCAACATCACATATACCATCACATATATATATAAGGTAAGTTCTTCATGATCTTTCATGAGAAAGTAAGAAATCAAAGCTAATTTCTCCACATACATACATAAGCAACTTAGTTCAAACTCATCCAATGGATTAAGCATGATCCAATTACACCTTGGGTTCAATTATCATGGTTGTATCACCCTCAAATTCAAGAGAGGAATTATAAAAGTTAGACAAACTTACCTTGAGTTGAGATCTCCCAAAGTCTCTCTAAGTTGTTCAATCTCTAGCCTTTATTGAAACTCCCTTCTCATTTCTCTCTATTCTTACTCTCTCTATCCTTTTCCATGAAAATGTGTTGAACTAGGTCCAAGGCTCCAAGAACACACACATATATATATGAGCTAATAAGACAAAAGTCAATCGTTTAAACATCCGAAATTGAAATTTCCCAAAAATGCTTAATATTACCTACAAATTATGCTGATTACATATCTAAAATCAATTTCAGAGAATTAAGCCTTGAAGGCCTCCAATTTCGATTCAATCCTTCTAATGTAACAGATACATTTCTTGTTGAACAGATAGGCATTCTTAAACATATGCTTTAAACATGGAGTTAACTTTCTTATCCCTAATTCCTCATGGAATTACATAGTAAGCATCCAAAATCACAAAATAGGATCCGAAAATATAACAAGGAACATGTACGAGGGTCGGGTTATTTCATGTTCGGTCATCATTTTGCAAATCTTACACAGGCTGTACCAGGGGTGGGGGTGGTAGTTGTTGCCACTATTGTTGTCATTATTGTTGTTGCCTTAATGTTTCTACCATGTCCTGGATCAACCTTTCTATTCTATCCAGTTTGGTAGTGGAGGATTCCTCTATCTCCTCGGCTCTTGTTCTCACCATTATTTGATGAGACTTGCATCATTCTGCATATAAAAACCATGTACAAAATATCCATAGACAAAAAGAGCACACATATACAGATACGCAACAGTTTATATACCATGTAGTCACAAAATTCAGAACACCTTAACATATTCTTAATGCATTCAAGCATATATTCACCATATGAATGCAACTTAAGTATTATCTAAACACTCTATTACTCACTTAGACAAGTGTGTGAGTTATTACGCGTGCTATGATACCACTCTGTCATCACCCGAACCAATCTCTATAGGTTAGGATCATAACCGACAAGTAATCCGAAGATTACCTATGACCTTGGAAAGAAATCCATTATAAATTAATAATATAGGGGCCAGATACGGAAGCAAAACTCTCAATTTTGTCCAATGAGTTGTGCATAAATGGCATAACAAAAACTTTTCTCATGCAGATAGTAACTCACACTAGACTCTCATTTCATATATATATATATATATATATCGAAGTATACATACATCCAGGATCATTCAAAAATAGTTTTAACAAAAACTAAGGTTACATACAAACTTAGTCAAACATGACCACAAAAGAAACAAAAGAAAAACAAATCAAAAGTAAAGCCTCTTGCATGAGGCGACCTTGGTTGACTCCACAAACTTGGTTCTCTCATAAGCTCATTGCGGCTGGGGCTGGACATCCCACTACTCATCTACATACATATAGATAAAAAGTGAGCTAACGCCCAGTGAATAATACCAGAGTAAAGGGTTAATGAATGAGGTTCTTATGTAAATAAGTCATACTTTCATTTAATACATATGGAACATAATTTCCATTCATATCATACTTAAACAAATCTTAACGGAACGACCTCAGGTCCAATCTATTATACTTAGTACACGAAGGGACAAAATGACCTTAGGTCCAAACATCCTTCATAACTGATCATAACATATGTACTAAACCACCTCGGGTCCAACATTTCCATATTCTTATTTATGCGCATATTCACATTCAAGATCATGTTCACATTTAATGGATCCATGCACAAATGACCATCTGGTCCATATTTTTATTTATGGGCGTATTCAAATTCAAGATCATATTCACATTTAATGGATCCATACACAAATGACCATCCGGTCCATATTCTTATTTATGTACATATTCATATTCATATTCATGCATGCATTTATAATCATGATCATGTTCCCATTTGTATTCACATTCAAAACGACCTTTGGTCCATTTAACAATCATACAAAATGACCTTCAGTCTAATTCATATATAAGATAACCATAGGTCTATCTTGTCAAATATTCTAAACAGCCTTAGACCCATTTCGTGTCCATATCAAACATACCAAATGGCCTCGGTCCCATTTCATATTCTCATCAAACATACCAAACGGCCTTAGCCTCATTATGTATTCATACAAAACGACCTTTGGTCCAATCTTATGATTTCGTTCTTATTAATCTCGTTTCAAGTCTGTTACGAATCAGATAGTTAGAATACTCATTCATAACACAGATTCATGAGTTCGGAAAACTTAGCAACCACATAGGTAGTATTTAGAAAATAGCATACATGAAAATATCTTTACTAAGATATTACTCATAGTGTTTAGATGGTTGATTCGCCCTCACGATTGACCCTACACAATTCATAGCACATATGAAAATCGGGGCACATATGAAAATCGGGTCACAATACAATTCAATCCATTCTTTACTTCATTTATCTTTCTTAGGCTTCTTTCTACCTCTTTAGTTCATTTAGAATGCCCAATGTATGCCTAAAACTGCTTAGAAATGCAAAAGAACGGAAATTGAAACATGAAACAACCTTTCAATGTTTCCTGAAACAGGGCACGTCACTCAAGCGCGACATTAGTCATTCGAGTGAACCCCTTGGTCTACGAAAGTACTGGATGCTCTCTTTTTCCACTCAAGCCAAGACAAAAATAAAGGGTGGTCACTCGAGCGATCTTTTGGTCACTCAAGCTAACCCCCAATGTCTGTAAAAGTACTGGGAGCTCGAAATGTATGCTCAAGCGACACTTCCATCACTCGAGCGAACTACTAAAATTTTGGAATTTCCAGAATTCTATTTGAGCTTCAAACACAACTTCAAGGCTCCAAATTCATGCATGACTCACTCAAACATGCAAGAACTGTGAAATCTTGTATTTTTTAGGTATTAATATTTTAATGAAAGATATTGGTGGTAGTTTGGTGGTAAGATTTTTAAATGAGAACCTAACTTATTTTCTCTATTTGTTTTTATCTCTTTTTACCTCCATTTCATTATTATCATTATTCATCTCTTTCATTTGTTTATTTATTTTTTAGTTTACTTGGGCTCCAAGAAAAGGTCTTTTCTTTGCCTCCAAGATAATTATCTTTCTTTTCCTCCAAGTTTACTTGGAGGCTACTCTATCTTTCTTTCCCTCCAAGTTTACTTGGAGACTACTCTTTATTTTACCTATAAATTTGAATTCATCATCTCAACTTCTTTCTATGGTTCTTCTTCTTGGTCCATCCGTATCTCTCTCTCTCTCTTTTTCTTTATGATCAAAATTTAGACTTTAGATTAATAGTATTTAGAGAAAGAGTTAGCATTTTTATGTAAGAGGATAGTTGTAGATTTTGTTAAATTTTACATACTTTTTCGATCTACAACCTTTGGATATTTATGGTGATATAGCAGATGATTAAAAGTATTAGCGTTGGAGGATTTTACATCAAGTGATCAAGAAATTGTTTTGAGATAATTTGGGAGGTATATAATATGCTTCCTCTAAATCTCTTTACAAATAGTGTTTATTTTAATTATTTCTTATTTGTACTCCTCTTGATTTCTGGTCATATGTTAAATGGAATCATTCTTGTTAATATGTTTGATTATCCTAGTCATTTGATAATTTTTTTCAAATTGTTCTGTGTAGTTAGTGTTGATTTGTCTGGCTAAATGGCGTGGAAATGTTCCGTACATGGATTGAGTGGACCTTGCCAATAGCTCGGACCAATAGCCCGGATAAGCGATTGTGCTTGCGTGCAGTGGGTGAGGCCGGCACTGGTAATGTACTGAGTAGAATCGGGTATTTGGTCCTAGATAAATTATCATATGTCGAGTTGACTTGTCTATGCAATTTGGTAAATTGCTTGGTATCTCAAATCGAATCTATTGTGCCATGTCGTAAATTGTTGGATCCCTGTTGATTTATTCTCTATCTGAGCATTGTTATTCCTGTCATATAATATACTCCCCGAATTAATTTATTTTTCAGGTGTGGAGCAAATCTAGTGGCGATTGGAGTTGAAGCATTTAAAGAATTATTGAGTTAGAGATTTTTGGGCCCACCACTATATATTGTTTTTGGAGAATTGTATAAATTATAAATTATAGACATTTGTGTAATTATTTTGGAACCAATTTGTATTTTTGAGGTTATTAATTAGTTAGAATTTTAAATTTGAGGTTGATTTGATTTATTAACAGCCTGAAAGTTGGGACGTTACAAGAACACTCCCAAACACATATATTTGATGGTAGTTTTAACCCATTGTTCAAAAGTCCATGAATTCATCAAAATTCAAACCACTAACTTCTTGTATGTGAACTATTTTTCAATTCTTGCACCCATAGACTTTTAAACTTAGAATTGGACTCTAAAACATGGTAATTCATGCATGCATGTAAGATAAAATGTCCAAGTCATCATAATTTACAAGGTTTATGCTCAATAGTGAAGAATCAAAACAAATCCATGCATGCATGCCCAAATTGATATCAAATTCATCAAACTTAGCTTGATTCATGTGCTTAACTTCATAATCTTCTTGAATTCATATAATTATGAACTTAAACTCACAAATTATGTTTCAAACACTCACCTAGAGGCTTTAATTCTTCCAACTCTAGCGAATTCTTGAGCCTAGCTTCCCAAATCTTCAATCTCCAAGTCAATTCCTTCAAGTACTTGCCTTCCTCTCTCTAAAATGGTGTTCTCTCTCTCTAAATGGTATAATCTCGACCAAGGCTTGAAGATGAGCACAAATTTATGAGTCTAAGCACTAATCTCATCATATATATAGTGGGTGATTAGCTTTGGCTAATTAAGCTTGATTAAGACTAAGCAATCATACTTAAGTTAATCAATTTAATCTAATTAATTTGATTCGAATCAATTTTTAATTAAATTTCACTGTAAGCTCTAAAAATTATGCTAATCATAATGATGCAGCCAATTTCGGTTTCTATTGCCTTTATGACCCTCAATTACAAATTATAGCAGAATACCGAACAGACGTTCCTACGATGAACATATATGAATTCAAATGTACATATCACAAAACGGAGTTATCACAAATTACCCACAACATTTTAAGACATGAAGAATGTTTGAAATTTTGAGGATGAAATTTATTTAAGAGGGGTAGATTGTGAGGCCTCTAACTTTTGTAAAACCTATTAAGTCCTTGACTTTTGAATTCTTTCAATAAAGACCCTCAAATCCTTATTTGTCTTCAATTCTAGTTATAGAGTCGAACATGCACGCCAACCGAAAACTCAAAAAACCATAATTTAACCCAGAGCTCAAGAATTATTTTCAAAACCCTAATAATAATCAAATTAATTTCGTAATTATATTTTACACACAAAGAATCCTAGGTTTCCGGTTCTCAGTATGATTCATCGTTTAATCAAAAATAAAGAAACTTTAACTGAATTTAATTTTCAAATCCTAATTAAATACTACACTTAATTAAATGTTCAAATTCATAAACTAAGATTTTAGCCCTCATATTTTTCTTGAATCACATGTACACAAAATATCTTCAAATTGTACACAAAAAATAAAAACAAATTCCCCAAAATTCCTTGCACATGGTCGGCCATGCTATACAAAGATATATGTGATGTCCTTTTGGGGACAAATTACTTGATTTAGGGAAGAAAAATTGACCCAAGGTACAAATTTGAATATAAATTGATATATATACATATATTGTACTTGTAACCAATTCAACTTTGATTAATCAAAACCTTAACCAGATCATGTTTAAAGGTGTAATTAAGGCTCTAATCATCATGCATTCCATTTCATACTAACTAGATTCAAGTCGATTCAATTGAATTGGAACTAAGGACATTTTGAACTTTTCACCATTCTTTTTTTTTCTATAAATACACCAATTCTCTCTACACTTTTGAGCACAAAACACACTCACGCACTTACATTTCAGCTGAGAGAGAGAGCTTTGGTGGTAAAGCAGAGAAAAAGAGAAGAACCTTTGTAAAAACTCTTCAACTAGGCAACAAGTAAGCCACATCACCATCTCTTCTTCTATTTTCTTTTTCAAATACATGTTATTAGAGATTTAAAATTATATTTTCAGATGTGTTGTTGTGATGTTCATGTGTTCAAAGTTGATGAATTGGGCTTTGATCCTTCTTCTGCTCATATTTCCTCTTAATAGATGCAAAACCACCTTTTCCTTCCCACATCTCACATTATTTCCAAAGGCACACCATCTCTCTAAAAATCTGAGTTATTGATAGATTCTTTTGTATGTTTTCATCACAAAAGAAGTGAAGAATTTCCCTTAGTTGGCCTCCTTTCTCGCCAATCTTCTTATTTTGAGTATTGTGCATGAACAACCAGTTTTACAGCCAACTTTCAAAAATTCTAGAAAAATGTAGGAAAATTTCCTGGATCTCAGTTTTATATCACAAACTTCCTTAAAGAGTTAGCTTTCAAGGAAAAGTGGTGTCATTGAAAAAGAGTGAGCGGTTTGAAAGAAAATCCGATTTTCATAATGGTCGATGAATCTGGACAGCACTAGAGTGTTTCTTAAATAAATAAAAATCTAGAAAAGATATTCCATTTCTGAAAAATGTTCTGCAACAGATGAAATTCTCTTCGAACCATAGGAAGGCCAAGCTCGGGAAAAATCTGAAATGGTCCTTTTGCCTTTAATCTTTAAATGGTACTGAATCTGAAAATTTAGTTTTGCATTAGTGTTTTATGCTCCTGTCTTCATGAATATACTTATTAGTATATGATCATATCTTGGTATGATATTACATATGTTATAGTTATGTCTGTTAACTTCTTCATTTGATGATGCTCATGCGTATGTGGATATTATTATCTTATTAAGTAGTTCTAACTTTAATTTAAGACATCTAACTTAACGGAAATCTTAATAGGGGTAGTATTGGGTTTTCGATAACTTGAATAATGACAAGATGATAATGTGTTATGTATGGATTGATGGGATGTACTCTCTAATTAAAGGTTAAGTCTTGTGCAAGCAGTTATCGCGTAAACACTAGAATGGAACGGATCTATTCAGACTCTTTGCGATGATTTGATTTGGTGAGATAAGGTTGGGTCCGGATGAGACATTCAAGAGGATAAAACTTTTTTGGAAGGATAAGGTTGGATTCAGGATGATAAAACATTTTTCTTTTCGCCGTCCCTTTTGAGGTCCACCGATGGCGCTATGCGGTATGTAACTGTTGCAGGTGTCCATGGTAAGTTTTGCAAAGCAGCAAAAGGGGGAGTTTCAAATAGTCCGGTGTCCAATTCTTATAGTTGGGAGGATGAAATCTTTTTTGGGGATTTCTAGATTACTGACATCTAACCTTGTAATCCTTTATTATTGAATGATTATCATGCTTCATTACTTGCTTGTTATAATTGTGATGGTGTATTGGATTGGGAAAAAGGGACAGGGTGTGTGTGCATTTACTAGGCATTCAAAACTCATGGCATTTCATGCTAGGTATTGAAGACTATTGGACTGGTCAAAGGCAAAGCTGAAATATTTAAAGACGTATGGCTACCCTAGGACAGTTAGGAACTAGTTTTGTACACACATTTTGAGATTGTAAGTGATTAATCGCTTGTTGTACTTAAACATTATTTTGTAATCATTATATATATCATTTGTAACCTATTCTTACGCTTCGTCAACTCATGTAGGCCTTGTGTTAATACTTTGTCAAGATCTATTAAAAAGGTAGCTTTGCTATCTAAGGTGGGTGGACTTAGAAGGGAGGCTATATTAACTCCTCCAACCTTCTTGGGATATTACTTGGTTATTAACCAAAGGACACATTAGCGATGTTTTCCTACTCTTATAACCTTACATAAACCTTGTTCTTATTTGTTAATATATTCTCTGATATTCTCGATTTTTGGGGCGTCACAGTAGCACTCCAGAAATTTCTGTTTTCTTCTCATCGCTCGAGCAATGGAATGATCGCTCGAGTGGTCTTGTAAAGCATCCAATACTTTTGCAAGTTTAAGATTTTGGGAGTTGTTAATTTTCACTCAAGCATAGGGTTGATCGCTCGAGCGGTCCGGCTGGCTCTTAGGATCTATAGAAGCCAATGTGGTCCACTTTTCTTCATTTTCCTTGTAGTCTTTCTCTCCTCTTCCTCTATTCCACCATTTTTTAGGGTTTCAAGCTTGATTTTCATCTCTTTCTACTCATTTTCTACCCCATGTTCCTTTAATAAAAATGTAGAGCACGCCGAGGGCTTTCTATCCATCCAAGCAAATCGTGTTTTCACCAAAGTTGGAATTTCAGGCTTCTTCTCTTCTTGCTAGAGGTAGGGATTCCTTGTTTCTTTACAATATTTTCATATAGATAGATGGGTGGCACTTTGTGTATTGCATAAAAACCTCTTATTGAGGGTATTTTCTCAAAAACATGTAAAGGAAGTTATGATTTTCAAATTTTGGGAATTAAATGTGAAATTGAGGTGGGTTATGGAAGTGTTGAGTAGTTAAAATATGATTTTGTGCCTCAAGGTGAAAAGCCCTAAATTTGGTCTAACCCTAATTATGGACTTACTTTAAACATGAGTATTTGTTTTAATTGACTTTAATTTCTTGAAATTAAGTGTGTGACAAGAAAAGATGAGTACAAGTAATGAGACTTAATCGTTGTGAAAATAATATTGGTATGTGAGGGTTATGTTTGGGAAAAGAATTGATTGTTGGAAATTGAATTAATATATAGAAGGAAAAGCCCTAAAAATGTAATGTGTAACCCTGAAGATTGTTCTTGATCTTGAATTAAAGGATAATTGATGAGTAAAATTGGAGGGTCCTTGTGATTCCTTGCGATGTGTTCAAGATGTTATTGTTTTAGAATGTGTTGACGTGCCCACTACCCGATTCGTGTGAGAATGACAAATGTGAAAATATGTTGGAATGTGTTGAGTTGCCCACTTGCTCGGTTCGTGTGAGGACAACGAATGTGGGAATGTTATGAGGTGTCCACTAGCCAAATTGTGTGAGGATGACAAAAGTGGAAGGTTTGAGATGTCCACTAGCCAGATTGTGTGAGGATGACAAAAGTGGAAGATTTGAGATGTCTATTGGCCATCCGTGTGAGGATGGAAAAATGTGGAGATTGAATGTTGAATTATATGATGTGTTATAAAATTTGAAACAACGGAATATTTATTGTGGGATTGGCATGTGTGAATGTTATAAATGGAAATGAATTGATTTGTTTTTATATGGATGGGTTATTCGGTATATGTTTAGAGAAGTGTAGTTATATGTGTATAATGAAGTTATGCGGATGATAGTGGGAATTGGCTCATTCTAAAGAAAAGGGTGGGGAGATATGATCACTAGTAATGAATGGTTCGTTGATCTAACATTTTTTTTTATATGAAATGTTAAAAAGGGGCTTTTAAGAAAGACTTCTAGAAGTTTATACAAGAATGATAAGAAGATAAAAGAAAAGTTTTTTCTTTTAAAAGTTTAGTAGATCTCCATGAGGATGGTATTACGTATGTGTAATTTATTTCGGGTATAAAAGACACACTATTTATTTATGTATTATTCTTTAACATTCATGATTGCATATATCTATTGATTTTACTATGGAGAATCATGGCATATTTGTTCATCCCATGTTATTTTTACCATTTTCAAGAACACAGTCAGATTACACCAGTTTTGAAAATTTGAGAATGTCTAATTTTCTTTCATGTATGTTTGTAACACAAGTGTAAATGAGAGATAAGTTGTGTATTGAGATTTATGAGTGTCTTCTCATGTAATTATTTTCTATGGGCATTTCAAGGTAAACCTTGGTATGTATTATTATTGTATTTATTCAAGAGGGAACATTTTCTACTTACCTACGTGTAAGGTTATTTCTATACATTGTTATGTAATTGGACTTAATTTAAAGATTTTGGTAATGTGTTCGGATAATAAAATTGGAGCATGACAGACACTTTATTTATGACGGACAGTAGCCTTCGGCACAAGTTACAGGGTTCCTAATTTTCTCAAAAGATTAGGTAGCGACTCTGAAATCTGGTAATGTAGTCCATTCCTAGCAAATATTTTTGCAATAAAATGGATTTTCTATAAAAGTTGTTAGATCTGGATCTCATTTTCTGTTTCACATTGCACTAGTGATATTAGATAGAAAATTGGGAGTCTGAATTGTTGGGCGCGCTTGGTAATCCCAAAGGCATGCCAAACTTAGAAATGGATGGTAATCTATTCTCTTCATTTATTTTGACATGGATTTGAGCATCAGTTTTCTCTTCTCCATGAAGATGAGATGTAGATTCCATCATTTTTCTTCGATTTTGTTTCCATTATTGTGAGTTTCTTTTTTGATCATCATGTGATAGTTCATATCACTTGATGATCAAATAAGTCGATCCATCTTTTCCACGATTGCTTCTATGATGGAAGTGATGGGTCACATTTTGATTGATTGTTTGTTATTCTTTCTCTCATCTCTTGGTGGTTCAGAAAGGAATTCTATGTTGCATTCATTGGAAGGCTTTCATGGCTTGTGTGGGTCTCATCGTCTCATTCTCTATTGTGACTAAGAATGAATTCATTTTGTCTAGCTTCCATTGATGTTCGAAGAGAATTTGTACTTCTCTCTCACATTCCTGTGTTGAAGAAGCACTTTGACTCATTTTCTCTCTTTATTTTGGTAGCTTCCTTTCGTTTCATTTGATAGTCTCGCTAGTTAATTCACTCATGATAATTTCCATTTACATAGTTCCTTGTACTTGTTTATTAGATTGCTTCCTTTTCAGCTTAGATGCATGTATACTTGTTTCTCTATTCTCTCATTTTTATCCCTTTTATTTTACACTTTCCATATTGTTCATCATGTTTTCTTCTTCATCATTTTCCATGTTTTCCATCCACTTTTCATGAATGGGGCTCGATATATTGTAATTAATGCTTCTATAATTTCTTATGTGATTTTGTGTGCTATCTCATGTTTTGAGATGGTTCACATGTCATATACTAGTAGCCGAGTTCTTAGTTGCATTCTTGTGTATGTATTGTATTAGTTTCTTGAATTTAGGATCATGCATGTGTTTTAACCCCTTTTTCCATTTGGCTAGTGCTGATGAGTACTAGGTAAGCCTCTTTCATCTTTGCATCCCGATTGTGCGTTTTCTTTACTATGTCTAACGTGTTACCATGAGGCTATGTACTTACTTGAGATATCTCTATGTTTGCCTACTGATTGGAGGCTATCTTGCTTAAGTTGGAACAATTTTGATTTCCATGCCTGTGAGCTCTCCTTTTTCGTTGAGTTGTACATTTTAAAACCCTTTGTGAAATGCATGCGATCAAAGCATTCCAAAGTAAGTGTTTTTGGTCTATACTTGTTTGCTTCATCTAGTAAAAGTAGCATTAATAATTGGAGCATGAACATATTTTGGCAATGAATCTCATATCATGAATTACTAGAGGCCGATCTTTGATCAGGTGAGCGGGGGTGCTTAATTCATGATCTTCTCCCCTTATACCTAAGTTCCCAAGCCAAGACACTTTGGTTGTGATGGACAGCAGCCTTTGGAACAAGTCATGGGCTTTCTAGTATTCCCAAAATATTAGGTGGCAATTTCCAGTCTAGGGATGTACTCCTCATTTGGCATTTCTTGAGATTAGTGATTTTCTATGAATTTTCTAGATTTGGACTCTCACTCGTTTCACATTGTACATTCGTGAAACCAAATGGGGTTGAATTGTCGAGAGCTTTAGAACTCCTTTCCAAAGGAGATCCCATAGATATGCTAAGTCTAGATCACTTATTTGTGTCTCACATTGCACTCTAATTTATTCAGTTCGTGAGTGAGACGTGGAGTCGACGCAGGGGAGGTTTCAGCTGTTTGGAGCGGCCCCTTGCTGGAGAACCAATAAAAGTGTGGCTAATCCTAGGGTCTTGCCTTGTTACAGCAAAGTGTAACAAGGTCTTACCTTGTTACAACAAAAGTATGTCTCAACCCAATACAACTTCAACTGTTGGCTTTACAAAGAAATAAGACAAAACCAGCTTTACGCTCCAAAATCCTCTACACCTTCATCTCGGTGGAGGCACACCATCAACACTTGAAAATGGTTTTCCACATAAGGATGAACATAAAGCCTAGTAGAGATAATCTTAATGAAGTGCATGAGTTTTAACAATATCATGATTATGAGATGCATTGTTATGCCATGCTCAAAATATGAGTTTTCTTTCCAAAACCATTTCATGCACTCTTTAGAAATCATAAGCTAATCAAAAGCTTCCATTTCAACAAAATCAAAAGGTGGTAAATATAATGCCTCGATATTTTTAATCTATTTTTGTAGACACTCTAGTTTGACTAACCCTCAGACTTTGGGTGCATGTAGGCTTCCTGATGATGAAATGGTAATACCTCCATCCTTAGAATGTTGAAAATTGCTTAAAGTTGTTGTCATACCCTATTTCGAGCAAAAACTAGCTTCTTGCAAAAATGACCAAAATACCCCTAAACCAATTTTTCAGCCAAAAACCAAATTTTCAACCCCAGTTGCACTTCGATTGCTGGTATTTTCCAAAATTACTGACCCATTTTATCAAAACCATTGATCTAATAGCAATTTGAGCCTGCTTGGTCCATAAGTAGGCAAAAGCCATGCAAAATCGCATCTAGTCATGCAAACCCACACCTAACCTGCAAAGTTGACACCTGGACCCCTGGCCGTACATGCGCCCGCATGGCATGGTGCAGCCGTAGCTAGATTGTGCGGTCGCACTTCCTCTGTGCAGTTGTACCTTCCTCTACAAATAGAAATGGAAACTCTACAAGGATGGCAATGCAGAATTGAAGAGAGGTGCTAGGGAGTAAGTGATACTCCACCCTAGCAACCTCCTCTAGATTCCTCTCCTAAGCTTCCTCTCCAAGCTAGGAGTGCCTATAAAAGCATCCCTTCCCCTCTCCTCTTTAGAGGGCTAGACTTTGGTGAACTTTTGAGTGCAAAAGAGAGCTTAAGAGAAAGAAACCCTCCCCTCTCCCTTCAATTCCGAAACCTTTACTAAACTAGAGTGCAAAAGAGAGCTTGAGACAAAGGTTTTCTTGCTTACAAGCCTCTCTCAAGCAAAGGTTTTGAGTTTGACTCCAAGTTCTTCAATCTTTAGATTATTTTTTAAGTGTTTTTAGTTGCTATTTAGGTGGAAATTTTGGAGCTAAGACAAAAAGAGGAAGAATGGTGATATTTTGCTCTCAAAACTCACCGAAGTTTCTCTAGTTTCTAACCCTTTGAAAGGGAGGGAAAGGAGCTCCTTATATAGGCTGAGGGAAAGCTTAGGGAGCACCCTGGGGCTTTTTATCACTTTCTCTTGCCGCCTTGCTCCAACATTGCACCAAGATTGTTTCCAAATAGGTTCTCCCATGTTTGGAAGTGCGCACACATAATGCACGTGCATGCGCACCACTAGCCTCAGTACACACACCATCTATGTATGCACAAGTGCGGGGTCACATGCCCTTGCTTGCTTGTGGCTTAAGTAAGCCCGAATTGCTTTCTGATCAAGGTTTTTAATAAAACTGGCTACTTCCCTCTCTCTCTCTCTCTCTCTCTCTCTCTCGGTCAAAAAGTTGGTTTTTGGCTAAAACGGGCCCACGGGTAAAATGCTCATTTTCGCAAAAGGTCAATTTTTGGCCAAAACATATTCATACATCAACTCTAAACAATCTCAAATATTCTAAAGATGAAGTATTCACCATTTCATCATCGGGAGACTTGCAAGCTCGTGAAGTCTTAGGGTCAGTCAAAATGGGATGTCTACAACAATACATACATGTTTATATGTCAAAGTAGTACCACATTTACCAGCCTTGGCATGGAAGGGCTGTTGGACACCTAAACAAACATTTTTCCACATTTACCGATATCGAGCACGAAAGGGCAATTGGACAACTATAAAACATTTCCCACATTTATTCCGCATCAAGCATGTTATAGGGCACTTGACTCCTCACGTGGGTTTCAATACAATACTCAACTCATTTTGAATTCCCAACTCTACTACCCAAATTACTACTCTATTTACCCATTTTTCAATGTTCCATCAATTTCCAAATCATAGCCGTTTTATTTTCCAAAACCAATGTAATGCGAATGTCATGCATGAGTTTGCAAATGTTTCAATTTGCCTAAGGTTCAATCTATAAGGAGTACACAACATAATCCACAATTATATGAATCACAATCCCATAAGGTTCAACAACTTCCATATTCGTTAACAGTTTCATTATAAATCCAAAATTCACACAACTCTATAATTTCCAAGTGTTTCATTATCTCAATTTTATATTACAACCCTCAATTGTACCAAAACCCTCTTTAAAACAAAACTCAAAATGAGGGTTTCAAAAAAAAAAAATTGGGGTTTTTCTCCTTTCTTCAACAAAATGTTCAAAGCATCAACTATTAGTTATCAATATGTCAAAACATCCAAAACATTAAAAAAAAACAAAACAAAAAAAAGAAAAAAAAAACAAACAAATAAACAAACAAAACAAAACAAAAACCAAGAGTGAAAACCCATTTCTATACATTTACACTTTTAACCAAAAATCTCTAACTCATACATCATTATAATTAAGAAAATACCGCATAATCATACCAAAACATAGATATACAAAGTCAAAAGTATTCGTACCTCAGAGGAAAGAGAATGGGTAAACACCCAAAAGTTGACAGCGACGAAAACGCAATCTAATCGGCACAAAATGTTGCTCTCGACGTGCTCTTACTTTTGGTCTCAATGAATAGGGGTAGATTTTGCTTCAAAATAGATGAAATCCAAGCTTGAAGAGTTTAGAGGCTCAACAGTGATGAAAAGTGTGTGTGTGTGTGTGTGTGAGAGAGAGAGAGAGAGAGAGAGGCCCTTTTTATGCACAGAGTTTTGGATAAACTGCTCGAGCGCTCATTCTTGCTCTAGAGTGGCGAAGACAAATTGAACAAACTGCTTGAGTGTTCATTCTTGCACTAGAACACTAAATTCAAGCTCCTAGTATCTCAGGCCTAGAAGTATCAGAACTAGATGGCTCAAAAGACCACTCGAGTGCTCATTCTTGCACTCGAACCAACCATGCAATTCAGCTCAGGTGCTAATTTTTCAAATGGACATAACCCTCTCGTCCAAACTCTTTTTTGGGCAATTCAAGAGTCTAAAATAAAGCCCTAACAACAAGCTATCCAATGGGTCTATTCTAAAATGTGAGGAGAGAAGGAGTCAAAAGAATGAAGATTCAACAGGAAGTAAACATCCGAATTAAGGTCTAGATTCAAGTTTTACTTAATTGAGAAGATAATACACTAACCAAAGGTTTTTAATGACAAAAATAACAAAAGTAAATACATTTCCAATGACTCATAAAGCATAAGTATTACAATAAATATAACTATGGCAATCCCGATATGTGTCTGCAAGTAGGCTCTGAAGTATTACCAAACCACTTTACTAGCTCCTGACTGGAAAGAAATGGAAGCTACTCCACGTGTGTTTTAGAACTTTCACCATGAACCTCAAGTCAAATTAATTTTCAAACCAACTACACTCCCTAATTGGATTTACCAGGTTATCATCCCATTTTCTCAAGAATTTTCAGTGGTTATCAACCAATCACAATGTATTTCTCAAATGTGATAGGATATTGAAAACATGAAACTCAGGGTTGTCAATGAAATGTGAGAACATGAACATAAAAAATAAATAAGTAATAATAAAATTTTACAAATCTCAAATATTTTGATGGTGAATCTTTAAGCGCAAATTAAATATTATTAGAGGGTATTTTAATTGATTTTAAACATTAAATAAATTTATGATGAAAGTCTTTAATTTAAAGGCAAGATTACTATAACAATAATAATAATAATGTTAGATAATTAATAAGTGTGGTTTACTAATCATATGCATATAAAAGATAATTAAATCCTAATGCCTATTATATTGTTTCTCGCAATTTTCCTAGCAACAGTGAGGGGTAGAGAGAGAGAGAGAGAGACGTCTAGGCTAATTGGGTGAAGAGTGTTGGAAATTGTTTGAGTTTGTGGTGATCATTGTCAAGGTAAATTCCCTTATCATCTCTTCTATAAAGACCTCAATTTTCGTAATTACTTTTGAAATCCAAACTTTGAGATTATTTCAATTAAGACATTGAATTTTCATCTTATTGCAAATTAAACCCCAAAATCGAAATGCGTTGCTGGCGAATCCAATCAAACCCTAATCAATCTCGGAAACTAGGTAATCACTTTTAAAACCTTAATTATGAATATCAAAACCTTAGAAAATGGTTTAATTGCATAAAAACCCTAACTCTCAGGTAACGCCGTTTTTGCCCAATTTTTTGGGTTGTTTTGCATTTTGGTCCAACCGGATCCGAATTAATTATTTTAAATATTTTAATATAATTATATGTTGATAATAAGTGATAATTTTCTTGCTTCCTATTAACACCCTTAAACCAACTAGATTCATAATTAAATGAGTTTAAGAGCTTAATCTATGCTCCATTCCATTCCATTGTCAAAAATCTAATTACAATCCAACCAAGGACATTTTGGACATTTTACTCATTTTTTTTGGGGGGGTATAAATATGAGAACAATCGCCTCCCTTTATCCTTAATTCTTAGCCAAGAAGAGATGAAAAGAAAAAAAAAGAAAAAAAAAAGGAAAAGAAAAAAGAGGAAAAGAAAATGGAGAGGAGGAAGGAGGAAGACAACCCCTTTGTTATGTGCAAGTTTTAATGTAGGATTATTACAACTATGACCCTTTTTATATATATGTCTAAAACTAAATTTTTATATATTTTGTACGAGCACGAAATAATCTTCACTCGTATAATCCTGTTGATCAAGTTTGCATACCTCTAAACATCATCGTAACACTTGAAATCACAAACGTGAGTTAGTTGGCGAGTGTGTGCTGGAAACCCCTCTGATGCCTAAGTCAACAAAAAGACTAAGGATGCAAAAGCTCTATGAATTTGGGAATAACAACTGTAATACCTGAGATTAGGATTGGGTCTGAGCTTTTGTAAGTTCTGCATGGCACAATCCTATTAGGACTCTAACTCTCCTTTGTAGAGTGCTCCTACGAATCCCATCTATAGTGCCAGCCGGCCAAACATTTGGCCGGTGGAAACAAAACACAGCCGGTGGCCTCAAGCCACGGCCGGTGGAGTGTGGGGATGGCCAATAAGCCATTCCCTACCCTCCAAAGCAAGATCACAAGTGTTTGGTGCAAAACCAAACACAAAACAGTCGAGTCGAGAGGTCCTGAGGCAAGGCGCGTAGTCGAGACCTCCGGGAACTCAAGACGAACACAAACAAGGATGATCACCGAGTATTCAAACGGTGATGCCCAAGTCTTGAGGATGGTCAAAAATGGGGTGTCTACAGTTTCCCCTCTTTGACAGAACTCGAAAGTCAAGAAGTGATGTGAGTGAATGTCAAAGCCCAGAGACGACCCATTTTTGACGAGGCCGAAGACTTGAACAAACAAACAAAATACAAATGTAATTGGTTGAACCCACAGGCTGCCTACGTATCCCTTTGCAAGGGATCAAACCAGCGTAGTTCAAGGGGTAGGATACAAATGATATGCAGGAAGACTTTGATAATTGGACTTATACGCTACACGAAGCCGGTTTGAAAATTGGACTTATACGCTACGCGAAGCCGGTTTGAAAATTGGACTTATGCCATGCAATGCAACGCAAAAATGCAATGTAATAGCTAGAAAGTGAAGGTACCTTACTGGGGTGATTGACAATGACCTACCTCATGCTGCTGAGGACCTTCCGCTTCTTCTTGGTTAAATTTCAGGTACTACTTTTCTCCCTGGCTGTGGCCGCAGCTTTCCCTATTCTCCAACAGGGTGACAGACTAGGTTGGATCAGTATCCAGAATTGAGGTGCATACAGATGCTATCTCAATCTATGGGGCTGCCATACAGATTTCAAGCCGAGGATATACCCCTGGGTGTTTAAACCAGACTTTAGTCTTGGAAATCCCGAACCTTTGTGTTCTAGGCATGAGCCATTCGAACTCTAATTTCCACCATCTCAGTTGGTCTCCTAGGAACTCACCGCAAACATAGGTAGGTGGCAATACCAGACCATCGGAAGTCGTTCGGGCACGACAAACACCAAAGGAATTGCACCTTTAGAGGATTTAAGGCCTCCTAGACCAGAGAGTGCACAAGAAAGTGCGAATGAAGAGTGAATGCACAAAACAGTGCTGATGCAATGTACTAACAAGTACAGGTTAGGTGCGCGAGAAAGCGCGATAAAATGCATGCAAAATGCAAGATGAGAGAGATCATGTAATGAAATGCACAAGACAGTGCGATGCAAAAGAAAGCGCGAGTGTAAACTGTACAAAATAGTGCGATGTGCAAGAGAGCGCGAGTGATAAACTGCACAAAACAGTGCGATGTGCAAGAAAGCGCGAGTGATAAACTACACAAAATAGTGCGATGCGCAAGAAAGCGCGAGTGATTTGAAATGCACTAAAGAGTGCGATACGCTAAACAGCGGTATTGAAATGCACTAAACAGTGCGATATGCTAAACAGCGCGAGTGATTTGAAATGCACTAAACAGTGCGATACGTTAAATAGCGCGAGTGATTTGAAATGCACTAAACAGTGTGATACGCTAAACAGCGCGATTGATTTGAAATGCACTAAACAGTGCGATACGCTAAACAGCACGATAGATATGCAATGCACAAAATAGTGCGAGTGCGATACAACCACAAGATGCACAAGACAATGCTAGTGGGACACAAAGTGTAAGTGCACAAGACAGTGCGAGTGAATGCATGTTCTATGCAAATGAGGTGCATTTTCTATGCAAGTATGGAAGAGCGCATTTTCTATGCAAAAGATACGAGCATTTTCTATGCAAGAAATAGGAGCATATTCTATGCAATGTTGAAAGCATATTCTATGCAGAATCGAAAGCAAGCATATTCTATGCATGAATCATAACGATGCGCGGCACGCATGTAACAAAAGTGTATATGAAAGTGCACATTCTATGCAATGGAAGGGCATCAAACATGTACTCTGGTGCCTCCGATTTACTTTTCAGAGGACTTGGCAATACGCTCAGCTCAAAAGGAGACACCCTGTTTATATTGGTGAGAGATAACATCTGCATGTGAAACCCTCAGGTGCTGCTTGGACTGCCATTCTGACTTGAAGCAGGCTTACACTTGGGGTCGAGATACACTCATACTCCAGAGAAACGGTGAAGCCTGAGAAGATGCACCTGGAGTGCAGTCTCGGAATTTGCCGAAGTTGAAACAGACTAAGATGCTCCAAATTTTCCTCTTTTCTTTTGCTTTGCAGTTCAGAACCTATATAGCTTCAGATAGGTCCTTGTTCTACTGTTCTCACATGGCCTGGGTTGAACCTTGCGGTTTATGAAAGAAAGAATCTTGTTTTGCATAAATGTGCAGAATGGCACAGCACTCTGAGCACAAAACGATTTTTTTGAAAATGAGAAAAGGGTTCTCAACCGGGTATTGAGCCTACAACTGAACACAACATACTATGACTCAACAAAAGGTACACGACCTAAACACATCGAGTAACACTCGAAAAAGACTCAAAACAAAAGTTGAGGTCAACAAAACAAAAGACAAGACACACAGACGTGTTACAAAGACAAGAGACCTCTCAGTTCGCGAGGAGCCAGTTTCTCCGGGTAGTGTTTCCCACCCTTTTCTCTTTTGTGATTCTCACGTCACTCTGGCACTCAATCTTTGTTTTTCTGAAAAAAAAGCTATTTTCTCACTTTTTCTCTCAGTGCACATCTCTCTATTCTTCAATCTTTCATTTTTTATCCCTCCCCTGGGTGGTTGGTGGATAAATAGAAAGTTGCGGGGTCTTGTCCCTAGCATTCCGCTAGATTCTTCTTCTTGTTCACAACAGTGAGTTTCTTCCATAGAGGGGCTGCGCTACAATTGGGTGTGTAGCAAATCTGCAGCTAACATCGGTTCACGATGCTCTGCTGGGGAGTTTGGACGTGATTAGATCTGCCCAGATGAGGGAATGGGATATCTTGTCCCATTCCGGTTCGTGCTTCGCACTTGGCTTGATACCTCGTTGCTTGGAGGATGTGAGAGCTTTCTGCCCTTTTGCGGTTAGCTTCAGTGGTGCCTTTTTCCGGCAGGTATGGTGCCTTTCTTGGCAAGCATGTTAACAATGGGGAAAAGATAGAACACCTGACTCAACTGTGCCCCTAGTTCATCATTTTGACCATTTTTTGTTTTGGCTTTTTACTAAAACAATTTTGACCAATATGAGAGTTAGATTAACATGCTTGTTCAATTTTTTGATTTAAAATCATGCAAGTCCGGCTATGAGCATTGAAAATTTTCTTTTTTTGGATCTAAGAAATGGTCCAGTTTTGAAAAATGGAATACTTTTCGAGAAAATCAGTCAACCTCTGTAAAAATTCTCAAAAACTATTTTTGCAAACGGCCAATGCTCAACAAGCACGGAACCTACTCTTGAGATGCACAACCTCAGATCCGAAGGAAAATTGCCCCTTGCTTAAATAGAGCTGCACGGCAACGAAAAGTTGCCCCTTGTTTGAATGGCACCATGGCACACTATATGGCAACGGAAAGTTGCCCCTTGTTTGGATAGCATCGCAGCGCATTGTAATCAGTCCTCAGAGTGACGATGACAACCGAACTCTCGGATACAGAGAAGGTAAAGATGATCAAAACCATTACATGGACACAGTTGATTTTGAAGTGTTTTACGGCTGGACTTCGGAATGAAGTTGCCTACGTATCCCAAAGATGGGAATCAAGCCTTACGTAGTTCGGGGTAAGGTATACTCAGGTATTAACCTCTCCTTTTGCGCTCTAACTTTTGCCAAGGCCGCCCTTCCGGGTTTTCAACCTTGCGAGCTCTGTTTTTCTTCTTTTCAATTCTTTTTGTTGTTTTCTTTTCTTTTTCATCTTTTCTTTTCATTTTCTTCATTTTTTTCTTCTTTTCTTTTCTTTTCTTTTCTTTTTCTTTGTTCTTTTTTTTCTTTTTCTTGCTCTAACTTTTGCCTGGGTCACCCTTTTGGATTTTCGGCCCAGCGAGCCTCTCAAGGGTAAAAGTGTAGCTTTGTCCATGTTGAATGGTTTAAGATCTTTGAAGTCACCTGAATCCAGGAGAATGGCTGCTGTTCGCTGATGATGTGGAAGTCCATCCAATGGAGGGTGAATTTGCGCCTAGTGTTGTGGATAGGAACTCAGTTGTCCTTCAGTAACGTCTTCTTCTTTCCTCCCTTCTGGGGTTTGGCATTCTTGCCGATCTTCATTGATTTGTGGAATGATCCATCTTCGGCTCTTTGAGCACAATCTGGCATCTTTTGCCCCTAGTTCGAGGGGTGCTTCTGATCTAGTTTTGCAAGCTCTTTTTGATGACATCTGATCTTCTTGATCTGACTTCCCTGCCTCTAGTTCAAGGGCTGCTTCAAATCTGGCCTCACAGGCTTCACATTGTGGTTGACCGTTAAACATTCTGAGTTCGAGTTCAAGGTTTGAAAGCAAGGGATCAAGTTTCGAGGTTGAGAGCGATCCTAGGCTGCACAATCTCAAGAGCGATTCCACATAGGTCTCCACAGGACCGGGGCCAACATTTTTTTAAATCTTTTAAGAAAGCGACTAATTGCTCGCACGGAAGACAATGTGAAACCAATCTAGATCAAGCCAGGATCCTTCTCAGTACTCACACTAACAAGCATGATCTCATTCATTAAAGGCTTAGCATGCCTCTCTTTCTCTCAAATGATGAAATTTTTGCAAAACCCGAGGAATTCCTTCCTCTTCGTTTTCACTGTAGTGTTCAAAACGTTTTGAAAAACTTAGGTCAATGCAATGATTTTGGGGTGCAGAAGAGTAGGCAAAAAGTACTGCCGTTTCATTCAAACTTTCTGGCACAACTGGCACAAGGCAGAAGCAAGCACAAAAGCATGAAAAACCACTGTTGTTTCATTCATAACTGTTGGTGTAACTGGCTCCATGGCAGAAACAGACTCAAACGAAAGTGAAAAGACAGACACAAAACAAAATAGTGATGCCCGAGGTAACACCCCCAGAATCACCTGACTCTAACAAAACAGGACTGACTCGATACAACAAGACAGACCCGAAACAAAAGGACTGACTCAAAACAAAGAGACAGACTCAAAACAACACAACAAAACTAACCTAAATACCCGAGTCAGAAACTAGCATTCGCAAATGCTCAAAACAGTACGTGCCATACGCCGCATCTGGAGTAAATCGAGCACCACCCACAGCTGGTTCATCCCCCGATCACATATTCACATTATCCCCTAAGTTCACTGACCCGGTGCCGATAGACTTTACTGAGTTGGTGTGACGACGACTTTATTGTCAATCAGATCTTGTATTTCGTGGCGAAGACGGAAACAACTATCAATGACATGGCCGACTTGCTGATGAAAGGCACAGTACTTGGCCGGATCATGGGACGGAGGAAGTTTATCTGGCAGTGGTCGCGGCTCTAGGGGTTTCAGATCCCCTTCTCTAATCAGGACCCTCAAGGCCGCTGATAGAGACATGTACAGTGGTGCGAACACCCTTTGGCTCCGAGGTGGGTGTTTTGAGGTTTATGGAGTTTTGCTGGATGTTCTAGCAAAGGGATTGACAGGCGCTAACTGGGCTTGCTGATCTCTTCCAAGCACGGGATTAGGGCTGAAAGGAACATTCCTGGTACAACGGCCTTCTCCCGGCTTGCCCCTTGATTCAGGCTGCTCTCATTCTAAGTGGTGAAAGTGTCATCCACAGTTTTTGCAACAACTGCGAGTACTTACTGTTTGTTTAGCCCTTCGGCTTTCAAAGCCTCAATATCGCACTGAAGATGTTCATGGGGACTAACGCTTGCCCCTGCCTTGTTCTTATCACTGGCCTCCACTTTGCTAAAAGATTGGCCTTCTTCCAACGCAGCCCGTCCTGAGGAGCCTTTTGTCATGAACTCCCTGGTATGTGATGCGGTTGATGACGGAGCCAAAACTCCAAAGGCCAGATCTACCACAGTTCTCTGAAGATCTTCGGTCATCCTTATCAGCTCAGAAGTAGTGGGTTCATGGGTTTGAGATAATTGTGGTTCAGATGCACCCATCATGCATAAGTCCATGCTTTCCGGGATAAACACTTCAGGCTTGGGTAGATGGGCCGGGGTGATGTATACGCTGGGGTCGTAAGGGACGGCCAGTGTGTGGATCAGATTGAGATGTGGATGAGGTACTTGGTCATTGGGGGCGGAAAGTGGAGCTATCGTCCGGTTGTTGATGAGATTTTAAACGTCATGAGGAAGACAGTAGCAACGGTCGGTGCCATGACCGCGCTGTTGATGGTATATACAGTACTTGGAGGGGCTATGTCTGGCTGGGAGTGGGTTAGGTAGAGGTTGAGGATCGAGGGGTTTGAGATACCCTCTTTTCATTAAGGCTTTTAGTGCGCTAGTCAGGCTCATATAGAGGGGGGTGAAAGTTCAGCCTTGAGCTCGGGCTGGGCCGGCGGTTTGTAGGCTTGGATTGGCAAAAGGGTCGGCTATGGCAACTGTATTGATTTCGGTGGGTTTGGGAATACTGCTACTACCAGCATTGGTGCTTCCTGCAATCGCCCTCCTTGTCAGTTCACTTGTTCTGGGAATGATCCCGCTGTTGAACGCATTCTCGACCTGAACCCCCAGTTGATGCAAACTTTTGAAAATGAATAGTGGAGCGACTATCAATTTTTGCAACATATCATGCTCGAGGTTTCGCACCATCATCTGCACTTGATCCCTCTCGGAAGGCCGATCTGTCATCTGTGTTGCCTTTGCTCTCCATCTTGCAACAAATTCCACAAAAGGCTCTGTTGGGTTCTGGCGGGTTGTTTTAAGCTCTTGCATGGTCATTTCAACTTGGGTATTGTAGGAATACTGATCGACAAAGGCCTCGGCCAATTCTTCCCAGTCTTGCTTCACTTTATCTTCTAACTTAGCGTACCAAGTGGTTGCTACACCCGACAGGGTTCTTCCATACAGAGAGAGTTTCTGTGGCTTAGTCAGACCCATTGGCTTTAGGACATCCAAGAAAAGTCGGATATGTACCATTGGATCTCCAGACCCGTCGAAACGGTCAATATATGGCATTTTGAATCTGGGGAGCCGAATGGCAGCCTCGGTGTGCCCATCCTCAATGTCGGGAATGGAGTTAAGGCCCTGTGCCTTTTTGAATTGCTTCTCAAGGTTCGCAATCTTCACTACAGTCAGATTGAGCTCATTAACATCAAGGGAATAAAGCCTCTCATTAGGTTGCACCAGGGGTCTGAGCACCTGAGCTTAAGTCAACCTTTCTCAAGGATTCGGACACTGCAAATCTTCAACTGGTGGAAGTGGGTCAAAGTTTGGCTGGGGTCCCAAAGCTGGATGTGAGGCAGATGCCCCAGACGGACACTGCATTTCAATACTGGTCTCAGCCTGCATAGCAGTTCCCTGATTTAATGCTGCTATCACGGCCACAAATTCTTCCAAACCTTGTGCCATCATGGTCTGCTGAGTCTGGTGATGTGACTGGCGACTGACAGATCAGATGGACCGGTGAGCCCTAACTGGCCTTTCTTTGCCTTGCCTCAGCGAAAGAATACTGGTTGCCCTTGAATTGAATTTCTGACCTAACAAAGTCTATCAGCACTAGTCCAATGTACCCGGGGGATATCAGAGCCTTCTAAAGCTATGGTTCCAAGACTACTTAGCAAAAGAGCAAACAGACAGCACCTCTGCCTAATTTCACTAAAACAGATATGAGCATACTAGGATGACTGTGCCTCCTACTGAATTCTGCGCCAAAATTCTGCCTGTAAACTGATACCCTCAGGTAAAACTGATTCCCCAAATATTGATCCTGATGCCCACAGGCCTGATACTCAAACTTGCAAACTGATATATGCACTTCCTGTAGAGATACACTCTAGAGCACATAGCAAACAAGTGAGAGCCAAAACACCCCTATGTTGGGGTAGGGTTTCCCTGTCCTATTTTGTCAGGATCTAGGGTTTCATTACACATACAGCGGTTTCAAACAACCTATATCGGGTAAGCAACCTGTCCTAGTTTGGAATGGTCACTATGGATTCTAAACATGCACTAGGTCGAATGGTCAAAAGGGTGCCCCGGTAAAACCGAGGTTTGTGTTCCCATACTGGCAGAGCCCACAACTGGTTAGCCTTATGGTCATGTCTTGACAAGACAAGCGTCCGGCAAACCGTTTAGGAATAGCAGATGGCCAACACGGTGTCCTAGGCGCACCAATGCACATGCAATGCAAAGAAACACATAAGTGAAATCAAAACAAGATATCACGAGTTCGAGTCAAGTTCTCTATCCCCCCAGTAGAGTTGCCAGAAACTATAGACGTCCCTGAACGCCCCGGGAGGGTGAGTCCCGTTCTGTTCGTATTGGGCTTACTACAGTTCAAGACTCTCAAATTGTCACGGTTCTTAATCTGAACCAAAGAGTCCAAATCCGGAAAATCATTTTGAAAAACAGAATTTTAGAAAAGAAGTGCCAAACATGGACTGCTTTGCCAGATACAGAGTCGCCACCTAAATATTTTATTTTGGGAAATTTAGGAAACCCTGACTCGGTACCAAAGGCCACGTGTCCGTCATCACCAAAGTTGCCTCGGCTCGGGAACTTGGGTACGATTGGGGAATGTTAGCTATGAGCACCCCCTCTCGCCCGATCAAAGACTGGCCTCTATTAACCGTGATATCTTGTTTTGAAAGCATTATGTGTTCCTATCCCGGTTATTAGCCTAGAATTACTATGTTATGCGCACAACAAACAAGTATAGACCAAATCGCCTAAATTGGAGCAAAACATTGCATGTTTATTTTGAAAATGGTTTGCTACTCGCAAGTAGGCTAAAATGTAGGTTTTGCCACCCTCAAGTGGGCTTTAGAAAAGATAGTTTTTCCACTATCTAGTGGGCTTAAAACTCACAGTTTTAGTGCATTATTCCAATTTAGGTAATTCAACCTCCATCCACAGGCACTCAGGCAGTTATATCACATAAGCAGCTAGCCTCATGGTAAGTATGCTGTCATGTTTAACATTCACACTCATGCGAGATGCTAAAGCACAAAACACTTACAGTGTACCCCAAGCCAAAACAAAGAACTCGTTAGCAATCAATGTATGATCCAAGTGCATGTTAAGTGCCTAATGCGACGCACACAGAATGCAATTAGGATAGGCTCAGCTAATCCTAGGATGGCATGTGGAATGCACAAATAGCATGTATTCAAGTTGGATTTGAAATAATTATGCAGTTAGTATGATGCGCCGAGCCCGGTGCATGCAATACTGATGAATGATGCACGCATGCATAGCATGAGGTATGCTAAATTAAATATGCCCTAATACTAACCATCAAAGCAAGTAAGTAAAAGGGAGAAAGAAGTGGGGGTTGGAAGACATGCACACACGCACCCACACTTATTACAAATTTGCCCTCGCTCGGAGGGACAAAAAGAATAATACAATTTACTAACCTACAAGCTAATTAATTATTATAGACAAATTAAACTAGTTAAGCAAATTAACAAATCTAAGAAAGCAGTAAATAGCCTCGGGAAGAGGGCCCAATGCAATGCGTGTTCGACTCCGCTCGAAAAGCCACTGCCATGCACAAGTTGTCTCTACTTTGACTGTTATCCTCCTCTGAAGACGGCCCAAGTCCCAGGGTTGCTTTTCTGAGTGCTGTGGAACACCACCGGCTAAGAGGAATGGCCACCGGCCAAGGGGAATGGTCACCGGCCACTAATTATACTATCGGCTATTGATGGATGGCCGGCCGGCCAAGGCTTCCTGCAGAATCTGCTTTTGACAGCAGCAGAGGGCAAAACATAGCATGGCAATGCATTTCAAGCGATGTGTGCACCAACCACACTCCTTATCATATTCATGACTCAAAGGAGGATGGGTCTCGATTCTCGAACCACCAATCGCGCATTTCAATGCGTGATGGCCCAAGGAACCAAGTCATGCATTTTCAATGTGGAGTGAAATGCACATAAACAAACAATGGGGCTCAACCTCCATCACAATCAATTCAAGAGGTTAAGCATGCATGCCCATGTGATGCAACCTAGGCATGTGAGCTAGCATGCAATCATGGAAATGCAAAGAAGCATACAAGGCATACAACAATCATGCAAGGCATGAAGCAATGCAACCAACAAGTATGCAAGATACAATGTGGGTGTTCAAGCATGCAAGCAGGCAAGCATGTGACTTCATTCAATCATGCAACTTTAATTATGCAATAACACACAAATATGCAACAACATACAAGGTGAGCATGCAACGGCCATGCAAAGGAGGGACTTACACTAGTTAGGCAGCTCTATACTAAGCCCAAAATAGTGGCCAACATGGTCAAAAATGAAGTCAAAATGACATAAAACATGCATGCACGCAAGGACCAACACTTAGGCATATAGAGACAACTCTCAAGCACACTTAAGAGGATGCAAACGTGGATAGATGGCATGCATATAAAGCTCTGAAAATCATGTTGTAAAGGTACCAAACCAAGTAAACAAGACAAGCTAAACATGCAACAATGGTCCAAGATTCAAGGCAAGCCCAAAGAGGCTTAAACCATGGCTAAGTCAACCAAGCCTCACAAGGCTAAGAGGACTTAAAACAGGTCCAAGGCAGGCCTAAACAAGGCTAAGGATACACCTAGATGGCATCTAAGTGACCTAAACATGCAAGCATGCACAAGGGCCTAAACAAAGGGCATAAGATAACAACCTTTTAACACATTAGAGGGGCAACAAATGCAAGCATACAAGCATGCTAAGCGGACTGAAATGGCATGGTAAGTGGTTCCAAACCACTGAAATAATGCAAGTAATGCATGCTCATGGTTCATGCACTTATGGCTCACAAGCTAAGAATTCAAAGAGGCTATGCAATGCATGTCATGGTCGACCAAAACAACCAAAAATAGAACTTTAGCATGCTGAAACAAGCACAAAAGCTTCACAAAGCTTGGCCAAAAAACATGCTAGAACAAGGGTCAAAAACCTAAAGCATATTAAGGCTAAAACATGGCATTACAAGACATGTATGCAAAGCATGCAAGGTGTGTCTAAACCAACTTAACACAATGCTATATCATGGCAATATAAGCACAAAAATCAGTTAAGGCGTGATCAACATGACCCTAAACTAGATGCTCCCTCAAGAGGCAAAAATGGCCCTTTTCAAGGACAACAAGGAGAGGGGATGGTCCTCTCCTTCTTAGGACCTCAAGGCACCATCCTCACCACTGAAATCCCTCAAGATTTCAGTGGTGAGGAGGCCCAAACACAATGGTCCCGGAGCTCACAAAAAATGCACAAAAATGGAGCCTAACAAGGCTTAAGAGGGGTCAAACAACCTCAAAGCTCAAAACACTCTAAACAACTATCTAGAGTAGACAAAAATAAGACTTTTATATGTTATACACCAAGTCTAAAAATAGTTGCAAGGCAGACTAAAGAGCTATGCAAAAATGAGGAATAAAAGGGATAAGTTCTTACCCTTGTTGACCCTCTTTAAGAATGATGGACCAGCAGCTTCTTTGGCTCAAACCAGCTCCAAAACTTCAAGAACAACCTCTTAGTACCTCAGTAGCTAAAGGAAGGTGTAATTGTGGGTGTTTGTGCACAAAAGTAAGACAAAACACACACAAAACACAAGAGAGAGGGAGATATAGATATAGGATAGATACACAACTCAAACCCTAAAACTAGAGCCCTCTGAAAAAATGTTGTCCCACCTAAAAGAGGGAGAAGAGGTCTCTTCTTATAGAAGATTCAACCTTGTAAAGCTTCCAAGGCAAGCTAACAAGGTTGAAATCCCTCCATACACGTGTATGGAGGGGAGCAAAGGTGGGTGCTAGCTATCACAGCTGGCACAAAAATATCTGCAAAAGCAGATGAATAGTAGACGGCCAGCCAAAAATGCAATTTGGTCAAAATAGATGACCGGTCGACCATCTATAGTGCCGGCCGGCCAAACTTTTGGCTGGTGGAAACAAAACACAGCCGGTGGCCTCAAGCCACGGCCGGTGGAGTGTGGGGATGGCCAATAAGCCATTCCCTGCCCTCCAAAGCAAAAACACAAGTGTTTGGTGTAAAACCAAACACAAAACAGTTGAGTCGAGAGGTCTTGAGGCAAGACGCGTAGCCGAGACCTCCTGGAACTCAAGACGAACACAAACAAGGATGATCACCGAGTGTTCAAACGGTGACGCCCAAGTCTTGAGGATGGTCAAAAATGGGGTGTCTACAGCTCCATTTTTGATAATGGTAACTGGGACCTCACCTCAATCCATAACATGTTACCACAACAGACCATTGATACTATTCTTAACACCCGTAGACCCATGTATGTTATATATAATGACACACCTTATTGGAAAAGTTCTCCCACTGGTAAGTTCTTTATTTCAGCAGCCTATCAAGCCTTATCTAATCAAGAAACAAATGGTGTTAACTGGCAATGGATTTGGAAATTAAAGGTTCCTCATAAACTGCGAACATTTCTCTGGCTTGTCATGCATTAAAGACTTTTAACTAATCATATGCGGCTCATAAGGAATTTATTAGATATAGACACATGGCCTAGATGCCATGCATCCAGAGAAGACATGCAACATCGTTTCAGAAACTGTACCAAAGCCCAGGTAATTTGGTTGATTCTGAAGAATGTTACTTGGTGGCAACACAGCAACAATGTTCCCTTTCAAGATTGGATCAAAAATAACATCCACAGCAAGGACCAAGCCAACAATGATCACTGGTCTACAGTTTTCTTGACAACTCTATGGATTATCTAGAAAGACAGAAACAAAGAAGTGTTTGATAATATCACACAACATCCTCACACCAATGTTAACTCCATACTACACATGGCTATGGAAACTCAGGAAGCTTTTCAAGCTATCCTCCACCCAAACTTTAAAGATCCTAAACTAATGCTCTGGTCTTGTCTTGTTGCAGGTCAGCTTAAGCTCAACACAGATGGATGCTCCAAGGGTGATCCTGGCCAATCTAGATTTGGTGGGTTGCTCAAAGATGAAGTAGGTACCTGGGTTTGGGGATACTATGGTTATCTAGGCAACTGTACAAGGCTAGAAGCTAAACTATGGGGCATATACAGAGGTCTCACCACAATCATGTAGAAAGGAATGGCCAACATCCAAATCGAAACTGAATCCCAGCTAGCTATGGAACTCATTCGGGACGGAGCTGGTGTGAACTCTCCATATCGGGCACTCATTGAAGATGCCAACTTCATCCTCAGAAGATACCAATGTACTATTGCCACAATACCCAGGGAAGCAAACCACATTGCAGATGCTTTGGCAAATCTAGGTGTAAATCAACTGGAGCACTTCCTCTTCCTAGAAGACCCACCCAGTTCTATTTCTTCTTTGCAAGTTACTAACATGATCAATGTTGGCTCAAGAAGGGATTCTAATTATAAAATTAAAAGAATGGTGTATGAATGGTGTGACTTAATGTTTGAGCAGGAGCAGTGTGTATGGTTATGGTGCTTTAGCATTCCACTTAATCTATGGAATGTGAATACCTTCAGAAACATTGGCAAAGTATGGGGAGAGGTGGTGTAATTCTATGAAGATACAATCAGAATGAAATCATTTTGGTATGGTAAGGTGAGAATCATTACGAAAAGTTTGGATACCTTAAGCTCGGTATTATTTTGGGATTGTGATGGTATGCTGTTCCCAGTCCATGTTTGTGAAGTTTACGATCCTTTATGGGCATCAAGTGAGTTGTATCATAATCACAAAACTGGAGAGGTAGAGGTGAATAAGGAGTCTGATCGGGTGTCTATGGTTGGGAGTTTACCGGCGGTAAACGGCGGTGGACGAAATGCCATGATCGGAGAAGGTGAAAGGTATAAGGCAAAGTGTTGAAGATGGGCAAGATAGGGATGATGTGGAGGGAGCTACTGATGTGGAGGATGATTGGGTGGACACAGGGGAAAAACGTTTGAATGAGGTGGAGGGGAATTCAAATTGAGGGACTGTGTTGGTGGTTCAAAATACAGATACTACATTGGAGAGTTCAACTGACGGGGACTGCATTAATGAGGAGGAACATGTGTTTGAAACAATAATGATGGAAAAGGAAGTGGATGGTAATAAGGAAGAGTATAATAATATTTTATCTATGAAAAAAGATAATGGGGTAAAAATGATCAGGCCTAATAAGAGTGCTAAATTGGAGGGGTTTATGAGAAGTCTTAATGGGTCAGATTTAATTAGGCCCAATTTATATTTGGAAGTTGTTTTAGAAGGGGCCCATGCTGCAGTTAAAAGTTTACAGTCCAACAATGCCATCATTGGCCCTATATATTCTGACCCAAGTAATGTGGGGAATGGATCAAAACAAACAAAAAAGTTGGATAGAACCAATAAGTACAAAAGTGAAAAGAAAGAGGGAAAGGGGTGGTTAGGAGAAGTTCTGGCGATGGGACCAAAGGAAGCAGAAAAATGAAGGATTTTTCAGTATTCAAAAGAAAATCAATGGGTTTTGGTAGTGGTCTTCAACGGGCAGCAATCTTTAAGGCAGCAGCAGTTCCCTTATCTAAATCAATATCATAAGGCAATGGGTCTAGTAGAAGGAAAATGCTTCTTAATGAGGCTCAAGCATCAATTAGAATTGGGAAAGTATTGGGGGGTGGATTATGAATGAAATAGAAGGAAATAAGGAGGAAGTAACTAGTAGAATCATAGAATTAGAAGAAAATGAGAGGGAAAGAATTGAAGATTTTGTGAAAGGGGTGGAGATGGCTCAAAATTGAGCTATCTTCGAAGTTGGTGCATGTGTTAGATATTGTTGCCAATGAAGGTTATGTCATAAAATGTGCAAGGATTAGGGAGAAAAGAAAAAATGGGAAAAATAAAGAAGTTGGAGTCTGATAAAAAGGTTGAATTACTTATGATACAAGAGACGAAGATGGGGAGTATGAATGATTGTTTTGTTAGGTCCTTATGGCCATAAAAAAATTTTGAGTTTATGGTGGTGGATTCAGATGAGAGTGCAGGAGGGTTAATTTGTATTTGGAACCCAGAAGTATTCCAGTTAAAAGATTGTTGCAATACCAGAAATTTTATTCTTTTTTCAGGTGTGTTTCATCAATCATTTGAATGTGTGGTTGTAAACTTATATGCTTCAAATGATGATAAGAGAAGGAAACAACTGTGGGATCTGATTATTAATATTAAGCCATTGTTTAATACACCTTGGTGCATAGGAGGTGATTTTAATGTAATTCGAAAGATTAGTCAAAGAAAAGGCTGCACAAGGAGTGACAGAGGGATGAATGATTTTAATGAATTTATTGATTGGATGAAATTTTTAGATATGCCAATGCTAGGTAGAAATTTACCTAGTGTAATTCTTTTGAAGGTGATAGATGGAACAGGATTGATAGGTTTCTAGTAAATCCTATATGGCTTGAAAAATTTGAATTGAAGCTGTGGGGCCTGCCTAGAAGTATATTTGATCATTGTCTATTATTGTTAATGGAAGATGACAGAAATTGGGGTCCTCGACCTTTTAGATTTTTGAATGCTTGGACACTCCATCCCAAGTTCTTAGAGCTGGTTAGGAGGACTAGGTCAGAGAATGAAATTGAAGGATGGACAGGGTATCGATTTATGAGAAAGTTATATGCATTGAAAGGAGATTTAAAGATATGGAGCACAAAGATTTTTGGTAATGTAGAGAATCAATTGAGGATGGCAGAGGAAGAGTTACATGAGCTGGATTTAAAAGCAGAAGTTGGTCCTTTGTTAGAGTCAGAGATATAAAAAAGAAAAGTGGTAAGAGATTTAGTGTGGAAGTTGAGCAGGAGAAAATAATGGATGTGACAGCAAAAATCGAGAGTAAAATGGACTCAGGAAGGGAACAAAAACACAAGTACTTTCATGTAATGGCAAACAAAAGACAAAGTCAAAATTTATTGATGCAGTAAAAGTAAATGGGTCGTGTTTAATGGAGCCCGATATGGTAAGGCAAGCAATGTTTAGACACTTCAAAGGGGTATATTCTGAAAATTAGAGCAATAGACCAAAGCTTTCTGGGCAGTTCAAGTCTGTTGCAAATAGGGATGAAGTGGAGGAACTTGAAACAACTTTCATAGAGGAGGAAATTTGGTCTACTTTGAAGGAGTGTAATGGCAATAAAGCCCCAGGACCAGATGGGTTCAATTTATCTTTGTCACGATCCAAACTCGCCCCTATAGGTTTAGCATCGTAACCGGCCAGCAATCCTTAGATTACCGAAGGCCTCTGAACAGATAAGCATATAATAAGGGGCTAGCGGAAGCAATTACATAAATATAGTTGTCCAATGAGCTGTGCTGACTTATATGAAATAGAATATTTAAAAATTTATACACCATAGTCAAAAGTCAATCATACATTATACCCACACACATTAAAGTATCTAAAGTACAGCCAACATAATTACATCAAGTCATATATATACACAGAACCACCAGAACTTGAACACAGGACACTTCGGGAACCTCCACGTGAGGCACAATGGCTGGCTGACAACAGAACACAGATCCAGACAAAAAGTCTCTAGACTTGAACTCCAGAATGCTCACCTATGCATATATATATATATATATATACAAACAGTGAGCTAAAGCCCAGTAAATAACATTAAGGTAAAGAGGTTAGTGAACGAAATCCGAACATATCATAAGCAGAAAACAGATCATAGCATAATCATTCTCATATCAGAACATAATAATGGTATATCCCATAAAACACATTACAGAACGTCTTCCGACTAGAGTAACCGATTCCGGATACCGATTAAACACATATCACCACAATGAAGTGGCTAACGAGATCTCGTAATTACTTGTATGTCATGGACCCGCATTTTCATGCCGTCCCCCATGACTTGGGACTGTCTATGGATGCCATAATAGATTTCAAATTTGGGATGTTCGTTCACGTAAACAGATATCATTTCAGAAATCATAGCTTATCACATTTCATTTGGAACATAATTTCATATAAACGTATCTTTACGATAACGTTACTCACAGTGGTTCCAGTAAGCGGTCAATCAATCCTCGAGTCTTGACCTATAATCACAAAATACATAACACAAGAATGTCTTATCATTACACATTCATGTGGCCAACACGGCTTAGCTTACTTTACATAGGTTTCTTGCTTAACACATTGCTCAAAACACACTCTCGAATCTCATAACTTAGTACATTCTTCACTTAGTGTGTTTCTAATCACTTAGTGTGTTTCTAATCTATAACCTCATTATCAAAGCTTACTTAGGTCTTAGGAATGCCTAAGATGCAATGAGGATGCCAAAACATGAGTTGGAACACTTAGGCAAATTTTCTGAAAATAAGGACCCCGCTCGAGCGTAGACTTCCTCGCTTGAGCGGACATGCAAAATGAGAGGGGTCGCTCGAGCGAGACTTCCTTCGCTCGAGCGATCTGCAAACTCGGAGAAAGTATTGGTTGGTCTCAATCTACGCTCGAGCTACAACTTCCACGCTCGAGCAGACATGCAAAATGTGAATGGTCGCTCGAGCGCACATTCCTTCACTCGAATGATCTGTAAACGACATGAAACTTTTGGGAGCTCGCAATTCACGCTCGAGCGGACTTTTGGTCGCTCGAATGGAGTACACGCACTCAGAGTGGTCGCTCGAGCGTAAGCTCCCACGCTCGAGCGTGGGAGCTTACGCTCGCGTGGATGCAAATTCTAGAATTTCTAAATTTGATCACCAAACTCAAAACTCGAATTCAATCTTCCAAAACACATCTCTTGGGCCCCAAAACTTGAGATAACATAGTAAACTTGTAAAACATGAAGAATTTAGGATCATTTCATAAAATCATGGCCCAAGGTTTTGTCAAAAGCTCACATTTTCAACTTAAAATATGATAAATGTTCATGAACACAACATGCATGAATTTTTCTTGTATCCAACTCTTCAAAACATGATCAAACCCCACAAAACAACTTGGAACTTGATGATTTCCCTAAATGAAGATGAATTTCAAACATGCAAGAGAGAATTCTTGGAAATCATGCTCAATTTGTAAGAAAATGGACATGCACGCATGAATTGCAACTCAAACTCTATTCTAGGCTCAATATACACATTCAAACTCATAATCTTGAAGAAATTTCATGTTAAATGACTTAGTTACACAATCTAGAGATTGTAATCTTACCTAGAGTCTTGAATCAGCTAGGTACTTGCACAATCTTGGTGAATTCCTTCAATTTCTCTTCAATCTCTTCTTCTGTCTCTCTAGAATGCACTCTCTCTCTCTCTCCAAGGTGAAATCTCAGATTTTTGCTCTAAAGAAAATGAAAGAAATGAGCTCAAATGAGCTTTAAGGCTCATATGTATAGCTATAATGCTAAAAACATACTAATTAGAATATTAGGCTAACCAAACACGACTTAATTAATCAGACTAATTCAAATTTTAATAAAATTTGCCATATGGTTCTAAAAATTTCAAATAACATATCGGTGTAGTCAATTTCGTTTTCAGATGCCGATAAGGCTTTCAATTTACATATTAAAGTGGAAAATCGAAACAGATATTTCTACAGGCAACAGATAGAAAGCCAAATATCATGCAAAATACAGAATAAACACATAATTTATTTTAATCCTCTCATTAGCATCATTAATTACGGATTAGTAGCTAATTACGGGTCGGGGTTATTACAATCTTGCATTCAGAAGTGCTGGAAATTGATGAAAGGTGAAATTGCACAACTAATGCAAGATTTTCATTCTAATGGAAAGTTGGTTAAAGGTTTCAATAGCTCATTTATCACTTTGATTCCTAAAAAGGATAATCCAAATGGGTTAGGTGATTACAGGCCAATCAGTTTAGTCAACTCTGCTTATAAGATTCTAGCTAAGGTGTTGGCTAGGAGATTGAAAAAGGTATTGCCTAGGGTGGTTGGAGATGTGTAATCGGCATTCTTGGGAGGAAGATTTATATTGGATGGGGTTTTGATTGCGAATAAAATAATTGATTGGTGGAAAGTGAATAAGTTGAAAGGAATAATACTCAAGCTTAACTTTGAGAAAGCATACGATTCAGTGAATTGGGACTTTTTATTCTCCTTGTTGGCAAATTTTGGATTTGGTGACAAATGGATCAGTTGGCTGAAGTCCTGTGTGACATCTGCTAGGATTTCTGTGTTGGTTAATGGATCACCTACAGATGAGTTCTCTCCTCAAAGGGGTCTTAGGCAAGGGGATCCAATATCCCCTTTCCTATTCAACATTGTTGTTGAAGGTTTGAATTTATTACTGGAAAGAGCAAAAGAAATTGGTTTATTTAAAAGGGCCAGGGTTGGAAAAAATGAGTTATGTATTTCTTACTTACAGTTTGCGGATGACACCATTATTTTCTGTGAGGCAAATTGGGAAGAGATTGTAATAGTAAAGAGAATACTAAGGTGTTTGAAGTTATGTCTGAGATGAAAATTAATTTTCACAAAAGTGTGGTGTGTGGGGTTGGTGTTGAGGATAATCTGGTTAATGAGTTCGCAGTAAGATTGAATTGCATGAGTCAGAAGCTTCCCTTGAAGTATTTGGGACTACCTCTTGGAGCAAATCCAAAGAAACTAGTAACATGGCAGCCAGTAGTGGAGAAGGTTAAAAAGAAACTGTCATCTTGGAAAAGGAGACTTCTTTCTTTTGCTAGGAGAGTAACTTTAATAAAATCAGTCTTGGTTAATTTACCTATTTATTACATGTCTATTTTTAAAGTACCTAAGGGTGTGGCTAAGAAGATTAATAGGCTGCAAATCGCTTTTCTTTGGGGAGATTCAAAAATAAAAAAGAAAAGTGCATATAGTCAGTTGGGAGGTGGTAACTAAGCCCAAAAGCCATGGTGGTCTTAGGGTGAGGAATATTACAAAAGTGAATGATTTCTTGCTCTTGAAATGGTGGTGGAGATATGGGGTTGAAGACAGGTCACTATGGAAATAGATTTTATGCAGTAAATGTGGTTCTTCAAGAGGGAGGTGGTTACCATTTCAGAGGGGTTCAAGTGTGGTTTCTATACTGTGGCAGAGTATTATGAATCTTGCTTATTCTAACCCACAACTAGTGGAGTTCTTTAAGAAAAATGCAAGCATTGTGGTTGGTGATGAGAATAGAATTAAATTATAGAGTGACAAGTGGTTTAGGAATATAATCCTCAAAGAGGAGTTTCCTAGATTGTTTAATATTTCTGTGGAGAAGGAGGTCTCTCTGAACCAAATTAGTCTGAGAAGGAGTAATTCAAGCCATTAGGTTTTGGAGTTTAGAAGACCTTTGTTTGCTTGGGAAATGGAAGAGGTGGGGAGGTTGGATGCTCTGTTGTTGGAGGCCCCAATTGTTAGAGATTCAGTGGAGGATTCCTTGAGGTGGACAACATCTTCATGTGGGTTGTTTTTTATAGCTTCAATTTGGAGATGGAAAGTGGAAGATAGGGACTCCGCACTTAGAATATCTGAGTTGGTATGGGGAAATGTCGCTCTTTCCAAGGTGAAGTTTTTCTGTTGGTTAGCTTGGATTGGTAGAATCAAAACATCTGTCATCGTGCAGAGAATTGGAGTTTTAAATGATAATGCTAATATTCTATGTTTGTTTTGTAGAAATGAAACAGAGTCTTTAAATCATATTGTTCTTCATTGCCTATAGACTTGGTTATTATGGTCTGGTGTGATAAAATGGTGGGCAATACCAGGATCAATGGCTGAGGTATTGCAATAGTGGGATGGAGTGAGGATGAAGAAAATGGAGAGAAAAATATAAAAGGTTGTGCTTCTAATTCTGAAGTAGTCTGTGTGGAAGATGAGAAATGAGGTGATGTTTAATGGTAAACATTTGGTGGTTGATGAGTTACTTGAACTGATAAAAACAAGAGTGGCATTGTGGGTGACAAGCAGTGGGAGGGATTTTTAGTTTTCAGTACATGATTTGGTGGCTAATCTTCAACATGTCAGATACTATTCAAAGTAAAGATATTGTTGCTACTACTTCATACTGCTGCTACTTTCTATTTGGGCCAGTTACTGCTATTGTGTGTTTTCTATTTTGGGCCAATTTGATTAGATGTAACTCTTAGCTATTCAGGTTCTACAAATTTTGGGTTGTGCATATTTATTCTGTCACTTTGGGGATGAAGGGTTGTGTCTTGTTTTTGGGGATTGTTGTGTATACAGATCTATGTGTCCTATATGCTGCTGGTTGGTGCAAATTTGTTTGCTGTTGCTTGCTACTGGTGTGCGCTACTACTTTGGGGTTGCTCTGGTAATATGTTGATTTTGCTATTGTGGGGTGCTTATTGATTTTGGTGCTGCTAAGGAGGTGTTTCATATGTGTTGTTATTTGGTGTTGTTGTGTTCTGTTGTCTGTTGCTTTTATTGTATTGGTGCTCTGTTTTGGTTTTTTGGTTGCTCTTGATTGGTTCCTCACCAATCTTGGGCCCAGTGCTAGCATATAATTGTGCTTCCTTGGCGGTGCCAACCTAGTTGGGATTGTTGATATTAGTTATGATGCTTAGTGCACTTCACTGCTTTGTTGATGTATTTTTGCATATATTTTGCTATTTACATCAATAAAGTTTTATTTTGCTAATCAAAAAAATAAATATATATATATATATATATATGTAGACGTCCCCCGAACGCCCCGGGAGCCCCGAGAGGAACGAGCTCCCGTTCCGTTCATTTGGGGTCACTACAGCTCAGGACTCTCAAATTGTCACGGTTCTTAATCTGAACCAAAGAGTCCAAATCCGGCAAATCGTTTTGAGAAAACAGATTTTTAGAAAAGAAGTGCCAAACATGGACTGCTTTGCCAGATACAGAGTCGCCACCTAAATATTTTATTTTGGGAAAATTTAGGAAACCCTGACTCGTTTGCCTAAGGCCACGTGTCCGTCATCACCAAAGTTGCCTCGGCTCGGGAACTTGGGTACGATTGGGGAAGGTCACTTCGTGAGCACCCCCGCTCGCCCGATCAAAGATCGGCCTCTACTAACCATGATATCAATTTAATAGGACATTAAATTCATTTATACCGGTTATTAGCATTCTCATAACTAGTGTCATGTTGTGTCGTAAAAGAAGACAGAAAAGTGATGAGCCTCATTATTTTAACTAATGAAATCTAAATAGAGACAACAACTATATTTGTTTGTGTAGTAAATTATAATTTCCCCTTTCAACTTGGACATTTTAAGGATATTGGTTTGGCTAACTCTTGACTACTACTAATTTCTCATCCAAAATTGAAGACCAAAACTATACGCCAAATTGAAGATGACCAAGAAGGCCTGTCCTTCCTGAGCTACATAGAAAAGTCTAGTTCATGGAAAAAGAATTTCAAGAAAAAACCCATTCAACGTGCAAGAAAATAATTAAGAAAACAACTCCAAAGGAAAGACTCATCAAGAAAATGATGGTCTTCTACATTTCTTTCAATAAATAAATATTGAATATGACGGTGATATTATGTGATTATATCACTATCTAATGAGTAATTTCACTTGTCATAGAGATCACAATATGGCTGGGCTAAACTTGAACAACATGTAAGATATGAAACTTGAGCCAAAACGAGCAAGGTGTGTTTGAATGCAATATGAACTTGACTTTCTTTTAGGGATACTCTACATACATTTATGGATAAATTTTACTTTACCCCCTTATGGTTTATAGCCGAAGAACTTTACCCTCCTATCATTCACATAAAAGAAAATAACTCCTACGTGGTTTTGGACTAAATTGCAGTAGTAACTTTGTTAGATTTAATGATGAAATGACATTAATATCCTTAGTCTAATTCTACATATTATTTTTTAAAAAAAAAAATTGAGAGTACAGAACACAAGCTTTATTTGCCGTACAGATTGTTTAGAGTGCTACTACAATCTGTATAAAGATTATTGTATCTTGGGAAATAGATACATTTTATCCGTAAGCACCGAAGCGAAGCGAATCTGTCTTAAGGACAGAGTGTCTCACACACTACTTGATCTAATTTTGTACTTTTCATTTCGGTAAATAAATTCTGTAAGTAATTTATTTTTATTTGTTTGATTTGGTTTCATTTTACACAGAAGATTGTTCCAACAATCTTAAGACAGATTCGAATTATTCTGTTTAAACAGAATTTTTCGTTTGTTTCCTTTCTTATTTTCTTCTTCTTACGAAAATTATTTTCTATAGTTTTGCAAATAATATTCTGGTTGGAAAAACAAATAGTAGTAATATATTGTTTATTTTATTTGACAACTAGTAGTAATATACTGGTAGTCATTAATTCAGAATATTTATTTATGAAGTTGGTTAGAAATTAATTTTGATTTTTAGAAATAATTTCTGAGTTTTCATTAATTAAAATTCTGTTTCAGTATTTTAATTTTTGAAGTGTTACAGGAATTTAATTTTCTGTATAGAATTAATTTGTTTAAATAAAATTTTATTTTATTTTCAAATTAATTGGAAATAAAAGTTACAATTCTTGTTTCTTTCATTTTTACAGAATTTAATTCTATGGTTTTGGTTTAAATTTTCTGTGTAGTATAAAATTCTAACTATAATTTTGTTTTATAATTTAGAATCTTGGCTATTGAAAACTGGTCAAATTAATGTTCAAAGCAGTACTGGTATGGTGGCTGCAATTGCTCCAACCCCTCCTCCTGTTGTGACTATGCCAATCAATCACGGTGAGAAGCCAGAGAAGTTCTCAGGAATTGATTTTAAAAGATGTCAGCAGAAAATGTTGTTTTATGTTACTACTCTCAACCTGACACGTTTCCTCCATGAGGATGCTCCTGCTTTGAAAGTGGATGAAACCGACCGGCAAGTGGTTACTACGGTCGATGCCTGGAAACATGCTGATTTCCTTTGTCGGAACTACATCTTGAACGGACTTGACAAAACATTATGCAACGTCTACAGTCTTATCAAAACGGCAAAGGAACTTTGGGAGTCTTTGGAGAAAAAGTACAAAACAGAAGATGCTGGCTTAAAGAAATTTGTGGTTGGCAAATTCCTGGATTTTGTGATAGTTGATTCTAAGACTATGATACGCCAAGTTCAAGATCTGCAACTCATTCTGCATGACATTCATACAGAAGGCATGTCTCTCAGTGAATCTTTCCAAATTGCTGCCTTAATTGAAAAATTATCACCAGGCTGGAAGGAATTGAAGAACTACCTCAAACACAAGAACAAAGAAATTAATTTGGAAGAATTAATTGTGCGCTTGAGGATTGAGGAGGACAACCGCAATTCAAAGAAGTGGGTTGGTAAGCATCCAATGGAGGCTAAGACAAATCTGGTGGAACATGCTTCAAAAGCAAAGAAACAAAAGTTTTCTGGAGAAAGTTTCGCATAAGGCTCTAAAAGGGGGGAAACTAAAAAGTACAAGTTCAATGAGAAATGTTACATTTATGACAAAGAGGGACATTGGGCCAAAGATTGCCGTAGCAAAGGAAAAGACAAGGAAAGATCAAGCAAGAAGCTTGCTCAAGCGAATATGATCGAAGTGGACAAAATTTCTAATGGTGTTGATGATATAAATCTTTCTGCAGTTGTTTTCGAGGCGAACTTTGTCAGAAACCCTAAAGAATAGTGGGTGGACACTAATGCTACTCGCCATATTTGTGCCGACAAAAAGATGTTCACATCTTATTCTGTAGTGGACGATGGTGAATAGCTTTTTATGGGCAACTCCTCGACTTCTAAAGTTGAAAGACAATGAAAGATTACATTGTTGAGAGTAAGTTCCTTTCTAGATGTCATCTTCAGATGATGCATGTACCGGACATTTGTAAGAATCTAGTCTTCGGATCTCTGTTGAGTAAAAATAGGTTTAGGCTAGTTTTTAAAAGTGACAAATTTGTACTTACCAAAAACGGGATGTATGTAGGAAAATGTTACATGTCTGATGGATTTTTCAAAATGAATGTAATGACTGTTGTACCCTTTGTTATTAATAAAAATGCATCTTCTTCTTACTTGCTTGAGTCTTCAAATTTATGGCATGGCAGTCTAGGACATATTAATTATGGATCTTTACGTAGATTAATTAATATGGAATGTTTACCTAAATTTGACATTGATTTAAATTATAATTGTGGAATTTGCGTTGAGATAAAATTAACTAAAACTCATTTTCATTCAATTGTACGAAGTACGGAGCCACTTGAATTAATTCATAGTGACATTTGCGATTTTAAATCAATTCAAACTAGAGGTGGGAAAAAATGTTTTATCATTTTCATTGATGACAATACTAGATATAGTTATGCTTATTTAATTCGAACCAATGATGAAGCTTTGGAAACTTTCATTCAATATAAGAATGAAGTTGAAAATCAACTTGGTAAAAAAATTAAAAAACTAAGAAGTGATAGAGGTGGTAAATATGAATCACCTTTTGGTGAATTTTCTAAAGAACATGAAATAATTCATCAAACCACCGCTCTTTACTCACCTCAGCAAAATGGAATTGCTGAAAGGAAAAATAGGACTTTAAAAGAAATGATGAATGTCATGTTAATAAGTTTTGGATTACCTTAGAACTTGTGGGGGGAAGCAATACTTTCTGCTAATTATATATATAATAAAATACCCTGAAAGAAAGTGAATCAAACACCTTATGAATTGTGGCATGGGAGAGTACTATTCTACAAATACTTAAAAGTGTGGGGGTGTTTGGCTAAAGTGGCTATTCTTAATCTTAAAAAGACTAAGATATGTCCTAAAACATGTGATTGCATTTTCATTGGTTATGCCATAAATAGTAGTGCATATCAATTTTTAATTCATAAGTCAGAACATTCCGAAATGCATGTAAATACTATTATTGAACCTCGGAATGCATCGTTCTTTGAACCTCGAAATGCATCGTTCTTTGAACATGTATTTTCGAATAAAACTGGATAAGAGACTAGTACTGATAAAAGATATTATGATGCTATTACTAGTCGTGATCAAGAACAAGAGCAAGAGAGAGATAGATCAAAATGAAGAAGAGAAACTTAGGCGTAGTAAACGTGCTAGAACCTCAAAATCTTTTGGTTCAGATTTTCTAACTTTTTTGTTAGAAAATTAGCCTTTAAGTTTCAAAGAAGCTATGTCCAGTCCTAAGGCTCCTTTATGGAAAGAGGCTGTAACTAGCGAAGTTGAATCCATCCTACAAAATCACACTTGGGAATTGGTGGATTTGCCACCAGGGTGTAAACCTCTTGGCTACAAGTGGATTTTCAAAAGAAAAATGAAAGCAGATGGATCAATTGAAAAATACAAGGCTAGACTTGTGATCAAAGGATATAGACAAAAAGAAGGTCTTGACTACTTTGACACATACTCACCAATTACTAGAATAACATCCATTATAATGCTAATTGCCATTGCATCTTTGTACAATCTAGAAATTCATCAAATGGATGTGAAAACTGTTTTCTTAAATGGTGAGTTAGATAAAAAAATTTACATGGAACAACCAGAAGGATTTTCTGTTCCAGGAAAAGAAAAGAAAGTGTGTAAATTGGTTAAATCATTATATGATTTAAAACAACGCCAAAGCAATGGCATGAGAAATTTGACAAGGCAATAATATCAAATGGATTCAAAATTAATGAATGTGACAAATGTGTTTATATTAAAAACACAAACAACAGTTATGTTATATTATGTTTTTATGTGGATGATATGTTTATCATAGGTAGTAATAATGACATGATTAAAACTACCAAGAAAATGTTGAATAAACATTTTGACATGAAAGACATGAGGATTGCTGATGTAATACTTTGTATGAAAATTACCAAAACATTAGAAGGTTATGTTTTGTCATAATCTCATTACATTGAGAAAATACTTGACAAATTTAGCAAAGATGATGATCATATTGCTAGAACACCTGTGGATGTTAATTTGTTTCTTTCTAAAAATGTTCAGGAAAATATTTTTCAATTACAGTATACCCAAATTATTGGAAGCTTAATGTACTTAATGAACTGCACTCGCCCGGATATAACTTATGCAGTAAGTAAATTAAGTAGATATACGAGTAACTAGGAGTAGAACGCTGGAAAACAATTATAAGGGTTCTAAGATACCTTAGATTTACTCGTAACATTGGGCTGAATTATACTAGATATCCAACAGTACTTGAAGGATACTGTTATGTAAATTGGATATCAGATACTAGAGACTCAAAATCCACCAGTGGGTATGTCTTTACTCTTGGTGGTACAGCTGTATCTTGGAAATCTTCCAAACAGACTGGCATTGCTAGGCTTATTATGGAATCAGAATTCATAACTTTAGATAAAGCTGGGGAAGAGGTAGAATGGCTTTGCTACTTTCTTGAAGATATTCCAATGTGGCCAAAACTGGTGCCTGTTATATGCATACATTGTAATAGTCAATCAGCAACTAGTAGAGCACAGAGTCATATGTATAACGGTAAGTCACGACACATTCGTCGTCGACATAACATTGTGAGACAACTACTCTCTAATGGAATTATTTCCATTGAATATGTGAAGTCTAAAATCAACATAGTAGATCCACTAACCAAAGGGTTATCAAGTGAGTTAGTTAAAAATTCATCAAGGGGAATAAGACTTAAGCTTATTAAATAAGAGTTACCATAATGGCAACCCAACCTAGTCGACTGGAGATCCCAAGATCTAGGTTCAAAAGGACAATCGAGTTATGTATGACTCATAAGGGTCATTGGGGAGTCAAACTCCTACCCATTTCTATGATGAAATAGTGATGTCTGTAGCGTTTTAGGTTAAGTAATACTTTTAATGATTCTTATACCTAGGTATACCTAGTGGAGTATGGCAGGATATTCTTCATAAGAATCACCTATATGAGTGTGAATTGGGCCGATTTTATGAGATTTGTGAAGGGTTACAATTCTCTAGAGCACTCATGAAAGACCAGATTGTTCAGGGCCAAAATGAACACAATAGTAAGAACTAAACTGTGTCTGGGGATATATTGTGTGAGTTCTATTGTCTTGGTTTACACAAATGGCTGAATAGTTCAAGACATCATGTTCACTTGTTAACTAGTAAATTCAATAGTGTCTAATGAGGGAAGGTTCAAAGCCAAAAGTTACCCTATCATTTGCAGAATATTTCTAATTTCTATACTCTCTGTAATGTGATCATGTTGTTGCATTTTCTTTCTGTCAAATTTCATTCATGTGGGAGATTGTTGGAAATAACAGTTTTATAGGCTTATTTTGGGCCAACTTTGAGCCCAAATTTGAGTGGGTCCCACACGTCTTTTAGGGTGGGTCCAAAAAAGTGACGTGTTCCTTGTCGCATGACAAGTCACACGGTGAAGACGGTTCGTCAAAACCATTTATGAGTGAATGGGAAGTTGACACCGGTTTTGGGTTTGTGGAATGGACAAATAAAGAATAAAATGTGGGTTTCCTTATAAGGTTTGTCCCACATTGGAAACTTAAGAGAACTTATGTGTATATATGAGTTCTAGGTGGCAACACTTGGGTTGGGCCCCAAGGGGCACCCTAAGTTTGTAGAAGGGAGGAGTTATGGACAAATTGAACCTTGGCTCAAACCATCACACCTGCGCGCGCACTGTCTTCCGACCGACCCAGCTGAGCCAAGTCGTGCCAGGCACGAGTGTGAGTTGTGGGTCGAGTCGGTTCTAACACTAATTTTTTGGACAAAAATTTATTTGAATTTTTTCAAATTCTTGCAGGAAATTATTTGAATTTCAAAATTAAATTAATTCAAATTTGAATTCAATTTTTTTGTCCAAAAATTGTGCCTCTTCGATGTTTGAATTCCATAACAGATTAAACTGTCCAAACAATTTTTTAACTTGTTTTGCACCAGACAGATTCAATTATTCCCAAACAGAATTAAATCTGCCCAGTCAGATTTGAACAGATTCAAACTGGGTTCAAACAGATCTTGCACCTGTTCCAGTTTGAAGTCATACATATTCAGGTTTGTTTTCATACCTGTTCGGCCCTATAAATACAAACCATCTTCCAACATTTTTCATTCAATCCAAAATTCTTCTTCCTGCCTTCCTTAGTGCTCTCTTGCATTGATATTCTTCACACTCAGTTTTAGGGAAATTTTTGAGAGTGTAGAACACAAGTTTTGTCCGCCGTACAAATTGTTTAGAGTGCTACTACAATTTGTATAGATCATTGTATCTTGGGAGATAAATGTGTTTTATCCGTAAGCATCGAAGCAGGGAAAATCTGTCTTAAGGACAGAGTGTCTCACACTCGACTTGATCTAATTTTGTACTTTTTATTTCTGTAAATAAATTATGTAAGTAATTTATTTTTATTTGTTTGATTTGGCTTGATTTTATTTATTTTACACAAAAAATTGTTCCAACATATTATTATTTTGTTGGGTTTGCAATGTGCTGCCTTTATCTTCATCTTCAGTATCTTCATCATCATGATCATCATTCCATTCATCGTTACTACTGTTACTCATCTCCAAAATACCTACTCATTTAAAGGCTTCTTATTTACTATTACAATAATGAAATGAACAAACAATAGTACAATAATGAGAAAGAAATAAAAGCTTAGGAAAGCCACCCAGAGTTAAAGGAATTGGTGGCAAAGGTAGATGTGGCTTGGGCGAGCCTAGGTTTTTGTGGTGTGGTTCCAAAATATTTTTTTTAAACAATTCTCAGCTTGTGATGTAATTTGTTAACAAGTGTCTTAAAAAGCACTTGTTAATAACATTAAAATGATTGTACGTTCTTTGTAAAAATACACGCTATAAAAAATATATAATCATTTTAAACTTTGTCAACCAAAATTTTAAGGGCAACCGGTGCCAAGACTTCCTATATTATTTTCTTTTGCATGTATTTTAAGATCAAAAAGAGAAATACAATAGGATGCAGGATTAAATTTCTCCATAAAAAATAAAACCACCTTCTATCAATCTTAGTAAAATATGAAAAAAAGAAAAAAAAAGAAAAAGAAGAAGAAGAAGATAAAATTATTCTATATCAGCTCAACTTGCCTTCAAGAAAAAAATATGCATATGTTGTATCGTATTATAGATAAGGAAATGGACTTTTTTTTCTTTTTAAATTTTTTTTTGTGGGACTAGTGATGTTGGTCCTATTAATTTATTGTGTATGATGGGTAAAGCCGACTTGTTGGATGTACACTATAAGCCCAATTCAACAAGATTGTATTAAGTTATTAAAAACCCATATGTATGATAGTTATCTCCTTCCTTACTTTAATTCCATTATAAGTTGTGGATGTTTTCCTGAATCTAACTTATAAAATTCTAATAATCATGGAAACAAGAAATGCCTACAAGAACTATGTGTAATATAAATTCCTAAATATAAATTAACATAAACAAGAATTCGGTGCTTAAATCTAAACTACAGAAATCAATATATTTGATAACACCAAACTTTCCCAAAATATGTGAAAACTAGAATAGTAATTCCCATAATTACTTTAAGCCTTGAGACATAATTTGATTGACTACAAATCAACCAAAGCATTTACTGGGTAAGAAATAATCAGCCCAATAATGAGAAAGAAATAAAAAATGCAAAAAATTTCATAGGCACCATGTAGTTCAACACATAAGCAAGTTTACAAATAAATGATGAGCCATATTTAGAAATCAATTTTGATTTTTTGGTACCATGGAATACATAGTAATTCCCATAAAAATGTAAAGGAAAAAAAAATTGGTACCTTCAACTTCAAAATTTGAACTAACTTGTGAAGCCAATGCTCCACAGCAAGCAGATATAGTACAGCAGCAACAAATAAGATCAAGCTATATGAGAGGGAAGGCAAACAAATCAGGAAACATGAGACCTTAATAAAAATTTTAGCCTTCACTTGTTTACAGACAACAACCTAAATCTCACAAGACATTCAACCTTTCTCACAATACAGCAGCTGGAGAACATCTACATATATATAAAAGTCTTAACCATTCACCTACCATTCATATTCAATATTGAAATCAATGCCACCTACCATTCAAATGGCATCCACCTAATAAAAATTCCATCTGAGAATAAATGTCTTCTACCCACCAACCATTCAACCATTGAACTAACAAAGTCTAACATAATAAAAGTCTAACAGAATCTTAATAAAAGTCCAAATAATGAGTCCAACATAAAAGTCTAACATACTCAATATTAATAAAAGAAAAAAAAATAATGAGTCCAACACAACAGTCTACACTTAATAATAAAAGTCTTAATAGAGGTCTTAAACATTAAATAATTAGGAAATTCAACAATATCCAACTTGAGAAACAATTAGCCGCGATAACTTGTGGTGATCTTCTTCATCTCAATCTCCAACTTCAAAAACCTCAGCTGAACTTCATCCGTAGGAAGACTCATGAAGCATTCACGACGCTTGTTTCTTAAGAACAATCTGGCAGCCCATACATACAGCTCATCATCCGGGGACACACTAGGGATGCTTTCTAACTTCGCCAAACATTCTGCAATTGAAGGATATCTTGATGAGGTTTGTGTTGAAGTTGCTGAAGATGACTCAACCACATTGACTATACGATCAAGTGTCTTGTTAAGTAGAGCTGCACCAGTAAATTTCTTCTTTGTATTGCCCTTGGTTGATGAATCATCAGTGTTTGATGGACGTTTTTTATTTAAATCTGAAGGATAAACCACCTCCAAATCTATGGGGTATGGAATTCCTCCAGAGTTTAATCAGTGTGAGGCATAACCCCTGAGCTAGGGGTGTATGCCCATTCTCCTGTAGCAGCTGCATCTGAGAATAATATTTATGAGTCTTTAGTGAATTGTAACGGCATACACTGAAATTTAGCAGCATCAGGATACCTTTGCAACAATTACAAAGGAAAATTTAACAATTTCAAGTAACAAAATTTGGTTTGTTAAAACAAAAAACAAACAGAATATGTACATTAAGCAATTCACTTACCTCCAATTTCTTGGTCCACCACCCATCAGATACAGATATAGCTCTAGTCAATGTATCACGGCCTAAGCCTGTCTCACTCCTTAACAAATTATTCCATAAAAGCCAATCTTTTTTCAACACATCCCAGTGATTTTTCATTTGTATTTGTTGGTATGCTTTTCTAGTCATACTTTTAAACTTAGTAATCACATTTTCCTACCTGACCCTATCTATCAAGTTTGTGTCCAGCCTTCACTTGCTCAACACAAAGCTTAATAAAAATTTCATTTGATTTTACATCTGTAACATGCCCGGGAGATACCCGTGCGCGTTAAACAGTTCGGACCCTCGATCTCTTTGATCTAGTCTCACGAGTGCAATGTGAAACGTAGATGAGAGTCCAGATTTGACAACTTTTATTGAAAATCCATTTTATTGTAATTTTGGCAAAAATGGACTACGTTATCAGATCTCAGAGTCACCACTAAATATTTATTTTGAAAAAATTAGGAAACCCGTGATTCGTGCCTAGGCCACTGTTCGTCGTAACCAAGGATGCTTGGCTCGGAACCTTAGGTTTGAAGGGAGAAGGTCATTAATTGAGCACCCCCGCTCACCCGATCAAAAGATCGTCCTTTACTAACCATGATATGAATTATATTTACTTATATGTTCATGTTTTGATTATTAGGCTGACATTACTATGTGATGTGTACACACAAGATATAGACTAGTTTGCTCAAATTGGAAGAATTCAATTTCATGTTTGTTTTTCGAAAAGGGGTTTGAATTTGCCACCTCAAGTGGGCTTAAAGTTTGTAAATTTGCCACTACAAACTAGGCTTAAAACGTACATTTGTTGAATCATTCCAATTCAAGAAGTCTTCATCCATAGGCATTTAAACAGTTTATCATTTAAGCAATTAGCCTCGTGGTAGGATGCTAAACATAATAAGAAAATTATGTACAAGCGGGATGCTAAAGCATAACAACTCACATATTTACCGACGTCCCACGAATAGCTACAAAACAAAGTTAGTAAAATATGCATTTGAATCCTAATACAGAAATCCTAATGTAATACATACACCAAGAGGAATGCTTCTAAAGATCTGTCTTCTAAAACATGACATGTGAAATATTGCAAAACATGCGATAGCGTACGCAATCATGTAATAATCAATTAAAGCGCAAAGATACAAAATTTAGCCGGATCAGGCATGAATCATTGAATGCAAAGCATGGATATGCATGGCATGTTAGATATATACATATGCGCAGTTAGGGAAAACGATTAACGAATGTGATAGAAAGAAATGGGGTGTGGAATTATTACAACATTTTTAAATATTACAAATCTGAGAGAGATGAATATAAAGAAGTCCTTACAAAACACTCAAATAAAAATAAAAGTTTTAAACCTCAGGCCATTCATTAACTAGCAAATATCCATGTGTCTTCAATCCAGCAGGCCTGCACACCTCAGTCCATGTATTCATCTTCAATGGAGGGCCCCGCCTTATAAGCCATTCCACCAGTTTTTGAGTTTCAAGAAGGGTACAACTCACAAAGAATATTAGTCTTAAGACCCACAATGATCAAGACAAATACATTCAGTACAAAATTAGCCAACAATGCAATTGTGGCTTGAGTTCAAGGCTTGGCGGGCATTTCCCAGGTTCAATAGAATCCTCACCACTTACTCTTTCGGATGCTTAGCTTTTTTGAAATTATAGATTTGTCCAATATTGGAGGCCAACAAAGCTTAACAATGTGCAAACTTGTTGATCTGAACTCGAAAGTGCTTGTGTTAGTTGGAGATTTTATGACCTTTACGGCGCAGAAGAAACAGCGCCAAGCAAGAGCTACGCGCACAGGCCAGGGTCGAGAGAGAAACCGGGCCATAGGCAGGTCAACCAATGACGAAGGTTGGGCTGATGATGGAGTGAGTTAGCGGCAACTTGGGTCACGTTTTTGCAGTGCTTTGAGCTGCGGCGCGAGCAGATGCATACAAATGGCGGGTGCAAAGGGTGCTGGGCAAACGCTAACGTTTTTTTTTTTTTTATCGGCAAAGAAAATCTTTATTGATGAAAGTATACAAGAAGGATACAGGACATCAATAAAGAGGAGCTTGGAGCTTACTGAAGCTCCAAGCTCCAAAATGGAGAGAGCCCAACAACAACACAAAAAAGGAACAGAAAAGACTCAAACAGACTACATAACAGCTAGATTACACTGAACATAAACACCAAAACTGAGCAAAACTCCTACAACAACTGGGCTTGAAACAATCCTATTCAGAAAATGGGAAGCTATCCTGTTCAGAAATAGAACCACCATCAATTTGCTGATATGAGCTAGAGTACACAGATTCAGAGCAAAATGCATCACACAGATTGAGACCAACCCATTGGACTGATAAATCTAGACAGCAAGGAAATAAGATCTGGACACCCAAAATTGAACCACTGCTGATTCTATGCCAGGAAAGAAATAGATGAAACCCTGTACTACAACCGCTAGAGTAATGGAGCAGCACAACAACCTCCCCTACAACAGTGTTTAGAACAACCAAACTGCATGGCATGTAAACTTCAATGTTGCACAGAGGCAAAACTGGGTGAGGACACCTAAACCCAGAAAATACAGAGACTACACCTCTGGCCTTAGTTCAGAATTTCCACCCTACAGAACATCATGCATACCCAAACCAGCTGAAGTTCATTCAACAGACTAGACAGCCTAACATAAGATCACAGAAGCATACCTGGCAGATAACCTATCCACAAACCAGGAGCCTAAACCCACACTGACATACCATTCACATAACACCCACAGACCCACCCAAGCACCTTCTAATTTGCCTCAAATTATAGATGAAGTCCTGCATTGTAAAGCAGAATTCTGGAAAGTAAGGTTTTACCCAAAAGGCAATCCGATGCTTGATTATCTCACAAAGATCTTCCAGATTTGGGGTGGTTTCTCTAAACACACACTCATTTCTGCACTTCCAAGTGGACCACATTACAACCATTGGAATTACTCCCCAAATCTTCCTTTCTAACTTCCTCAACTTCCCTCCTGCCCACCACCAGAGAAGGGTCTCCACCGAGCCAGGAATAACAGCTTGGATATCCCACCATCTCAGCATTTCTGCCCAGATCTTCCACACAAAGGGGCACCAAATTAGTATATGGTTCACTGATTCACTTCCACTGCCACAGAACACACACGTTGTAGAGGCACCCTGATCAAGCACACCCAGACGCTGTAAATACTCCTTGGTCTTCACTCTCCTCTTTCATGCAAACCAACAAAAAAACCTGCACCTTGGGAGGGATGACCTTTAGCCATATCAGTTTTGTTATGCTCAAGGTATCACCTACAGAAGCCAGAAAAGACTTGTACAGATCTGCTACAGTTAGGACTCCAGAAAAAGAGGCTAACCAGACAGACTGGTCAGGACAACTAGGACACAGGTCAGGAGCTTCAAGCAGTATATTTAGGAGCCTAGCCAGATCCAGCTTCTCCCAATCATACAACTCCCTCCTAAAAGCCAGAGCCCAACCCCCTGCTCTGATTTTCTTATCAACCAAAATACTCAAGGTCTCTTTCTTTTCCAAAGACAGCCTAAAGAGAGTAGGGAATTCCTCCTTCAAACAACCAGATCGACGCCAATTATCAGCCCAAAAGCTTATTCTCTTCCCATCCCCTACCTTCAACTGGAAATTGTTCAAAGAATGCTCCTTAAGGCTAGTGCACTGATCAGCAGCGGAGATGATCCCCCTCCAAATTGGTGAGTATGTATTTGATGGAGTGAGTGATGGAATCCAACCACCCACCCCCATCTTATATTTACTGCATATAACTCGTTTCCACAACGCATCTTTCTCACAACCAAACCTCCACCACCATTTGATTAACAAACACTTATTCACATTTCTCAAATTCCTGATACCCAAACCACCTTGGTCCATACCTTTAGACAAATCCTCCCATTTGATCATGTGGATTTTCCTATCCTGTTCAGATCCACCCCATAAAAAGGTAGCTTGAAGCCTGTCCAACTCTGAAGCAACTCCTTCAGGCAACTTAAACAATGATAAATAAAACACTGGCAAGGCTGAGGTTACTGTTTTAACAAGTATGAGCTTCCCCGCAAAAGACAACATCTTCCTCTTCCAACCAGCCAGCTTACTTTTAACTTTGTCCACAACTGGTTTCCAAGTGGCCTTCTTTCTTGGATTAGCTCCTAGAGGTAGCTCTAAGTAACTGAGTGGTAATGTTTTAACTTTGCAATTCAACACTGCAGCCATTTCATTCATCATAGCCATAGAGACACCCACACCACATACAACACTCTTATGAAAATTTATTTTAAGACCAGACAAAATTTCGAAACATCTTAGCACCCTTTTCAACTTTCTCACCTCTTCCACCTCAGCTTCACAAAATAGGATTGAATCATCTGCGAACTGTAAATGAGACAACAAGACTCCCTTAGATCCTACCTTCACCCCTTTAATAAGGTTTAGCTCACAAGCTCTGCTTAACAACAAGTGGAGACCCTCTGCAACTAGGTTAAACAAGAAAGGAGACAGTGGATCACCTTGCCTTAGACCCCTTTGAGGGCTAAACTCTTCCGTTGGAGATCCGTTGACAAGAACTGAGACTCTTGTAGTTGTTATACACTCCTTCATCCAATTGACCCACTTAGCTCCAAACCCAAGCTTACTCAACATAGAGAAAAGGAAGCCCTAATTTATGGAATCATATGCTTTTTCAAAATCCAACTGGATAAGTACTCCCTTCTTTTTGGCTTTCTTCCAACCCTCAACAACCTCATTAGCAATAAGCACACCATCTAGAATATTCCTCCCACTTAAGAACACAGACTGGGGTTCACTAATGATAAACGGCATAACAGATTTCAATCTCTTAGCCAACAGTTTTGCTAGGATTTTATAAATCGAACCCACCAAGCTTATGGGTCTGTAGTCAGTTAGCCCAGTTGGATTGTCCCTCTTAGGAATGAGGGTTATGAAGGAACTGTTAATGCCTTTTACCAGCTTACCATTCCTATGAAATTCGTTCACAAAGTTAATAACCTCACCCTTCATGACCTTCCAAAACTTCTGGAAACACAGCATATTGAAACCATTGGGTCCAGGTGCTTTGTTCCCATCACACTCCATCACAGCTAATTTTATCTCTGCTTCTGTAAACTCTAATTCAAGCAAGTCAGCCCTAGCTCTACCTTGTACTGAAGGAAAGTGACCCCCCAACACAGGTCTTGCTGCCCAACTCTCTGTGAACTGATTTTGAAAATACTCAAGCACCTTGCTCTTTACAAGCCTCGGCTCTTCAAACACCACATCCCCTTCTGTAATAGAGTTTATTTCATTTCTTATTGTTCTGCATTTTGTTATGACATGAAAAAATCTTGTATTCTTATCCCCTTTCATTGCCCGGTTAAGCCTAGACTTTTGCAGCCATAGCCATTTGACCATCCTACTCAATCTCCACATTTCAACTATAGCTTCACTTCTCCTAACCTTTTCCTCCCCATCAAGGTCTCTAACCTCAGCCAGAAGATCAAAGCTGTGAAGTTCTCCCTCAACAGTCCTTAATTTGTTCACAACATTGCCAAAAACCTCTACATTCCAACTTTTAAGGCTACTTTTTAACAACTTCAATTTCTGAGTCAGGATAAAACCAGCCCAGCCTTCCACAGTAGACTCTTTCCACTTAGACTCCCAGAAACTCTGAAAATTTTTGTGTAAAAACCATGCATTCAGAACCCTAAAGGGCTTTGGGCCCCAATCTCTCTCATCCTCCATCATAAGAAGAGGGCAATGATCAGAGACCATCCTGGGAAGACCCCAGAGTTTGATGTTAAACATTTCTAGCCACTTTGGGTCTACAAAAATTCGATCTATCCGACTCCACTTCTCCCTAGTATACGAATTGCACCAGGTGAATCTCCTTCCAAGTAATGGTAAATCGGAGATCTCACATTTATCAATGAACTCGTTAAAGTCTTTCATGCCTCTATCCCTCCTCGAGCACCCTCTCCTATCTCCAATCTGCCTAATCTCATTGAAGTCACCTCCTAAACACCAGGGGTTAGGGAATTCCTCCTTCAATTTCAATAGACAGTTCCACAACACCCCTCTAGGACCCACATCATTTGGTGCATAGATGTTAAGAATAGCACAATTAAAATGGTTGAAAAGGGTACCTGATAACAAAATAAATCTTCTATTGCTGCAGCATTCTTTAACTTGGAAGACATCTGGATCCCAAATGCACACTAATCCCCCAGCAGAGCCTACGGCATCAACCACCATGAACTCCATTCTGCTCCTGACCCACACAGACCTAACATCCACCTCTGTTAATTCTGACTTCTTTGTTTCTTGGAGCAGCACGACATCAACATTCTTTTCCTTGATAAGCTTCTTAATTTTGCCTCGCTTCTCCCTCCTACCCAACCCTCTAACATTCCATGAAAGGATCTTCATCATAAACACAATTTCTCTTATACAGCCACCCATCTGGCGTCCTTCAGACCCCATCTCTCACTCCCCCTTCAATCCGATCCTTATCCCTCAATTCAAGATCCCTTATGTGCTCCAACACCTCATCGCGTTGTCCATTGAACTGTACACCGAGAACCTCCCCCATTTTCAGGGTTGCTTCAGCTTCATTGAGGACCACCCTTCCCTTGTCAACTCCACCCTCGATTGATGCAGATAGGGACACAGCTGCCACTGCTGCCCGCCATACCGCAGCTTTGGGACGTACTTTGCTGGTTGAGGCGCCTCTACTACCATACTTCCTCATCAGGTCAAAGTATTTTTTCCTTAGAGGATACTGGTCCGATTTTGTTCTATTCGAAACTTTTTCCTTCCCCTTCCTTAGCCGTAGATGACTACCACCACTGGGCTCCTCCTCATGGCCTTCAGAAAGGCTTGACACTCTCCCATCTGGTAAGCCCTCCTCAGGCTTATTCCTTGCACTTAGATCCTGCTGGCTCAGCCCAATTTGAGAGTTATAAGGCCCACCCACCTGCTCTAGTTTACTGATCTAGCCCAAACACACTTCAATATTCACACCTGGCCCTTCCAGGCTCGATCCACCTAGACTTCGAACAAAACCTGGCGTACACATTTGAATTTCCTTACTCTGATTAACAACTGTCTCATCAGTGAAGCCGGTCCTCTGGTTTCGCACCTCCATCATCATTTTGGTGCAGTTCGCAGCCGACATTGCCTTCTCCCCATCATGTCGAGCAGCTATGGCTTCCCCTACACTCCTCTGACCAACCGCCCTATCCACCTCCACGCTCTTGCTACGGCCAGCTGGCCTAACTTCCTGAGGTACACCATGGCCTACCTCCAGGTCAGTCGCTGATACATCCTCTACATCCTTGTCAGCATCATCACCTCCACCTTCCCTGCAATTCCAACCCACATTATGTTCCTCCAATGTGTTTGAACTTCCAATCTCAGGTGCATCTTTAATCTCATTACATCTGCAAGAAAGTTTAAGTGTTTGCACTATTACCACCTGTTCTTCACATACTCTCACTGGATACACCGAGCCTCTGCATTCCATATTTACAACAGAATTTATAGGTTCCACACTTCTAGTGGACACCTTTACCTTTGCACATACAAAGGAAGAGGGTTGGCTCATATCACCTTCGAAGCATAACACTTGGCCCCATACCTCTCCTAACCTCCTTACATTAGAACTATTCCATAGATGAAGAGGTATACCATAGCAGCTCAGCCACACGCATCTTTCCTGTTCCAGAACCTGCCTTAACTCTCCATCGACAATATCTTCACACCACTCCAGAATCAGCTCCTTCATGGGTGGTAGTTTCAATGTCCTCTCCTCCTTTGATCGGAATGTGATAACCACGTCTCTGCCCCCACTTTCCCGAACCATAATATCCTCAATACCGATACCTTCCAACTCCTTTTTGAGATTGACATCAGCATATTGAGCCTTCAATCTGATGACTACGCTTTCAAACAACCAACCATTTCCAAATTCCTCTGCTTTTAAGTATATGCCCCCTAATCCTTTGGCCCTTTCTCCTGCCACCGCCTGTACATAAGACCTCTGATCTCTAAAACCCTTTGGTCCGTCTCTACCCACTCCTTCTCCAGTGGCCTGAGGTATTTCCCTACGCCCTGGAGCACTTGGTAGCATTCGAGCAGCTTTATGAACTGCTTGGTCCTTCCCAAACTCTGCATGTTTTACCTGCAATGGACGATCGTCCACCCATAGACCGTTGGCCTTTTGAACGGCTACTCTGGCTGCCTCCAAGCATTCAAACCTGACAAAGCCAAACCTGGTGTTTGTAGCCCTTCCCCTCTTTCTTGGTATGAAAACATCTTTTATCACCCCAAACTTCGTAAAGAGGTTGAACATTCCTTTTGGATCCAACGATGCTGGAAGATTATCCACAAACACAGTGAACACTCCTGAACTCATCCGCGACCTCCATGTCCCTGATCTACCCTTGGCTCTCACAACTGGTATCCATCCACCTTCCATGAGTTCCCGTTTTCAAACAAAATACTTGGAACCAAGGACGGAATTAAGAGAAGATTATGGGAGGTCATGACTGGTCATGACCCCCTATTTCTTTAACGTCACACTCTGTGTGTGTGGTCGGTGCTGGTCAGTCACGGCCTAAAGCAGTGTTGATATCGCAAGGGTTGGAGGCGAAGCGTGCGGGTCAAGCGAGTTGAGTAGTCGCGCGCATAGGACAGTGTTGCGGCTGGCTCGTCATTGGTTGACCTGCCGTGGCCGGTAGTTCTCTCTCGACCTTGGCTTGTGCGCGTAGCTCTTGCTTGGTGCTGTTTCTTCTGCACCGTGAAGGTCGCAAAATCTCCAACCGACACAAAATGCTTTCGAGTTCAGATCAATGAGTTTGCACATTGTTAAGCTTTGTTGGCCTCTAATATTGGATGAATCTATAATTTTAGAAGCTAACATCAGAAAGGGTAAATGGTGAGGATTCTATTGAACCTGGGAATGCCCTCCATGCCTTGAACTCAAGCCACAATTGCATTGTTGGCTAATTTTGTACTGAATGTATTTGTCTTGATCATTGTGGGTCTTAAGACTATATTCTTTGTGGAGTTGTACCCTTCTTGAAACTCAAAAACTGGTGGAATGGCTTATAAGGCGGGGCCCTCCATTGAAGATGAATACATGGACTGAGGTGTGCAGGCCTGCTGGATTGAAGACACATGGATATTTGCTAGTTAATGAATGGCCTGAGGTTTAAAACTTTTAGTTTTATTTTGAGTGTTTGTAAGGATTTTTATTGTATTCATCTCTCTTCGATTTGTAATATTTAAAATGTTGTAATAATTCTTCACTCCGCTTCTTTCTATCCCATTCTTTAATCGCTTTCCCTAGCTGCGCATATGTATATATCTAACATGCCATGCATATCCATGCTTTGCATTTCATGATTCATGTTTAGGTCTGCGCGCTCCAA